>WBNH01008790.1:0-27427 GCA_013401255.1 Urocolius indicus | reverse complement strand
AAGGGCGGAAGAATAACAGTTTTGGAAGCTTTAAGCAGGAGGTGGCATTGTACGGGCTAATGGAGTTTTTTGTCTCACACTCGCTCGCTCGCTCCCTCCCACACGCACAGGCACACACACATACACGCGCACCCTCCGTTCCTCTGACCCTTGGGAATCTCTGCTTCAGTTCAGCCAAGCTGAGCTTTAAAACAGAATAACAAAAGATTTAGAGCAGTAGTGCTATGAAACCCGGCTTAACGGTGTATACAAAACGAGAGAAATTAAAAAGAGCAAAAGCTGGAACTCGTGAGTGAGCCGATAATATTTCATACTCCCTCCAGCGCTTCTGAGGAAATGAGGACAAAAATGCCACCTTCGCGGGGCTGGCGGCGAGGGAGGGAAACGGGGTGCCTAGGTGAGCATCTCGGGTGAGCGTCCTTGCTAGAGTGCTGCAGCTGTGGGTCCCGTCTGCAGGGGTGTGCGGGGATGGGGGTGGGGGGGGCAGTGTGAGCGCGAAGTGGGCTCGCTTAGCTGCAATGGGCAGGCAATTTCTGCAGAGAACATTTACAATTTTCTTTCAATATGACAGGATTAGTTGCTGTTGAAGGCTCTCCTCCAATAAGATCAGCACTGCTCTCTGATTTGGTGGCTTTGCTGAATAGAAATTACTGGTTCTTGTTATCTCTCAACACACTCTTCCCTCTTCCTCATCAGACACTCCCCTCTTCCTCATCAGAAGTCTTTATCTACAATTTGCACATCAGTATCTTTTTTTTTTTTATTTTTTTTTCCCAATTACATCTTTCCCGTGTATCTCTGCAATGCTTTCCTCTTTATTTCTGGTTACTTTATTTCACAGTTCCATGACAGCTGCAATGTACAGGAGGAGAAAGAGGAAGGAGATCTTGCTTTAAGATTATTACAGTCACTGGGAGTCTCCATGCACTGTGGAAAAATGCTGTTACACTAATTCCAGTTTAGATTTTTAACTGATTATGGTACTTAAATATTCATGGAAAGCTGCTCCCATAGCACAATGACAAATGAATCAGTGTAAACACACATTTTGCGAACAAGAGTTAATGCTCCTTGGATGTAAAGCATTCCCCTTTAATTAATAGTCACTAGAACGAGAAGTATTTACATTGCTTAAGGGAACTTGCTAGTTCAATGGAAATAACATAGATACAATCATCTTTAGGTTTGATTTTCCTTTGCCTCTCTCCTGGGTTGGAATTGATTTGTAGTCTGTCATGATGCTTTTTCCCTTGGGACTGGGCTGTTAGGGTTGGAGGCAGGAGAAGGGAACCTATATCTTCCTGTCCTAAGAATAGGGGGTAAGTGAAATGTAAAGAGGAGAGATGCACTAGATGACGCTGATTTTAGCGTTTGGCTGTTGCCTCCCCTGCCCCATCTCTCTTCTTCAAGGGCTGATGGAGCCACAGCCACTCCCCTCTCCTCCACTCCAAAAATCCCTTCATTTTGCAGAAAGCATAGCTTGGCCTGGGTTTGCCCCAGGCAGATGAGCTGCCTGCACTTTTTTTTTTTTTTTTTTTTTTTTTNTTTTTTTTTTTTTTTTGTACATTTAATACTTGCTCCTGGAAGGATCTCAGGGGTGGATATACACCCAAGAGGATAATGTGCCTTCCAAGTAGCGGGGCTCTGGATATGCTCTGTTGGGACCTGGAGTAGGTATTTGCCCTATCTGGGTGGCAAGGTAAATTTGTAGATGCGGAGTTCTGAATTTTAGAAGTATTTGTGCTTCAGATTTACACAAGTCTGTGTTTTGCTACCTGAAAGCACTTCAATACAATTTAAAGGATCATCTGTCACTCTTCAGGGCCATCAAGGTAATTGGGACCTAATATCTGCCTCTTGGTTTCTTAGCCCTCACAGAAAAATTTGCCTGGATTTTACATCAGAGTTGAGAGACTCAGATGAGATTTGGCACCACGAGATTGGAAACAAGCCATGAGCTGGCTGTGGCCCCATGAGGCTGCTCTGTCAACAGGCACAGCCACACTGGGACAGGGGACAGCTATCCTTCATAACCTGGTGAGATGGAACCCCAGGCTTAACCTTGACCACCCCCTGCACCTCCACAGGCTGTCTCGGAGACCTAGGCGCTTAACATACTTTAGCATTCATTAATCAAGATGATCATCAGCCTCAAAAGGAACAATGCCCTCCACCTCTTCGCCTCATTATTATTGTTATTGGGCCTTTTTTTTTTCTCCCTCCCTCCCAGCGACGTCGCGAGTATTTGATTGTGCACGTTGATTTCCGGAGATCTAATTAGAGCTCAATCACCGTGAGCACCAGTCAGCCTTTCCCAAAGCGAGCAGGAGGGAACGAGTGCTGACTCTGCCCCGCGGCGACCCCGACAGCACCCGGGCATTCTTCGACACTGTTGCTTCCCTCCCTGGTAGAGGAAAGGAAGGTCTCGGGGCAGAGGCCGCTCCCAGCAGTTGTCTGCTGCGCGGAACTGGAGCGAAGGCAGGCGGTACCTCCTTGCTGGGGCTGGGTCCTCCCCAGTGCCGCGCTGTCCAGCGCCGTCTCCTATAAGGGCTTCGGAGCTCGAATCGCCCGAGGAGCAGCCTCCGTCGTGCAGACCTCACCCAAGCCGGGAAGCATCTCCCCTCCTCGCATGCAAGCATCCCCCCACCCCTCAACACTTCCGTGATCTCTCATGGAAATAAAAGGCCACTGCTGAAGACCCTACCCGTTGGACCCCTACACCCTACCCCTGCCTTGCCTGTATCCCTCCCGGGGAGAGAGGAAATTCCCTTCCTCCGCCTTCCCCGAAATGCCCGTGCCCGGCGCTGCCCTCCTGAACCCGCAGAGACCTGCTCTTAATGAATCTCAGCAGATATCTCTTGATGACAGCCAGTGACTCCGTGGTAAGCAGCACCTTTTAAGTTTGACACAGCATCTTATTACCGGCTCTTCTCTTTAGAGCACTATGTGCTAGACACACCCCCCGAGGGAAGAGAAGTAGCTGTTGAGCTTAAAATATTTAAAATGAATCCCCCTCATGCCCTCCCCTGCACATGCAAGGTGAGAGAGGACGGAGAAGACTAATAATTTACAGTGTGCTAAACAACCGTAGAGAGAAATCCATCGTAAAACCATGGAACAAAGCATTTAGCCCCTCGCTCGCTGAAAATAAACAAACACCAAAAAAATCCCCAAACCAAAATCTCAAATCATGAGAAACCAAATCAGGAAACGAGTGTTTGCTAATGGCGATTTTTCCCCTCCCCTGGAGGGATGGAGAGCCACTTTCGGAGAAAAGAGGCAAAGATAGCAACTCTCAATGAGATTTCCAAAAGAATTTGCATCCATATCAAGTGATGCCGAGTGATCTCCATGTCTCCCAAACAATGCCTTCCCCTAGCCATGAACCTGCCTCAATGGGGTGTGCTCTTGCAGGATGAATGCCCTGTCTTGAGGGTCTTGTAGCTTGGGTGAACGAGTGGTGGAGACAGAGAAAGGATGTCCCCAGGGACCACTCCCGAGGTGATCTTTTCTATGATGCTCAGAGTAGTGTGTTCCCCTTCCCATTCAGCCCACACCCAGGGGTCACAGAAATATCTGCAGAGGCTCAAGTTTTCCTCAAGGGCAAGGGAGACTATGGAAGGGCTGGGGTCAAAGTGCTCTGTATGACGGTTTGTCTCCACACTCACACAGCTCCTATTCCCCCCTCCTCAGCAAACCTCCATGCCTGCTTCATCCTTTTGTAAGAAGGGGTATGAGAACAGACAGACACCAGGTGAAAACATTGGCTTCCCTCTAAGTCCCAGACGCACTCATCTACCTGGAGCCAAAGCAGATGACAACTTCCCTCCTGCTAACTAGTTTCTATCTCCGGATGGATAACGATGGCCAAGGAAAGTAACCTGACTCCCCTTGCATGTTGTTTCCATTTGCTAAGTTTCCTAGGAGGAGGGGAGGAAGGGTGGGTGCACCCTTAGACATGTGGATGCCCAGCAGAAGTGGCTCGATTGCTCAACTACATGCCAACCCATTTGCCATGGCTTGGGTGACCAGCTTCCCAAACAACAGATAGCTTTCTTGGGAGACAGAGAAAGCAAGCCCAGGAGATAACCAACTCTGCAACCTAAATACTTGGTTTCCCTTGAAAAGTCTGATGCCAGACCCAATTGAAGGACACACAATCTCCCAAAGGGAAAGAAGTAGCTCTGAGAGCCATGTTCATTTGGAGAACTTCTTCCCTCTGAGGTTTTGACATCCATTTTAGACCAACAGGACTGGGAAGAACAGGGAGAAACCCTAACTTCTCTGTGCAAAAACTGCCAGCAAGTGAGCACTTGAATCAAGCAGTGCAGATCTGCTAAACAAGGTGCAAAGAGAGAAGAGGAGACAGTTGCCCTCACTCAGCCCAGCCAGACACGTCACCCTGGTAGCTCCTGCACACAGTACCCTGACTGCAGGTTCTGCTCACCACCACCCATCACCCTGCTCTGCTACTATTTAGCCCTCTCTGGGGCTTCCATGCGTGTTTACCTCCAACATTGCAATGGACATCTGATTTTAATGGTTTTGTGCATGGGGGAGGCAGTTTGCCAGGTGATGTGAAAATGCTGGCATGAATGGGACAAGAGAACAACAAATCATCCTGAGTGTGCAGGATGGCAGGGAGTGAGAAGAAAGGAAAGAACAAATACAAACAGAGATAATGGTGAGCCAGGCCCCATGCAAGTAAATTAATAGATACTTATTAGTGGAATTAAATGAGTTAAATAAAATGAGGATCAAACCTTTAACAGAAAAGGGCATGTAATCACTTAGCTGCATCCAGGCCAGGGTGTCCATGGGAGCATTATAAACCCTAATTGGATTTGCCAGGGAAAGCACTAAAACTTTGACACATCGCAGCTTGGGTCTCGCTAGTTCTAGGGAACTCTCAATTTCTTCTTCCCAGTTGAAATACTTAACCCTTCCTTCACAGAAGTGAATTGCTTTTACCCACCAGCAACATTAAGCATTGCCATACTAACAGAAAATCACCAACCCTCTTCCATTTTTCCCCACACAACCACACTGTTTTCATGGTCCCTTTGAGTCTCAAAGCCTGATACATTAGGAATTATTCAAAACAGACCATGCTGATGAAATGGAAATTCCCTGCAGGTTTAGATGAGGCTCGGAGACAAGTTTTCAAAGGCAAACCAATTCCCTCCCTTGTGAAGCAGCTAGGTGGCGAACTGGAAAACATTTTATTAAGGATAAACACAGTATCTGGAAAAGCACCCTGCTAGGCACAGAAAGCTGAGGGGGTATTTTTTGATGTAAACACAGAAGTAGTTTTTCTATCAATGCAGCCTTATAAATTGCAGATCTGCACTTTTTGGTTGGCGTTGAGTTGTTTTTTGTTTGTTTATTTTATTTTTGTTTTGTGGATTTTTTTTTGTGTCTAGGAATAATTGCTGTTTGAAAATGTTACAGTGTCTCAGGTGAGTGAGTAACTATATAGGTGAGCAGATCTGGAAACAGTTCCAGAACAACCTGCAAAATATATTTGCCGAGAACTAGCATCATCTTTGTCCTGGAAAGAAAGCTACTGAAAATGATGGTATAGCATGTGTTCAAGTCTGTCAAACATGTTTCTCAGACAGAGAAGTGACTTTCAGGACAAAGAAAATAAGAAGAAAGTACATAACTTCGATTTATGTGGTATGAGAGTTAAAAATTATTATCAATGGAGCAAACAGTTCTATGATTGTGTTTATAATAGGATATATTTCACAGCTGTGGCACAAGGCTCTGAAGAGTCCGAGAGTTAAAGTCTTCTCTAAACAGTGTGCTGCTTGTGGAGTAGATTATTTACTGCCTAAAATTTTACTTGAAGTTGGCCATAGAAACACAGACCTTCCTCGGAAACCTCGAAGACCTTCCTAGAAACTCAGGAGTTTCTAGCCTGAAGTATATGTCTATTAGGGAGAAAACAGGTAAATCCTGCAAAAGGCAGAGCATCGGGAGAGCCTCCAGAGGAGCGCGCAGCCGCCGCCTGCAGCACCCTGGAGAGCTGCCGGCCCGCCGCCGCGCCAGCGTCCGTGGGTGTGTCTGTTTATCTGTGTGTTCGTGTGTCCCCCTGTTTGCGAATCTGTGCCTCCATGTGCCAATGTGCCCATGTGAATACACACACTCGTTTGCACGCACAGTCTTTGTCTCATATTGTGTGTTAGCAGGCATTTAGGCAAATATAAGCCAATAATCAGACGCACACCTGGCGTGAAGTTCTTGGAGGTCAGGTCTGTTGTTTTTCATGCTGCTTTCCTTGGAAGATGACTCTCTGCAGCAACCTGAAGAGGGCTGTTTCTGTGCATTGCATGTACCCATTAGCTGGAGTCAGTGGCTAGAAATGAGGAAGATTTTATAACGTCCTTTAAAAGAGTCTAAAAAGCTCTAACATACATTGAAGAACACAGTAACCTGATGAACACTGTTACCAGTAACTACAAATACCTTCCCTTCTAATAAAAACTTTAATTAAACTGCATTATTGCAAAATTGTCGGTGCAACTCTTCTGCAGAGAGTCTCAGTCACTGGAAACCTGCCTACCTGCCTGCTTTGCTGTCATTATACACAGGGTTGGTGTGTGGACATAGGAAGGCAGGTGTCAGGTGTACACTTCCTTTTATGTTTAATTATCTGGGGAAAGACAAAGAGATTTTTTTTTTTTTTGCCTCCCTCAGGGCAGCTAGATTCTTGTCAGCATTATGTGCAAAGCTCCAATGACTCCAGAGGAGTGCTGAGGCCTGTTAGATTGGTGGAAGGTTTTAAAGAGAATCACAGTTCTGTGGGAAATATTTTTCCAAAAATGTTCCTTTACAAACAAACTCAAGAATTCACCTTTGCAAGACATGAAGTCAAGAGCTCTGTCTGCTCTTCAAGCACTTCAAACCCAGGAATCAAGCTCTCCTGCAGTGTAACTCTGTAGGCGCTTCCCCTTTGTACTTTTGACTCTCATGGGACTTATAAAAAGTCTCTTTGGTACCGATACTACTCACATATGGAGTGAAGGATTGTTTGAAGTCCATCCAAAGCTCATATAACCAGAAACAGAATTGTTAAAATAAGAGTTCCTGAATACTTTTTTTAGCAAGCTACTTTTGCGGGCAGCTCAGATCCATTCCACTAAAAAATACAACCAGGAAAATCAATGTAGTTTCACTAGGGGAGACTGGATTGGAATCCACTCCTAGGTTCCCAGTGGGTATTTTACTATAGGATACTTGTTTTCTTTGGCTTTTCCTCTTAAAAGTGTCATATTTTGTTCCTATTGTGACTTACTGGAGCAGTGAGGCTTGCTGAATATTGCCTGTTTAAATGGCTTAACTTCCCAGTGGTCACACATACACTCAGCTGGGATAAGAATTCAAACAATAACAGTAACGAAAAGTTCATTTAAATGCAAATATTACCAGTAACCTTCTTTTAACTGTGCTGGATAGCATCTTCTCCTTAGTGCCCAGTGAACTGCTGATTTGAAGCAGAGTGTAAGTAGTTTCATTTGTTATGGGAGCTGCCATACGTAGTTTCTTCAACATCTACTGCCTTGTATTTATCACCACTGATTTTCATTCACTATGCAATTGTTCAGCTACTAAACTTGTTAAATATATTCAGCTTTCTTCACTCTTTCTGTTGCTTCCAGTCTAGCACAAACAGTTCCTTCTGAACTGTTAGTAGAGTCCCTTTGTCAGAATTAATTTGTAAACCTTTTTATTACTAATGGCTGAGTGTTAAATTCTAACTCTGTCTTCCTTCACTCTATCATTCCTCTCTTATCTGCTTATTCTTGGAAAGAAAAAAGACTCAGCAAATGGAATTGCTTAGACTTCCTCTCCTTCCTATTTCTAGCAGTTGCAATGAAGTTGTATTGACTTGTACCAGATGTATACACACAGCTTTTCAAATTTCAGTTTGTAAATCAAAATTATTAAGTTACTGTCACATATCCATAAGTCATTTTATTACTCTTAAATATTAATTTTTAAATTTTTCTAGTCAATAATATATTTCCATAAAGACTTAAAAATCCTACCATGTTTTTTCATTCCTTTCTTCATCATCACAGAAAGAACTTAAGAATTGTCTTGGAGAATTTGAGTTCTTTGTTGTAACATCTACATTATTCCCATCTAGAAAGGGTGAAATAAGCTTGTGGGACATGACAGTAAGAAGCCATCTTTGCTGCCTTCTATTATTTTGTTTCCTGTCAATAGGATGTATTTAGTTGTTCTAGTATTAATAAAAACAACAGCAAAACAGTAAAATTTTCTGCTGCAGTTTGATTCAGCAGACTTAGAATGTGTGGACTCTTTGGTTGTATTAACATATTGTACATTCTGAAAACACCTGTTCTCACATTCATGTGCAGTACCTCATTGGCAGAATTGCTTTGCGTGGGAAGGAACAAAGTCTTGTGAGGAGACACATAGACAGTTTTGTATCTGGTATTAAAACAAGTATAAGCAGCCTTTTTAATAAGCCTTTAAATTAGAAAGATAAAAGTCTCAGATGAAGTGCTACATTGTTGCAACAATTATTAAGAGCAATGAATCATGTGTGGTCAAGCTTAGCCAGCAAAGCAATGGAGCACTTCAGAAATGTGTCTTGTAGATACTCTTTTAATATAATTTAGTGATTTGGAAAGACTATATAGTAATCTTAGACAGAAACAGAGATCTGGATTCACTGGTGCCTCATTCCTATTATGACCTTTAGAATGAGAAATAGCTAACGTCTGCTTCTTTTCCTGTGTTCTTTCACCTTCCAAGTTATCACTGTGGTCTTATGTTAGGTCAAAAGAGCATCTTTTCATCAAACTTTCTGTTCTACTACCAGTGCTAAATTACTATAATTTGTACTCTTACTCATCGTAATATATACATTTCATCAACTGAATAGCCTTTGCTAAGAACAATTCCTTCTTGCATCACTTGTAGTTGTAACACATAATGGAGTGGAACTTTGTATAAACTGTCTAGAAAGAAGAAAGTATATTTTTCCCTCCAGAATAAATAGATAAGCCCTTTTTGACATTAATTACAAACATATTGAAGTAAATCTAGTTGCATTAATTATGAGCCACGTGGAATATTCATATGTCAGATTTTTAGAAACTTCTGAAAAAATCACTCCCTGGTGCAAACTCAATAAAATACTGAGGCTTCTAATATTCTGCCTGATTTGCGGCTTCAGGGATCAACCATATCCAACTACCTGAGCTGCCAAGCCCAGTGTATTATCTTTTGAAATATTACAGCTAACATTAAAGTTTAATTTGTGTGCAGCAATTGACCTAAGTAAAAAAAGGCTACCTCAGTTGACCATGAGGGACAGATTTTTTTTATTCCTATTTCATAAGACACACAAATCTAGGGACTGTGTTTATAGATAATTTTTGTAACACCTGAGGTTGTTCTGTGATGGTTTCCAATGTTGTAATTAGAATGTCAGTTCATGAAAACACCTAGTGAGTGCTGAATACTCATGACAAAAGTGTTGGTTTAAAGGTTAACAGATCTTTTGCTGCTTTCCTGAATAGTGATGTTGTGTTCTCAATTGGGACTCAACTCATCAACTAAGCAACAGGCTCAGGAGTCAGGATTGTTGCTTCAATTAACCCCTTAATCACTAGTTTTCAAAACAGTTCCTTCAACCATAAGTATAGAGCACATGTGCTCCAATCTGAACACATGGCTGCTCTGTCTGGACTGTTGAATGTTTAATGTGTGTGCAGCTCCTGTGCAAAGGAGTTATCACTGAGAATCAGTGCTTTGATATTTCAAGTTATTTGTTAAAAAACTGAAACACTTAACAAAAATATAGGATACAACCTGTCTTAGTTTCTTTTCCTCATCTGCAAAATCACTAGTGTTTATCTTCCTTAAAGGTCAAGTAACATGTGGAAAGGTACATGTAGAAAAAGTGCTATAGTACAAATTGTTGAGAGCAGTAACTAAGCATGTACATATTTCACTTAATGGATGGGTTACTTGTTCCTTCTACTCATGTCTCTGATCCAACAAAACTAATTTTTATGTTTTTTGGTTTTTAGGCCAATCTATGGGCAGAATACCATGATCAGCCTTAAGTACCACAGACCTTGGAATTCCCTAAGAACAGGGAGGGATCAATTTCCACACTTTTTTGTTTTGTTTTTGTTTGTTTGTTTGCTTGTTTGTTTTAATTTATTAGTGTTGATTTGGTTTTAGCTTTTTTTCTTATTTATTAAACTGTCTTCTTTATGTCAACCTATGTGTTTTCTCACTTTTATTTTCTGATTCTCTCTCCCATCATACTAGTGGGGAGTGAACATTTATGTGGTGCTGAGTTGTCTGTTGGGATTAAACCATAACACTAGCCAGTCATAGTTCCCATACCATGAAGAGGAACTTCCGAATTATCTTCTGATGTACTTTAGATCCTTGGATTCAAGTTATCTGGACGTTGAGTAGGAGACCTGATTTTTTTTTTTTTCAGTAAAAGTGATCATGAGCAAGACAGTGTCTGTATTCACTAATTCCTGGGTTTTTTTCTGATGATTTTAATAGAACTTCCTTGCTAATATTTCAAAATCTGGCAAAACTAACTTTATTACTAGGCTGTGCTTCTTGTCCAGGATTTCTGTTTCAAAAAATAATCTGGACTACAGGTTATTGTTTTCTTGGACAACATCTTTGAAGATAAATAACACTGAAGACATCTGAGGACATATTAACAGTGTATGGCAGCTCCCGTAACAATGACTACACAGGGAGACCTGGTTTGATACATTCTCAAAGGTACAAACATGATTTGAAAGAACTCAGTTAATATGAACTAATTTATTCTGAGTTCCATAATGGGAAACTAGTATTGTGATCTTTACTGTACAGGGCAAAGAAACCAGCTAAATGATATTTACTCCTTATTTTAAACCTTTAGGACACACAGTCTCTTAAAATAAAAAAACACAGAATTATATTTGCTCTGAGGACTATGGTCAAGAAGTAAATTGTTGCCAGTGCTAATGACTGTACTTTTTTCCCTGCATTTGCTAGTGCAGGTGTGCTGCCTTTATTATAAAAGTTCACCATTGCTAGACAGGCCATGTAACCTTTAGGCAGCAGCTGTGAGGCAATTCAACATCAAAACATCAAACTATTGGTGTACTAAGAAACCACATGGTTCCTACAGACATTGTTCACTGAAAGTGGTGATTCTGAGATTAACAGCACAGTATAGGGCAGTGATCATTTGCAATGATAAAGCACTCTGTGCTTCTGTGTGAGTATTTGGGAGGCAGAGGCAGAATTCACCACTACATTCCCACAGAGATAACCTGTTACTGAACATGTTCAAACCTACCCAGTCTGCTCTTCCTGTTGTATAATTACTATTTACCTCACTAAGTTACATCCTCTTTAATAGACAGTACCATTACAACGACTCCTTCTCTACAGTGAAAAAGAGCAAGAAATAATCACTTGTTTTAGCCCGGATCAGTCCATCTCTGAGTGAGCAGCAGCAAAGCTTTTGTGATGTTCTCTGACAGATGTATTTATTTATTGGCATATGGAACCTTTTCCCTGTGTTGATAATTTTCTATTATGGTTTGGCTTTTAGGTTATTAACAACGACAACAACAATAGTAATAAAAATAATAATGTCATCCATGTCAACATCTGGAATTTCAGTAAAAAAACAACCCTTATGGATGAGAGGAAGAATACTCACCCCTAAAACTCCTATGAACTTACATGTTTGTTCTTATAATTCAACAGGCAGGGAAATCTACTAATTTGGTGGGTAAATGGCACTGATCCAAGCATGCAGTTGTTTTTTAAAAAGAGCAAACCCTCACTTAAAATCACCAGTCTACTTCATCAAAACACAATCTAATCTTGTTCTTAAAAAGGACACAAAATAACCAACCCCTTTGACAGGATCAGTGAAATGTGCACTTGTAAAGTAAGACAGTGCTGGATTTTACCCTCTCCATTTGCACCTTTTTTTTCCCCCCTCATTACTTATCTTTCTTCCATGTACTGCCAAGTGCCCAATGTCTAGACTGTAAGATTTTGGAGCAGAAGTTTTCATTTTTTTCTGATTTATATATCCTAAAAAAAATTAAATTCTAATGGAGCTGCAAATATGTCTAGTGTGAATGTATTTATTTTTCTTAGCTATACTTCCTACCTTCCCTAGAAATAGCCAAAGTATCTCTAAGGAGTTGTGGATGAGCAACTGGAAAACAGGGGCATAAAAGATGAGTTTTCAGTACCTTGAGGCTAGAGTCAAGCAAATTTTTGGATGTTATCTAAGCAGTAGAGGTCCTGGGTTTGGCAGCATGTATGTAAGTCTGTCGTAGCAAGACATAACTTGTGGAAGATTGGTGATGCAGTCTGACATTACTAAAAGAGAGAGAAAGAGTATTTTTATATTAAGGAGTATAGCAGGGCTTTTTTAAGCTGTCAGGGACAAATTCCAATGTCTCAAGGTAAACAATGTACAATAACATAATACACAAAATTCTTTTTTATTGGAAGAGTGAGGGATGCCTCTTGGGAGGCTTTAAGCAAAAGTACAATGACCATTATAACTTAATAGAAATGCAGTGGAAGCTGCATATAGGTGTTTGTGGTGTTTCAATTGATATTAAGACCAAGACTTGCTGATTAATGAAGCACAAAATAGTTTTATTTAATTATTTCAGATTTACATTTATCAATAGAATAGCAGTAACAATAGCAGTTGAGAAATAATGTAGTGATTAAGTCACTCTCAGAAGATGTCTCTGTCATGATGAAATAGATTTATGAAGAAGACAGTGTTTATTGTTCCTATTTTTAGCATGTGTCAGAATATAACATAGCACCACTTGCATTTGAAAGAGTTCACATTTCAAGATTAAATATGAGTACAACTCAACAGAAATTAAAAAAGAGATCTACAGACTCAATTAATGTTTATATTTGAAATAAAATTTAGATAAATAACTCCAGGCTTATTTAATAATGGATTCAGAGAAGCAAATACCTGCGTTGAGGAATCTTTGGATAAAATCATTGTGGAATCTCTCTGTGTATGTACACATACATGCAAAACTTCTATTGTCTGAACAAGGAAGGATAGGTTCTTTTTTCCTTCTAATAGTAAATGTATTTTATAGTCTAATGTCTTCTATATTTTTCCTGGTTTTGAAATGCTCCTGGGTTTTCAGTAGTTGTTTTTGAGGTTGGATCTCATCTGAAGTTACGTTGTGAATTTAACAAGAAATAAAAATGTCCAAGGAAAAGCAGTACATATAGTATGGACTTTCTTAAGATGAAAGAGAAGAGCAGTGAAGAGCAGTAACTGAACTGTTGTTGCAACTGTAGCAGGACACTCCCACTCATGAACTAGTTGCTCTCCCTGTTTGTAAATATCACTAAGTGTGCTAGATTTTACTTTTCTTTGTGCTATATTCACTCCTCCTAAAAATCCTCTACTTTACACTTTAGATATTGTAACAAGCTGAGGGAGTGAAGGAAAGATATTACAATCTATTCTGATCAGTAATACTTTTTCATCTGCTAACAAGGTCCACCCTAATAACCTTTTGGATTGTTTTACATCATCCATTGTTCATCTCTCATGGACTGATCTATAGAGCACTCATTTTAGGGTGATGAGACTAAAATGGTGTTTAATTGTATCTAATAAGCACTGGCCGTTTTCTTACTCTTGGCTAAAACCCAAAGAGTATAGCCTTTCCACAGTGAGTGAAAAATCATATCACTGGGTTACTGAAGAGGGAAATGGTTTCTACATCTAAGTTATCATCATTGTTTTCATGTCTTTTCCAAGTACATCATTAAACAGAATTTTGCAACCTACTACCTTCTCCCTATGTCAGCGGATGTCTTTAAAATGATGAAGTGAACAATGATTTACTAGGTCCAGAAGTCAGCCCTCATCAAAAAAAACAAAACAAAACTTCAACCATCTGCAAATTCTGCTGAAGGGGTGCACCTTTCCAGCAGCATATCGTTGATGGATGAACAGTCACTAGCAGTGATGAATGGATAGAAATCCTTGCAGGGAAGAGTGCTGCAGCCCAGACTACTAGAGCAGCTTGAGGTCACAGAGCAGGTATGATAGCCTCAGTTTAGGGACTGATAGCTCCAGTTAGTAGGATACACATAAAATCTGTGCTACAAAACCATTCCTTAGTAGTACTTGAGAAAACAGTATCAATAGTCACCATTTGGGTGGTTGGTCCTCACAGTACATCTCACACCAGACCAGTACAGTTTGCCAGAGACATTCATGAGGCTTCTAGGCCTCAGAAATTGCAGTCATGACCATTTCTCTTTCCTAGGAGAAATGCGCTTTAATTTCAGTGAGTTACTGTGGTCTTAAACTCTGCTTTACATAACTGGACGTGGTCTCAGAAAATTCCATGCCACCTCCTGAGGAAACAAGGGCAGGGGATTTGAAAAGGAATTCTTCGTTGAAATGAGTAAAGAGGTTATGCACATCTCCTATGCTTGGGTAATTACTCATGACATGAACACACAAAGCTGTGTCTAGAACACACCAGAACAAACTGTTACAAAAATTTATAGAAGTTTCCAGTGAATTCCAGAAAATGCATCAACACCTGCACAAAATTGTCAGTGGCTTCTAGGCAACTCTCTGTTGAGTAAGCTTATATGAAGACTGTAACAGACAACAAACCATTAGCTTAAAAAAAAGTTTTAATTTCTTCTAAGATGTTGGATATTTATGTCTCAAGGGATTAAATTGTTTGAAGCAGATACTGAATGTTCCCAAGGCCTTGTTGAGAGTTCTCCACTGAATGAGGTTAAACCTTCTGAAGCTTGTAACAAAGTGGAGATCAAGTTAAGAAGCTTATAGCTGTGTGTGTCTGAGGAAATATGTTAGGTCATTTTCTTCTAGCTTTGAAAAGAGAATCAGAAATTAAAAGAAGATCAAGCAATTTTATTATCAAGGAAGGAACATAAATCTATGGAACTTGATTTCTCTGCCACTTACACTGATTTTGCACTCCATGCATTTTCAGATAATTATTCTCAGTGCTGATAAAAGTGAAAGGAGAATCATGGCCTTTGGTTTAAAAAGAAAAGATTGTAATAAGTGCTGGATACTTGCCATACAAAATATTTTATGTAAGTTCAATGAAATTTCTACAATATATTTGTTTTCATTTTTGATTCTTCTTGGTTGTATCCACTGTTACTTCAATTTACAAGAACATTTTCGCCAAACTCAAACATTTTATGAAGATTCACAAAAATAATAACTATCATGCAGTCTTGTACAATGATACATTACATTTACTGTGTTGAAAATTCTTTCAGTTTGCATCTTCAGGGTTCAATTCCTTCAAAACCATGGGACAAATATCATTGTATATTTGAAGTGACCACAAACCATAAGAAGAAGAGATGTTAAAAGATTTAATAAAAAATGAAAATTGATGTACCACTGAAAGATTAGCACATTCTGATAACAACTTCAAATTACCTTAAGTAGGGATAGTTATATATGTTGGTGCTAGGGAAAAGACAAACTCTTTCTAGCACTTGCTACCATATCATTGTTATAGATTGCTGTGACAGTTGATAAGCCAACTTAAATGAGTTATATGTCAAATTTATTAAGCAAGCAGCAAATAAGCAAAACAGCGCTGGGTGGCTGGGAGCCTCTGCTCCACCAACGGCGTGCAATTCGCCCCCCAGGAAAAAGTCTTTTTATACAGTCCTTATCAGTCGAGTGGATCGCTTCCTGGTGTATGTACTCTGTGCAGGTGCTGATCTTGTTGCTAGGGGGGTCTTCTTCTGCCTCCTGGTGGTCGTCTGGTGATCGTGGGGATGAAGTCAGAGGTCTTCCTCAGATGGCCTGTTCATGACCCCTCTTCTGGAATCCGTTAGCTCATGCACAATCTATCACATTTTATATAAGCTCTAATATATGTGTATTGAGCAAGCTATACCTGTTTTCATTACAGAATGTTTGTGGTTAAGGTTCTGTAAGGCTTAGCTTTTACAATGATCTTATTAGTCCAAGATTCTGCAAGGCTTAACTTTTACAATGATCTTAGCAGTCCCTTACTCAACCTGTCTTTTAGGATTTGATTAACAAACATGATCTTTTTCCAAACACGACCTTTCCCCATTACAATCATTACTTTCTATATGGAGAGGGAAATGGAATTGACAGTGCAGAAAGTAATTTGCAAGAGAGGTGACTCCTGCCCACTTTGAAAACATACTCAGAAACGGAACTGAAGGGATGGTGTATTCTGTTCAGAAAGAACGATAAAAAAGAGCTTATTTTCTAAAAAAAATAAGTTAAAATAATAGGAATTTGTTTTCCTTCCTGCCTGCTCCTCCCATTTTTTTTTTTCAGGTAAACAGAAAATTTATCATACAGGAATAATATGTCAAACTTGTAAAAACCTTTCATGACTTTGTGGTCACAGGGTCAAATCATAGTTCTGTTAATGTCAATTGCAAAAGTATCATTAATTTTCATCATTTGAATAAAATTCTATTCTCATGGAGAAGACACCTTTTAGTTTTGCAGTGGAGGATTACTCTCAGTTCTTTTTCTAAACACAGGAAACAAACTTTTTTTTTTTTTTTTCCAAAGTATGATGAGTTCACTCACATTCTTCTTACTTTGTTTTACAGAGATATGGTTTGGAACATAACAAAGCCAATCTATTTATTTATTATCCCACAGAACCTTGTTTGTACCAGTAGTATTTAAAATTTATACAACCTTTTCAGCAAGTATTGTCATGTTTAGTCCTCTTTGTTCAGAATATTGTGGCAAACTCTTTCATGGAATTTGACTCACATGTTCAGAGCAATAAAACCACCAATAAAAGTTTTTTAATACATTATTTTGGAAAAAAAAAGTAGCAACATGCCAATTTTTTAGGATTTTGTGTTTCTTTTTCAATTTAATTCTTATTTGAGATTTCTAAAGAAGCTTTCTACAGAAAGTAGCATTATAAACCCAAGTATAATATGAGAAAAGCTGATAAAAGTATTCATTCTATAGACGTTACTTCTGGGTCTGTCTGGGAGTCAAACTGAAAGTGTCTGTTAGTCACAGTTCTCATAGTTTCTAGCAGTAAATTTCAACATATGGCAGCTCCACACATAGTTGGCTTTATTTACATATTGCTTGCTATTCGCAGGGGGTGAATAGTTAACATGACAGGGTTTCTGCTCCGTGATTGACTTAATGAACATTCTACCATTAGAAAATAATGTGCAATAAATAGGAAATGGGAGAGTGAACACTTTTGTTTGCATGGAACAATCCTAGAGTTCGTGTTTGGATGAGTAGTTAAGTGATGCGGAGCTATGCCTCAAATATCCATGTAAAATGCGTGAAAGACAAAAGAAGCTAACTTACTTGAACTAAGAAGTCTTTTACAAATGGATTGAATAGTTTTGTTGCTGTTTGTACAATATGCAACCAGTTCCAGTACGAAGCTGTGCTGCCTAACAAAACAGAGTTGGAAGCCTCAGAAAGACCCTCCCTTCTTGTATCGGCTGAAACACATCTGGAGACACTGAAACATATCTTTTTCACAAATGTCAGAGCTTTCCCTGGGAAAGTGGGATTGCTGCCACTGTTGGTGGGGAACAGAAAGACATGGCTACTTTAATGAAGTACGAGATAAAAGGCAAGCCTTTGAGACAGGTGTTTGAGAGTCTAGGAGAATGCCATGGAAAAACAAAATGTTGAATAATGCCTCTACTCTTGAAGAAATGAGAAAGTCCCTCTGAGTATTGGAATGGAGAAATCATGTGCAAGGAGTATCTCAGTGTTGCTAGAATTGTGTGCTATAGCATAGCTAATGAAAGGGGCTGAGATCATTGGATTGCCATCTTTACAAGAAGGAATAATATTTAAAATAGGAGTCTGAATCTAAACCCCATATCTAGATATCTACCAGTCTAAGGTAAATTTGGTTCTAGAGTCAAATGTTTCTGCCTGGGCTCAGTGCCAGTGATCTAGTGTAGTGATGCATTAGTCATATCTCCAGGGAAATACTCCCTCCCAAGAGTTTTAAACTGGGCTGTTAAATCTAGATTCCTGGTGGTATTATTAAAACTCCATTAAATATCTTGGACTCCTGTAGAAATGTGGCCATTTGTCTAATTAATGAAGCACAGAGATTTCTGACAGAAATATCTAGTCGGATACTGACCTTACCAATTTCTATCTAGTTTAAGTTCCAGTAGCCAATTATATTTCAATATGGTGTAAACTGAGTTATTTTCTCAAAGATATCTCATACACATCAGTGATGTCATAATGTCTTTTTCTCACATTTTGCATTCCTTTATTTAAAAAGGCACATTAAAGTCTGCCTCTGTTATTAAAGAGCTTGAAGTAAGTATCCAAAGCATCAGTAAAGCAGGAAATATTTGCAGAAAGTGTGTCAACTTTGTTATTGGTTTTTGGTAGGCAAAAGATACATTCATGTCACTATCATCTTCTAACAAGTAAATAAGAACAGAAAAATGTTTAAGTGAAAAGTGTTATCAATTAACCACATGCCTCAGAGACCTCATGTTCCAGATACATGAAAGCTGAATTTAAGAGAAGCAAGTAATAAATTCTTTTTTCTTTTCTTTTCTTTTCNGCACCAAGGTGAAAAACATTGCTAAAACCATATCTTACTAGAATTTATACTTTCTTTTTTTTTCTTTTTTTTTTATTTAATATATAGCTGTTGGTTGTTTTCAGATTTCAACTGCTAATTTAATCCAAAGTATTAACTAAAAAGTTAAGTGAGAAATATTGTGGTATTTTTAATCAAAGAATCCTATTAAGTTTCAAGCCTTAAGATTTGTATAAAAACATGTACACCGTTTTCTAAAACATTTAAAGGCTACAGGTAAAGACTGACATAGCAATAACTATTTGTAATAAAACACTTCAGAAGCAAACTATTGAAATATGAGACATCCATTAGTAATGATAATAAGCAAGTGATAGATTTGTATTACTTTTTAATGATTTATTACCTTTTAATAATTTTTAAAATTTATTAACAACACTGTAACAGAATGGAACCTTAATGCAAAAATGCAACCAGTGAAAGTCAGACTACAAATTAAGTGAAAGCACAACACAAGACAAATCTGCAGACAGTATGAGTTACTTAGTCTATTGAAGTCAGGAGAGGTGGATCAGTTAATGCCAGCTGATTTTGTAGTTCTACAGACTTAAGTCTGTTGTCCTCTCATTAACCATGAAACAACTAGTGATCTTAATGAACTGAACTGTACAAAGACTTTGCACAGTGAAAAGCACATTATTCTTCTGGTATCTCAAATGGACTTTGGAGGTGTGAAGAGGTTAAATGATCTATAAAGGTCATAGAACAGATAAGTGGCAGAGCCAGGAATAGATCTGGTATGTTATGACCCTGGTGCAGTAACCACAGAACTATCTGACTTTTCAGAATAAATTCACATTTAATTATGTCATGTTCTGAGGGCAAGCAAAAATGTCAGCACAGGTTAAACGTCATCTAACAATTTGTTCTCACAACAGTTCATCTGTAACATGCCATTTTGTAGCCCTACTTCTTTTTTGTTACATCACAATTTCTGTTACATGATTGTTAAAAAAAAATCCATCATTTGCACTCAAATGTAAATTCAGAACATGTAGTGTTGATTAGGCTGTGCTTTGTCAGAGGTATAAAAAAGGACTTTTTCTTGATTTATTCCAAGCAACATTGAATGTAAATACCAAATCATTTGCCCCCTCCTTCATTCATTACTCTATGGGAAAGAAAATATACCTGATTTTCTGGGAAGTAGTTCTCCAAAACTGAAGTTCAATTAGGCTCCTCCTTTAGCATCAGTCCAGCAGTGACTGGAGTGAGAAGACATGCCACTTGTAGCAAATGGGGCAGCTCAGCACATCTGAATCCAATACTGGCCAAGGCACTGAGACATCTCCTCTTGTCTTGAATTTGTATTTGACCTACAAATCCTAAGCTCCTTAATATCAGACTTCATTTCCCTTCTATTTCCCTAACTAGTCTCAAGCAACCATCAGGTACCGTTTTCTCCACCTTTTGCCTGAGGGCACAGTTTTAATAAGGGAATAACTCTTAATCTTCTTTACATTAAGACGTTATTAATTCTTAGAACATACTTTTCTCAGATATTCTCTTTGGCTGCAACTTGGCCTTTTTAACACTCTTACATTTTCTTCTCTATAAATGTTATCTTGATAAGAGATTTTAATTTTTTTTTTTTTAGCTTCCTGGAGCATCCTAGAACATCTGATTTACCTGCAGGACCTCAAAGTGTCCATAAAATATTCTGCAATATCAACAATGCAGGAAATAAAGTACATAAAAATAAGGGAGCAGAGCTTCAGACGTTGTAATTCACAGTAACCTGAAGTTACAATGACTTGCCTCAGCTGAGGACTTAAATTAAAACCTAAGATAAAAACTGGCCTCTAAATTAAGGTGACTTTACTCCCTTTTTGTTGTGAAACTTTGGGAAAATCTGTACATTATTTCTCATGGAAAGGAACAAACTACAGACTCTTTGATTGAGACTAGTCATTGTTACTTATGCCATTCACATCCTGCTTCAGCAAAAATTATCAGAAAATATGAGAATGTACTTGTAATCATAAAGTAAATTAAACATATAAATAAGTTTCATGCAGGTAATTGCAAGCAAAATGGAAAAGAAAAAAAAAGAAAAGAGAGAGCACATGAGAGAGAAATAGAAAAGTAAAATGAAAATGGAGTAGTAAAATGAGAATTTGATGAAAGACTTTGAAGATCTTCTACCCTAATTGATGACTTGTATTCATACTTATGCAATTTAGGAAGCAAGAATTGGNTTTCTTTTCTTTTCTTTTCTTTGTCTAAGGAATGCACCAAGGTGAAAAACATTGCTAAAACCATATCTTACTAGAATTTATACTTTCTTTTTTTTTCTTTTTTTTTTATTTAATATATAGCTGTTGGTTGTTTTCAGATTTCAACTGCTAATTTAATCCAAAGTATTAACTAAAAAGTTAAGTGAGAAATATTGTGGTATTTTTAATCAAAGAATCCTATTAAGTTTCAAGCCTTAAGATTTGTATAAAAACATGTACACCGTTTTCTAAAACATTTAAAGGCTACAGGTAAAGACTGACATAGCAATAACTATTTGTAATAAAACACTTCAGAAGCAAACTATTGAAATATGAGACATCCATTAGTAATGATAATAAGCAAGTGATAGATTTGTATTACTTTTTAATGATTTATTACCTTTTAATAATTTTTAAAATTTATTAACAACACTGTAACAGAATGGAACCTTAATGCAAAAATGCAACCAGTGAAAGTCAGACTACAAATTAAGTGAAAGCACAACACAAGACAAATCTGCAGACAGTATGAGTTACTTAGTCTATTGAAGTCAGGAGAGGTGGATCAGTTAATGCCAGCTGATTTTGTAGTTCTACAGACTTAAGTCTGTTGTCCTCTCATTAACCATGAAACAACTAGTGATCTTAATGAACTGAACTGTACAAAGACTTTGCACAGTGAAAAGCACATTATTCTTCTGGTATCTCAAATGGACTTTGGAGGTGTGAAGAGGTTAAATGATCTATAAAGGTCATAGAACAGATAAGTGGCAGAGCCAGGAATAGATCTGGTATGTTATGACCCTGGTGCAGTAACCACAGAACTATCTGACTTTTCAGAATAAATTCACATTTAATTATGTCATGTTCTGAGGGCAAGCAAAAATGTCAGCACAGGTTAAACGTCATCTAACAATTTGTTCTCACAACAGTTCATCTGTAACATGCCATTTTGTAGCCCTACTTCTTTTTTGTTACATCACAATTTCTGTTACATGATTGTTAAAAAAAAATCCATCATTTGCACTCAAATGTAAATTCAGAACATGTAGTGTTGATTAGGCTGTGCTTTGTCAGAGGTATAAAAAAGGACTTTTTCTTGATTTATTCCAAGCAACATTGAATGTAAATACCAAATCATTTGCCCCCTCCTTCATTCATTACTCTATGGGAAAGAAAATATACCTGATTTTCTGGGAAGTAGTTCTCCAAAACTGAAGTTCAATTAGGCTCCTCCTTTAGCATCAGTCCAGCAGTGACTGGAGTGAGAAGACATGCCACTTGTAGCAAATGGGGCAGCTCAGCACATCTGAATCCAATACTGGCCAAGGCACTGAGACATCTCCTCTTGTCTTGAATTTGTATTTGACCTACAAATCCTAAGCTCCTTAATATCAGACTTCATTTCCCTTCTATTTCCCTAACTAGTCTCAAGCAACCATCAGGTACCGTTTTCTCCACCTTTTGCCTGAGGGCACAGTTTTAATAAGGGAATAACTCTTAATCTTCTTTACATTAAGACGTTATTAATTCTTAGAACATACTTTTCTCAGATATTCTCTTTGGCTGCAACTTGGCCTTTTTAACACTCTTACATTTTCTTCTCTATAAATGTTATCTTGATAAGAGATTTTAATTTTTTTTTTTTTAGCTTCCTGGAGCATCCTAGAACATCTGATTTACCTGCAGGACCTCAAAGTGTCCATAAAATATTCTGCAATATCAACAATGCAGGAAATAAAGTACATAAAAATAAGGGAGCAGAGCTTCAGACGTTGTAATTCACAGTAACCTGAAGTTACAATGACTTGCCTCAGCTGAGGACTTAAATTAAAACCTAAGATAAAAACTGGCCTCTAAATTAAGGTGACTTTACTCCCTTTTTGTTGTGAAACTTTGGGAAAATCTGTACATTATTTCTCATGGAAAGGAACAAACTACAGACTCTTTGATTGAGACTAGTCATTGTTACTTATGCCATTCACATCCTGCTTCAGCAAAAATTATCAGAAAATATGAGAATGTACTTGTAATCATAAAGTAAATTAAACATATAAATAAGTTTCATGCAGGTAATTGCAAGCAAAATGGAAAAGAAAAAAAAAGAAAAGAGAGAGCACATGAGAGAGAAATAGAAAAGTAAAATGAAAATGGAGTAGTAAAATGAGAATTTGATGAAAGACTTTGAAGATCTTCTACCCTAATTGATGACTTGTATTCATACTTATGCAATTTAGGAAGCAAGAATTGGAAGGAAAATGAAAAGAATAAATTTAAGATAATTTTTGAAGTTATTCTGCCTGACTGGCTTTGCTGTTGCTTTATAATTATCCAGCTGGATTATTCAGTTAACTAGAAGGACAAGAGTCATTCTCGAGTTTCATTTTCCCCTGGCACCTTCTTCCTTTCTGCAAGACCTTTTGCCAACATATTAAAGACCTGACACTGCTGTGGACATCAATGTGGCTGTAAAGTTTTTGGCTAATACTCTTTGTGTGAAATCTACCAGGTGATCACTGGGCTTTGGGGACACTGATACTTCTACCGTGCTCTCCAAACATGACCTTCAGGAAGGCAGAGTGACTTTTACTCCTCATCTTTTCTTAGTGCTTATTTGTGCAGCCCAAACTGCTAGCTCATTCACATTAGGTCTGCGATGCTGGTATATCTGCAATTTAACCAATCTTTACTGACAGAGCTTTCTGCTGTTTTTTTCTTTCTCTGTGCCCAGGAGTGTGATTATGCACTTTGATTCTGTAAGAGAATGACATAAAAGTATTTTTCCCATTTTCTTTTGATGACTTCTATTTCAAAGTTTCATGCTTTCTTTGAGTTCGTTCCAACATGATTGTTTTAAGACTCTATCAGTTATATGTATTTTGAGATTGGGAAATCATCAATGTTCAGATAATAGGAGGTACACACTCTGAACTTAGATAAAACACATTCCTGGGGGACATGATGGGCTCTAAAAGGTAGTAGAGCAATAGGACAGTAACAGCTAACTAAGTTTCCTTGTCCCAAGTTATAGAATAATATAATAATCTGGGTTGGAGGGGATCTTTAAAGGTAATGTAATCCAACACCTCGTAATGAGCAGGGAAATCTTCAACTAGATCAGGTTACACAGAACCCCATCCAACTTGACCTTGAATGTTTCCACAGATGGGACGTCTATCACTGGGCAATCTCTTCCAGTGTTTCACCAGCCTCATTGTCAATAATTTCTTCCTTCTAGCCAATGTAAATCTACTCTTTTAGTTTAAAACCATTATCCCTCGTCCTATTGCAACAGGTCCTACCAAAAAGTTCATCCTTATCTTTCTTATAAGCCCCTTTTTAAGTACTGAAAGGCTGCAATAAGGTTTCCTTAGAGCCTTTTATTCTCCAAATTGAACAGCCCCTTCTCTCTTGGCCTTCTTTCACAGGAGAGATGCTTCTTTCCTCTGATCATTTTTATGTCTGTTGTGATTTTGGCCTAGCCAGCAATGAAGCACCATGACAGTCTTTTGCTCACTATCTCCCACCCATTTCCACTCTCCTTAGGATGGTGGAGGCGCCAGCAAGATGGGAGGAAAAAAGAGATAATGAAGGATGTTGTGGATTGAAACAAGGGCAGAGAGGGCTCACTGACAATTAGAGTTCTCGATATTTCTACCTCCTTCCCCTTAACAGCTCAGGGGGATAGGGGATGGGGAATGTGGTCAGTCTCTCACAGATGGTCTTTGCCACTTCCCTCTTCTCAGAGGAGGACGGCTCCTTGCGTTCTTCCCCTGCTCCAACATGGGGCCCCTCCCCTGGGACACAGTCCTTAACAAACTTCTCAGGCATGAGTTCTTCCCAACAGCTACAGCTTCTGCTCACCAACTCCTTCAGTGTGGGACTCCTCTGTGGCCAGCAGCATTCTGGGCATCCTTCTGCTGTAACGCTGGCCTCCCACAAATTCATGGACTCCTCTGAACAAAGTCACTACCGCAGTAGTAGAGTCCTCCATGAACTGTCAACAACTCTCAGCTTCACCAGTCCTCTTCATAGGATGCAGGGAAATCCCTGTTCCAGCACATCTACTCCTCTCTTCCCTTGCTGACCTGCAGTCTGCATGGTCCTTTTTCCTCCAACTCCTTCCACCACTACTAGCTGGAAACAGAAGCAAAAACAACAAGAAAAATCAGGAAGACCCCTCCTCTTCCAACTTCTTCTTCCTAAAAAGTGATTATGGAGGTGCCCAATTGGCTCAGCCCCAGAAGTGGGTCTGTGTCAGAGACCGGGAAAGTTTCAAGAAACTTCTTACAGGAGCCATCTTTACAGTTTCTTCCTCATTACCAGAAGCAGCTTTATACAAGCCTATGACATTGTCCTTCCTCTGGACCCATTCCAACAGATTCATCTTGTCTGTCCTGAGAGCCCCAGAGCTGGACATCAAACTGAAGGTGAGGTCTCCCCAGATTTGAATAGAGGGGGGAATCACCTCCCTTGACTTACTGATCACACTGCTTTTGATGCAGTCCAGGATACAGTTGTCATTCTGGGCTATGAGAGTACATTGCTGGGTCAAGTTGAGCATCTTTTCAATAAAAAATCTGAAGTTTTTTTGCCACAGAACTCCTCTCAATCCCTTGATTCCCCGGTCTGTATTGATACCAGAGGTTGCTCTGACCACAGGTGCAGGACCTTGCACTTGGTCTGGTTGATTCTCATGAGGTTCATTTGGGCCCACTTCTCAAACTTGTCCAGGTTGCTCTGGATGGCATCCCATCCCTCAGGTGTGTCAACTATACCTCTCAGCTTGGTTTCATCTGCAAACTTGATGAAGGTACATTTGATCCCACTGTCTATGTCACTAGTGAAGATACTAAACAGTACTGGTCCTTTTACAGATCTTTGAGGAACAACTCTTGTCACTAAACTCCATTTGGACATTGAGCTGTTGAATGCTACCATCTGCTGTTGACCATCCAACCAATTCCTCATCCGCCGAACCATCCACCCATCAAAACTATACCTCTCCAGTTTAGAGAGAAGGATGTTGTGGAGGATCATGTCAAAGGCCTTACACAAGTCCAAATAGATGACATCCACAGCTGTACCATAGTCCACTGATGTAGCCACTCCATCATAGAAGGTCACTGCATTGGTGAGGCAAGACTTCCCCTTGGTGAAGCCATATTTGCTGTCTTGGATCACCTCTCTGTCCTCCATGTAATTTAGAATGGATTCTAGGAGGATCTGTTCCACGAACTTCCCAGGCACAGAGATGAGGCTGACAAGAGGGTAGTTCCCAGGGTCCTCCCTTTTACGCTTTTAAAAATGAGTGCAACATTTCCCTATTTCCAGTCACCAGAGATTTTACTTGACTGCCATGGCTTTGCAAATATCATGGAGAGTTTCTTGGCAGTCAATTCCCCCACGACTCTGGGATACATTTCATTGGTTCTCATAGACTCATGTATATTTAGGTTCCTCAAGTGGTAACAAACCAAATCTTCTCTTACAGTAGGAGGGACTTTGCTTCCCAAGTCACTATCTTGTGGTCCTTACTCTTGAAAGATGTGAGAAGAGAGGTTGTCAGTGAAGACTGAGGCAAAAAAGTTGAGTACCTCAGCCTTCTTTTCTTCTGTTATTACCGGTTTGCCAGTTGTGTTCATCAGTGGGTACATTTTCTTAGACCTTTCTTTTCTAATTGACATAGTTCTTAGTTGTCTTTGCGTCCATTGCTGTGTTAAACTCCAGGCATAACTTGGCCTTCTTGATCCTCTCTGTAAAAAAACAGGCATAATTCCTGTGATATTCCCAGGATAACAGTATGAGCTTCCTAGAATTAGTGTAACTGAATTTAACAATTCTTCATGACTGAGCAGAAATAAGAAAGTGCATGAGTATGTAGGTGTATGCATACTTTTACGTAGTTTGAGAAATGTTTTAACCTAGGTGGATAAGAAGGGAGAGGGGGAAGTAAAGTGGAAGTGAAGGGAAGGGAAGGAAAGGAGAAGGAAGGAAAGGAGAAGAGAAATAACAAGAGATGAGAGGAGAAGAGAAGGAAATGAAAGTTCAAAGAAATTTACAAAGAAGAAATTTGAAAAGAAGAGAAAAGAAAAGAAAAGAAAAGAAAAGAAAAGAAAAGAAAAGAAAAGAAAAGAAAAGAAAAGAAAAGAAAAGAAAAGAAAAGAAAAGAAAAGAAAAGAAAAGAAAAGAAAAGAAAAGAAAAGGAGAGACAGAGTACCCCAGGGTGGTGTCCATACATGAAATGGCTCAGGTGGCCAAAGACCATGGCAGACTGGTCAGGAATTTGAGATGAACCTGACCAGCAAGCAGTCCATGTTGGTCTTTAACTACCGTTGGATGCTTGGCTGTGGAGGCAGAAAGTGGGTTGAAAGGCTCTCAGAATGGCCAGAAGATGGAATGTAATGTCTAGGGCATTTAGGCTGCAACATGAAGGAAAATTTTAAAACCAGAAATTTTGAAAGAAAAAGTAGAGGAAGAAGAAAAAGAAGAGGAAGA
>WBNH01008789.1:0-11752 GCA_013401255.1 Urocolius indicus | reverse complement strand
ATCCGTGTCCGTTCTCCACACTGAGCCTTTTGCTGAAGGGAACATGATGCTATTTGTTATTGGCCTGGGTTTTGGTGCTTGAGCTGTAGCCAGTTTCCAAAGGGCCACCTCTCCTCCTTCCTGCCAGTGGTGGGCTTGGGCTGGGCTGTGACCAAAGTGCAGCACTGGCTGAGGACACAGCGAGGAGCCAGCTGAGAGCTGGTGTGTGGTTCAGCTGAGGAAAGCTTGTGACACGTGAGAAAAGGGCCGATGGCAGGACTGGGGAGGGAAAAATAAAAGGAAGGTCTTGGGAAGGGGAACGTAGTCCTTGCTGTGGAAGGTGAGCTCAGGTGTCTCTGCTTCCCTCTGGCTCTTTTGAGCGTCCTCNGTTCCTTGAGCCCAAGTGAGCACTGGTCCATGGTGGGAAAGCTCCCCCAGAGCTCACACCTTGCTGGGACTGTTGGGAGGGCCTCTGCAAGCCTCCTGGGACAAAAGTACCCAGGAGAGAGCTCTGGGACAGGGCCCCGTGGCCTGCCTGAGCACTCGGCAGCCTCTGTGGTGCTGAGCCTCAAGGTGTGCCCATCCTTTACAGGAGGCTGCTGTGTGGAATGAAGTGAGAGGTGATTTATAGCTGCATTAACTGTGTTTGTCAGTGACAAACATGCTCCATTTCATGCTCTTTGGGGAGCAAACACATTCTGCATTGTCTCAGCATCCCCCATTGCCTCTTGGTCCTCTCTTTGCCCAGATGTGTGGTTCCTGCCCTGCGAGTGCTCAGCCCCATCGTAAGGTTTGGACGCTGCTTCCTGAGACTCCCCCATGAGCAGCCACTGACGCTGCTGAACGACAGCGACCTTCCCGCCTGCTACGGGCTCCTTCCTCAGGTTTGGCATCACCTCCTGCCCTCAGGTGTCACCCAGGGGGACAAGGGGGGGGGGGGGGGAGGAAAGTGGTTTGGATAAGACCTTGCTGGTTGATATTCAAACTGCAGGTTGGCTGAGAGCAAGAACCCACCTGAATGTAAACTAAATTACATAGGAACCTCCCGAAGAGAAACCTTAGGAAGCAGTTGCTGTTCTAGTCTTTGGGGTGCTTTCATGCAGGAGAACTTAGAGGGTTGTGAGAAGCTGCTAGCAGGAGGCTGCCAGCACAGGAGTGTGTGCTTGTGGAGGCAGCAGCAGCAGCTTTTGACCCCTCTGAAAGACGCTGAGCATGTGCTGCGAGTCTTGCATCTGCTTTCCTGCCTTTCTGCTTTCTCCCAAGCAGTCCTTCAAACGTGTGGGAGAAATTGAGCTGCTTAAAATTTCCCTCAGAGATCACTCTGAAAGTTGCCTTTGTGTTTTTGTCCCTTGCAGGAGCACAGGGAAGGGGCTGCTGTGTGGTTCTCCAGCCCCATGCCCCGCGGGATCGTCCAGGCTCACAGCTCGGTGCAGTTGCCCATTGTTCTGGAAGCCCAGGAGCTGGGAGAGCAGGACACTGTGGCTTGTGTTGCTGTGTTTGGGAGGGCAGGACGCCCTCTGGTGAGTACTAGGGAAGGTTGGGCCTTTGTACCACTGCTCTTAGTGGGGAGGGTAAAAGGATACAGGCAGGGTTGCTGATTCCAAGGATTCTCGCTGGGGAAAGCAAGAACTTGTGATCCATAGCTGGTGTGGGCAAGGAAAGAAGGGATTTGTGGCAGAAGCAGCAGCTAATGCCTAGAGAAGAGGGAGGATAGTGCCCTGTTAGGTGCTAGTCTAAGGGTTTGACACAGCCTTTAACTATTGATAGGAGGTAAGGAGCCCGGTGTGAAGCCCAACACAATCCCTGGCTCTTGTACTCTGCTATGCTGTGAGATAAACATCAACTGGTGTTTCATGAGACCTTTAGCTCAGGAGCACAAAGAAACACCCTGAATCCTGCCAAAGCAGCAAGTGCTCTGTGAGGCACCCTGATGAAAGTCAGGCCCATCCCATCTGAGAAATACCCATCCCATCTCCTTGGCAGAAGTCCAAAGCCAGACACACGAGTCCCCACATCACCTGCCCCAGGAGCAACAGAGACTTTCTTTAACAAGCTTGGTAGATGAGGCAAAGCACTGCTGGACTAAAGCCTTCTGAAGGGTGGTGTTTGCATTCAGGCAACACATAACAGCAGCAAGAACAAAATGTGGGCAGGAGAGAGTGCTCTGTAGTATCCTGGCTTCATCCAGCTGCAATCTGGAACAGATTGAGTTAATTCAAGTGTGATGTAACTTCTGAAGCAACTGTGTGAGCATGAAAGAGGATGTCATAGGATGCTGGCAACCTTCCTTCAGCTTTCTGGGACACAGAGGAAAGCTGGAAAGCTTTTGGAAAGCCCAGGGGGGTTACACTTTCATTCAAATTAACAGAAATGATGCTGCCCAATGCCCTGGCTGGCACTGAACTTCTCAACCCAGACCATGGTGGATGTGCATGTAGAGCAATGCCCAGGGAGGGCAGGCAGGGCAAGCTCTGCAGGGAGGGCTGGAGCCTGACCAGACACTGCTCATGAACAGAAGGCACACTCCCCTTCAGAAGGAAGGTTTCCTTGAAGGTTAAAGGTTCAGTTGCCTCATTCAGATGCCAATGACTTGCATGAGCCCTGCTCTGAAGAGCCTTCTTTGCCTCTGGCCTTTGCTGGTTTCCATGGGAGCAGCCTTGGCAACGTGAAAGAAGTCTCTGTCCAAGCGTGGCTGTGCAGCAGCAGAGCCAGGGAGGGTGGTTTGGGGCAAGGTTGAGCAGGAAGAGGGAGTGGGATCAGGCACAGGGTAGAGGCAGGAGAGCTGACAGCGTGGAGCTGACTGGGATGTCCTGATGCTGGGAGCTTGTGGCTTTCAGATGGGATCACTCCAGATCCCACACTTGCTCCAGGCCTTAATCCCTCAGTCTAGGAGCACCCTTAAAACTAAGATTTTGAAACGTTCCCTGATGTGACGTTCCCCACCTGCTTCCTGCAGAAGATCCATTTGGTGAGTGTTGGACAAGGACCAGTTGTCTGGGTGCATCCCAGCAACATCGATTTTGGAGCCGTCCAAGCTCTACAAGATGCTTCGCAAAGGCTCTACCTCTCCAATCAGAGCCCCGTCCCTGCATCCTTCTGGACAGAGATGGTCAGTATCCATGGGGCTATTTTCCAAGGGCTGAGCTGGACCAGCCTGGGACTTGATTTTTTTAAATGCAGCATTTCCTGAGAGAGAAAGCAAAGATCTTTCTGTGCCACTGCAGTAGGAGGAGCTGGGCTCAGGGGGCAGCTTCAGCTGCGGCAGCCCTCAGAGAAGTGGAGAGTTTGCACAGATCATAGAATCAGAGCATGGTGGGGTTGGAAGGGACCTTTAGAGATCATCCAGTCCAACCCCCCTGCAGAAGCAGGTCAACCTAGATCAGGTCACACAGGAACGTGTCTAGGTGGGGTTTTAAGAGCTCCAAGGAAGGAGCCTCCACACCCTCCCTGTGAAGCCTGGGCCAGGGCTCCCTCACTGAAACACTGAAACAGCTTCTCCTTATGTTTCAATGGAATGGTTTGTGTTCCAGCTTCATCCCATCACCCCTTGTCCTGTTGATAGATACAACAGAAAAAAACTACTGCCGCAACCTCCTGACTCCCACCATTTCCTCGTATGAAAGATGCTCCAGTCCCCTCAGCATCTTGGTGTCCCTGCACTGGCCTCTCTCTGTCAGTTTCCTGTCCCTCTGGAGCTGAGGAGCCCAGAACTGGACACAGGACTCCAGATGAGGCCTCAGCAGGGCAGAGCAGAGGAGGAGAAGAACCTCCTTCACCCTGCTGCCCACACTCTGCTTGCGGCCCCCAGGCTGCCATTGGCTTCTTGCCCACGAGGGCACGTTGCTGCTCATGTTTAGCTTATGATCACCCAGCACTCCCAGGTCTGTCTCCTGAAGCTGCTCTCCAAAAGGTAACCCCCAGCCTGTGCTGGTGCAGGGGGTTGTTCCTCCCCAGCTGCAGGACTCTGCCCTTGCCCTTGCTGAACCTCAGCAGGTTCCTCTGTGCCCAACTCGCCAGCCGGTTGAGATCCCGCTGACTGGCAGCTCAGGCTCTGGGGAATCAGCCAGTGCTCCCAGTTTGGTGCCAGCAGGGAACTTGCTGAGGGTCCCTCTGTCCCCTTATCCATGTGGTTGATGAAGATGTTGAACAAGACTGGCCCCAGAACCCATCCCTGTGGAACTCCACTGGCCACAAGCCTCCAACTCAATTCTGTTTGAGTCTGGCTCATTCTGACAAGTTCTCCCTTGACCTGTGGCAGGTGTTTAACTATGAGAGCTTTGGAGCTCTGAGCTGGTACACGCAAGGGCTGGGATTTCCCTGTGGGTTCCTTGTGGCCTCCTCCCTTGCTTTAGGTCAAACTGCTGTTAGTGACAGACTAGAGGGTGCCCTCGAGTTGCTGATGCTGAGGTGAGTTTCACAGCTGCTGGCTGTGAAACCATCTGAATGCAACAGGATGCAAGTGCTTCTCCTCTGGAGCAGGCTGTTGGCTTGGCAGGACGTGGTGGGTCTGCACCAGGTCACTCTGTGAAGTGCAGCCTCTCCTCATTCCTCACTGGGTTGTTTCTTGGGGTACAACTTGCTGCCTGACTCGTTGCCAAGCTGTGATAAATGGGCTTTGTCAGAGAGCAGACTTGCAGCTTCCCCTCTGGAGCAGAGCTCTGGGGTGTCCTGTTGGAGGGAGCTGCCCTGTGTCAGCATGAGGGAGAGGGTAAGTTGTGACTGTTAGGGACAAGCAAACACCCTCCAGGTGGGTGTGAAGGTGTTGGCTGGGGACATGTGGGCTCAGGAGAGGGTTGATGAGACACTCTGTGGTCAGTGAGGCCCCTGTGCCAACTCCCTTCCTCCATCCCATTCTCTTCTGGCTTTCTTGAAGACTTTCTTTTGCAGACCCAGAGGACCAATTAGCTGGAGCTGAGCTGGTTCATTGTGCCCTGCTCCATGCTGGGATGCTCTCCCTGCAGGGCACAGCCAGCCTAAGGAGTTATCACAGCTGGGGCACCTTGCCCACACTGCTGCCCCTCCATGCTCAGCACATTGTTGCTCCCCTGGCCTCCATCTGCTCTTACCCTTGTCAGCAGAGGTGGTTTCTGGGGAGGTTGTTTAAAATGCTTCCCATAACTTGCAAGTGCTGTTAGACTGTTTCATGCTGCTGTGCCTTGAGCTTGCTGCTGTCCTGATAGATGGGAACTCCAGCTAGCTTTACCTGGATCAAGCACTTGCTTCTGGGTGATGTCAGGCCTCCAAGCACATCTCTATTGAAAGGAGGGGAGAAAAAAACCCTCTCTCTTCTCTTAGAGCACTGCAGAGTTTGGATGAGGCGTGCCTGTCATACCAAACACAGCCCTGACCAAGGTGCAGGTGCCACCAACCACTGTGATGGACACTTGGCACGTCTACATGCCAGTGCATTTTGTGCTGGCCACGTGGCTTTTTTGTGCATCTTTGTGCTGCACGCATCTCTCTTCTGCAAGCCTGCTCCCTGGGAAAAGGATTTGAGATGGGCTGGGGCTCCAGCATCCTTTACTACCCCATCCAAGAAGGGTGAGGAGAGTGCTTGGAAGCTCAGGCCGTGGCCACTGGGCACATGTCTTGCAGGTTTCTCTCTTGCTTATTTGTTCTTGCCCTGCTGTAAAACATTTCCAGCTGAACCTTCCAAAGCAGAGGGCCCCAGGGCACTGGCTGCAGCTGATGACAGTGGGAGCTGCCTGTGTGAGTCCTTCAGGGTCTGCTGAGAAGTACTTCTTGGGGAAGAAGGTTTTGCTTTTGGGGGTTTTATTTGATGTTTTGCAGAGTTGTTCTTCAGGCTGTCAGCAGCATCCCCCACCCAGTGGCTGCTGTGGTGGGATTGCTGCAGTCCTGGCTTCTTCTGTCCTCGAGCCTCTCTCCAAACTTGGCCACCATTGTCAGGAAGCTGTGGCAGAGGGAACGCAGCTTCCCTTGGCACTCACTCCAAAAGAGAGACTGGAGGGGGAATCGCCTTGTGCTGGGCACGAGCATCCCCTGGGTTGGTCAGAACAGAGTTAACGAAGTGAATCTGTTAAAAAAGTGAATCTGTTAAAAAAGGAGAGTAAAATGCAGGTTCTATAGTGGCTGTTTCCAGACATCAGAGCTTGGATTAGGGAAACTCAGCCTTTCTGGGTTTTTTACCCCTATATCTTTAGTCCTTTCTTTCCCTGCACCTGCAAGAGACCAGGGCCTGTGGTTCCCATCCGCCCTTAACATTTGGCTCATCCCACAGGCTGGGAAACGCTCCTGCTGGAGGACTGAACCCAGCCAAGGGGTGATCCCCCCCAACGCTGAGGTGGCTGTGGCTGTCATAGCAAACCTGGATGACACTGAGGAGTTCAAGGACAAGGTGAAGGTGTTCATAGAGAACAGCCGCTCCTACGACATCCCCGTCCGGGCCATTGGCGTTGGCACCACCATTGTCACCGATAGGCCCTTTGCTCCAGAGCTCAACTTGGGACTCCACTTCAGGTAGGGTGTATATCAGCTCTCCCTCCTCCCAGGGGCTCAGCAAAGGAGTTTTTCTGTAGTCCTTTTGAGTTGGTTCTCCTGCAATGCTCAGGGTCCTGGGTCTGTCTCACTGAAGCCACGGGGATCCCTTTAGAAGCATCTTATGGGCATCTGAAAGCCATTCGACACCCTCTAAAGCTACCTGAGTGAAAACCAGTTGCTACATTGCCACTGAATTCACTTGAGTTCGAACACGTTCTATTCTCCCTGTATCAAGCAAAGATGTGGAGGAAAGCAGCAGCTCTTAGAAGATTGGGGCTGGAAAGTGCCACATTGCCAGTGTAAACACATTTCCCCGTGCAGTAGCGTTGCTTGCTTTCCCATTCACTGTGGAGCATCATCTCCAGCAGCAGAAGACCCTGGGGGCAGCTTGTTAACAACTCCTTGGCTAAACTAATGGTGCTGTTTTGGTTCCCCTCTGCCTGGGAGTCCTGGAGCAGCAGGGGAATTCGTCTTTGCCCTGTGTCCTCCCTCCTCCATCAGACGTAGTTGCTCTTTTCTCACTATTCCCGCTGCTTTCATAGAATCATAGAATGGTGGGGTCGGAAGGGATCCCTAGAGATCATCCAGTCCAACCCCCTGCAGAAGCAAGTTCACCTAGATCAGATGGCATAGGAACATGTCCAGGTGGGTCTTGAAGATCTCCAAGGAAGGAGCCTCCACACCCTCCCTGGGCAGCCTGGGCCAGGGCTCCCTCACTCAAACACTGAAATAGGTTTTTCAGCTCCAGACAAAACAGCCCCAGGTCCCGCAGCCTTTCCTCCTATGAAAGATGCTCCAGTCCCCTCAGCATCTTGGTGGCCCTGCACTGGCCTCTCTCCAGCAGTTCCCTGTCCCTCTGGAGCTGGGGAGCCCAGAACTGGACACAGGACTCCAGATGAGGCCTCAGCAGGGCAGAGCAGAGGAGAAGAAGAACCTCCCTCACCCGGCTGCCCACACTCTGCTTGCTGCCCCCAGGCTGCCATTGGCTTCTTGCCCACGAGGGCACGTTGCTGCTCATGGGCAGTTTATTATCCCCCAGCACTGCCAGGTCTGTCTCCTGAAGCTGCTCTCCAGCAGGTCGCCCCCAGCCTGTGCTGGTGCAGGGGGTTGTTCCTCCACAGCTGCAGGACTCTGTCCTTGTCCTTGTTGAACCTCAGCAGGTTCCTCTGTGCCCAACTCTCCAGCCAGTTGAGATCCCGCTGACTGGCAGCTCAGGCTCTGGGGAATCAGCCAGTGCTCCCAGTTTAATGCCAGCAGGGAACTTGGTGAGGGTTCCCCTTGTCCACCTCTGACAGCACCAGGGCAGCAGCTGAGTCACAGGTGAGTGAAGGTGGCTGCAGCAGCAGCTCTGAAAGGGAGTGGGGCAGAAGTCCCCTGAGGCTAGGCAGAATGAGTCGAGGATATGAACTGAAAGAGTGGAGCTTGAAGGAGGGGGATTCACTGATCCTAATGCCTGTGTCTTGAAACACAATCTCAGAATTCACTTCAATTCGCAAAGACTTCAAACTCCTGGAGTCCAAGCCCTCCCGTCACCCTGCCCAGCCCATAGCACCAGACCCTCAGCACCTCAGCTCCAGGGCTTTGCAATAGCTCCAAGATGCAGTAGCTCCAAGCTGCAACAGCTCCAAGGTGCAATAGCTCCAAGATGCAAGAGTTCTGCTTCTCTTCCAGCCTGGATCCTTGCTGTCACCGCTTCAATGTGACCAACAAAGGGCGACGTTCACAGCTGCTCTATTGGACAACAGAAGGGTTCAGCCCATTCTGCAGGCAGGATCCTTGCCCACCTAGCTCTGGCACCAGGGGCAGAGATTCTACCCAGAGCCCCAAACCTGCCTGCCCTGTGTTTAAGCTTCGGCCCCTGAGGATGGAGCTGATGCCCGGCCAGACTCTGGAGATGACATTGGAAGGCTTCTCCAGCACTCCCCAGGTGAGGTCCCCCACGAGGGCTTGAGCATTCCCCAGCACATCCCCCATCATGTCAGAGCACCCAGGATCAGCAGAGGCTTTGCATGTGAAGTGCAAGACCTCTCTTTCCTGGGCAAACTGGCTCTGTGGGGCCATGGTACATCCTAGGAAGGAGAGATGCCCCTCTTCACCTGAAGGCTGACTGGCTGTTTCGGGTTTTCCCATGGATCCTGTCCACAAAGCATCCACGGGAGCATGTGCTGCCACTAGCCTTTCTGTCACCTGTTTCCCTCCATGCAATTCTGGTTTGGTTCATTTGATCAGGTCCCACAGCTTTCCACAAGCATTGTGCCTGGCAATGGGACAAGTCAAACCACAGATCCTTTGGGGCAGGGGTTCTTCCAAGTGCAGGCAGCACATGGTGGACGTAGAGAGGGGGAGTGTTGTGGATGTTTGAGTGCAGAATGAGCTGGTTGCAGCATAACAAGCAAGGGAGGCTCCTGAGGAGACCAGTGCCTGGGACTTTGTGGCAGGTCTGTGGTTGGGTGGCCACCAAATGCAGTGTGTTTCTTGACCACCCTGCCTGTGGCTGCTGTGTGTGACGTGTGGCTCCTGCCCACAGGTGGTGAAGGAGCGGCTGCTGTGTCATGCCGTGGAGGGGAGCAGGGTGTGGAAGGAACAGATCATGCAAGTGGATGTCACCTGCCAGTTTGTTGCTCCCACTCTGCAGATCTCCTCCAGGAAAATCACTTTCCAGGTGAAGCAGGTGAGACTCTGGGCTGCATCCTGGCGTTTCAGAGTGTGGCTGATGACTGGAAGGCTGTGGGGGTGTGTTGTGTGCACTGGGGAAGTTCAACAGCTTCTCCAAGCCCGTGAGGCTCCGACTTGACTTTGCCATCGACACTGAGACCATTCTTTAACTCCTCTGGGGCTGGAGACAGTCTCAGCAGCTCTATTCAAGCCCTTCTGGAGGTGGAGAAGGAGCTGGGCCGCTGAGCAGAGGGCAAGGGGGCAGACGTGAGACCCACGAGGACAGCGTGGGCCTGGCACAGGCATCTCGTGTGCTGGGGATGCAGGTGTGGGAGCAGATTGCTGCAGCTGAGTGACACTAAAGCCCATGCTCAGCCTTCTGGAGGCCCTTTGTGAAGTACCTGCAGATGCTTTTAGAGATCAGATTGGTTTTTAACAACACTGAGGTAAAATTGAAACTACAGCTGCTACACTGAGGAGGATGAGGGCACTTGTCGAGAGACACGAGCTCCTGTCCTCAGTATAAAGGGAGATCTGTGAGGATCTTCTAAGGCCTGGTGATGTCAGGTCTCTCCTCTGGTTCCCAGGCTTCTAGAGAAGCACAGAATGCTGTGAGTGGGCAGCTGTGGTTTTAGGAGCAGCTTTTTAGCTCTCCCTGATATCTGCCCGTGGCTGCTTGATGCCACACACCTCGGTGTGTCAATGCTCCCACATGGCAACCGTTTGCTGTCAGCCCAGCCAGAAGGAGCTTCCCAAACTCTGTCTGGTTGAGAGAAGCCAAGCAGGAAGCCCAAAGTACACCATAAGGAGGAAGAGAGAACTTTGGGCTGAGCTGAGCTCTGAGGCTGCAGCTGCCTTGTCACTGGAGCAAGGGCAGCAGGACCCACAAACACTGCCACTGGGGAGGTTTCTCCCTGGGGGCAATGTGTGTGTGAATGTGCAACGCCAGCCTTGGGCTGCTGCAGGCTCTGCGCTGTGGGCCAAAAACTCTTGCTTCTCTTCTCTGACCGACACTGCTGCTTTTACGAGGCCACTGGAGCTGATCTGACCATGAGAAGTTGCTGCCTGAGAGGGGAAATGGTTGTGTGCTGTTTGTGCCCAAGAGAGGACACAGCCCTGGAGACACGCACTCCGCGTTCCTCTGCTGCTCTGGATGTTGTTGCAGCAGCTGCCTCCTCTCAGGGTCCTGTTCCTGACCTGTACACGAGGTTCTTTCCCTGTTCCCCACGGGCTGCTATGCTTTCTAACTAAGGAAAAAGCATCTCATGTAGACAGAGTAAAACCTTCTAGAAGGGTAGAAACTGATCCAAAGAGTCAGAAGCGGATCTGCTTTGGGGGTTGAAAATGCACCAGGAGAGGAGGGAGGTCAATGGCCACTTCAGGTTTGTTCTTTCCTGTTTCTGCAGCAAGCCAATGGTGACCTCACTCTTCAGTACAGGCCTCTCTCCTTCAAAAACACCTCACCCCTGCCCCTCAGCATCATCCTGGCCTTGGAGCAGCCCTTCTGCATCTGTGATGCTGAGCAGCAGCCCTTACCTGCAGATGTCCAGGTGAGCAGCCGTGGAGCTTCCTGCAGTGGGGTTTGAAGAGGGAGGAATGTTGGTGGTTTGTGTCTGTTGGGAGGTCCACCAGGAAGAGAAGTTGATGCTGTAGAGTCAGCACTAGACTCGCCTGAACTAAATCAGCTTTGAAACATCTGCATTGGGAAGACAGGCAGTGGCTGTAAGAGCTGAGGAGAAGGGAGCAGGCAACTAGGTGTGGGCAAGCCGTGGAGTGAAGGTGTCTCCTGGAAACTGTCCCAACTCTCTAGCAGTCATCCTCAGAAACTCTCAAGAGCGCTCTTGGAAGGCAGCTCTGCCTTTGGGAAGGCTGAGGATATTCCTCCAGCTGTTACCTGGTCCCTGCCCTGTTGTCAGTGGAAAGGGTTGGACACGGACTGTGCTGGGCACGTGCTGTGCTGGGAACAGCCACCATTTCTGTGTAGGTGATGAGCACCTGCAAGGGTGAGGCTGAAAGTGCCACGTCACTTGTGCTGTGTGTGAGGATGAAGGCTTCCAGCAGAGCCAAGGCCAAAGGCCAACACTGTGCCAGACCAAAGATGTGGCTGTGTGTTTAGCACGTGGTCTCTGCAGGTCCAGAGCTCACCAGAACACTGCTTTTTTCCCTCTTGTGCTGGCACAGACACAGATACATGAGCCTAAGGATATCTCAGACAGGAGGGTGGTGCTCACTAAACCTACACCTACCACTAACCCAACTCTAACCCTAACAATAACCCTACCCCTACCCCTAACCAAACCCTAATGCTACCCTTACCCCTAACCCAATGCTAACCCTAGCCCTACCCCTAACCCTAACCCTACCCCTAACCCTAACCCTACCCCTCACACTAACCCAACCCTACCCCTACCCCTCACCCTACCCCTACCCCTAACCCTCAGACACACGCTGTAAAAGAAATGAAGGATGAACCAAGAAGCCCATGTTGGGGGTCACCATTGTCCATGCTTCATGCTCTCAGCCCTTGTGACTCCTCACACTGGTGATTAACTAATTGAAGTGTCCTTAATCACACTCTGCCTCTCCTTCCAGCCCAGGAAGCTGGAGGTAGGGGAGGAGC
>WBNH01008782.1:216278-266180 GCA_013401255.1 Urocolius indicus | reverse complement strand
GGGCGGCGGGGACGGGGCGGCGGGGACGGGGCGGCGAGCGTAACCGGGCTGGTGCCCCCCAGAGCCTCGCCCGTACGAAAACGGTCACTGCTGCTTCCCACCGAAACGGCGGAGATGTCAGCCCGGCCACACACTGGCGTGAGGCACAGGGACGTGGCCAACGCCGCCTTTCCTGCCGTGAACAACAGCAAGGAGCCCGTGCAGCAAGCACGACCCCTCCACACACGCTTAAGCCAAGCGTAGCTGTAAAATACAGCCTTAAAACCAGGTGTGACTTAACACTCGGTCGGTAAGATCTGCACAACGGTACACTCGCTGCTCTTGGACGAAGGTAGATTTGGCCTTACTGCAATTCAGATGGGAGAGTTTGCTCCTCTCGTGCCCTTCTCTGGAACCATGTATCAGTCAGCAGGGAAGGGAGACAAGGAAACTCATAGCAGAGTAATCACACGTGAATCCGTCGCACGGTAAAGAAGAAAAACCAACTTATTCTCAGATTAAAAGTCTGCCTGTGAGTGCACTGACACTTTGGGTTTATTTCAGGTAATGGTCAGTGCTTTAGGAGGATTGTTTATTATCTATCGCTCCTAAGTAATTAGACTGGGCAAGTGGCACTGCTATGTGGGTTTGCTTTATCTGTAAATACAGGACGACAGACCACTAATTTGTGTCTGAAAGCTGTATCTGCAGGAGTGCTGGAGACAGACACCAACACCATTTTCCCTTCTGCCTCGGACATCACAGAAAACAGAGAAGCCTGGAACTGGACTCCTGAGCCATATTCTCCCTCACACCTGGAGCAGCTACTCTATTGCAAAGAGGGAACATTTTGTGTAAGAAATCTCCTCATGTTATGTGGAGCACGGTCCTGTCAAGACTTGCGCTCTGTGCGTTTTGCGACATGATTGTTGCTTAACAAGGCTCAGCAATCAGGCAGCTGGATTCTGGCCTGGCAGCTGGATTCTGGCCTGCCAGCCTCCTCTGACAGCAAACTCACAGCTCTACAGCTGGAGCTCTGTGGCTAAACTGTCTGCAGAGAGGCTCAGCTGAGAAACTGAAGCACGTTTATTCTGCCAGGATTAAAAGCAAACAACCCCGTACTTGCATTGCAGAACTTATTCCCAGATGAGGCCAGAGCCAAACATGGTTTCAAGGACAGAGTTAAGACAGTCACAGAGGCAAGTACATGGAGGTGGTCTCAGGTCAAGTCTAAGACCACCCACAGGTAAGTAAGAGGGGGAAAATTAACATGTGAAGGGTACATGGAAGGAGCAAACATGCACAGTCCCAATCACAGGTGTAGAGCAGCTGCTTGGTTTTCAGGTTAGCAGCTGAAGTGGCAAAAATAAGATCAATCCCTGCAAAGATGTCAAACAATTGGAAATGCATTTGGATTTATGATTAATCTCTGCAACTCCTTGCTACCTTTCCATCTAATTATTGTGAATTCATGTATGCTTGCAGACATATAGCCACTGCTGTGAGGCCATGATTAACTTCTCAGCAAACACTGGCTCTTACAGATTCCTGCATCAAGTCAGAGAGGCCCTGTGCACAGTCTCATCCTGTCCAAGAAAATACTGTGCCATGTGCTTGCTTCTTATCAGCTTCAATGGGAATCACAACAGCACTTTGCTGAACAGTGAAAGGATTATTCATATTTAATCACATGCACATGGCAAATCATCTCAACTTGACCTCCAAGAAGCTGCTAAACAACACTTGTCAGCAGAAAGGCTGAAGGAGAAGAGCATCCAACAATGCAACAGGTGCATTCTAAATCCTGTAAGTGGCTTAAGACTTGACCAGAGCTTGCATGGTCAAGAGCATCTCCTGGGAAGTGAGTGGTGAAAGCATAAAAGAGTAGCTACTGTTATGGACAGGACATCAAGTCCTTTATTTCACTGCTTTATCTTCAGGAACTTTTCATGGAAACCACCCTCTGGCAATCTGAACCCATTTCCCCTGCTGCTGGCTGGTGCTTGTTTCTGCTGCCATAGAGAGATAGAAGAACTGTGAAATCTGTTCCATAGTCAGGTGCTGTCTCAGCCTGTGCATCCCTCCAGACCCTAATGACCAGAATTAAAATGAGAACTACTGGACATGAAAGCAACGTCAATGATTTTTCTTAAACACTGATTTGCAGACAGAGCTTTCAGGATCCTAGACAGCACATAAGCAGTGGCCTCACTTGATCCCTTCCAGCTTACCTCTATCTCCCTAAAATGATCTCTTTTTTGTTGAAATTGGCACAGCTTCATGTAGCCAGCAGCACACCATCATTTCAGAAACCATAAGGGGTCAATATGGAGCAGATAACTTCCCTTGGATCACAGAATCTCTTCATTTCCCTGAACAGCTCTGCTCTCTGAGTTGTTACAACACATGAGCTACTACAGGCTTTTCAGTGCATTATTAATCCCCATCACTCAGGGCCTTATGGTTAAATATGAAAACTTGTTTCTCCTTGGGTTCCCTGACAAGAAAAATTGATTTCTTTCTGTGTAATTAATCCTGCACATAAGGGGCTTCAAGGAGAAGTGATCGTATTGAAGATGAGTCGACATTTCCCCAGCTTTCAAGTGCCCCCAGCAGGAGCTGCTGTAAGAAAGATGCTGCTATTCCAGAGCAGCTTGCATGATGCCCACTTGAACAGCTATGCAAAAAGAGCTCCTGTTGACACTCAGGATTATTCCCTGAGCTTACCAAGACTGAGCCTCTGATGAGTCCAGCAGAAGTGCCTGTTACGTGAGCATTTGGGCAGCTCTGACTGAAAGCCGCATACTGCTGACAGCATTCACACATTACCGTTCTGCTGCCAGGACACGGTCACACTTCCCTCAAAGCATGATACGTTACTAAAAGAAACTACTTCAGGGGACAAACTCTGTTAGCAGTTTACGCTTCATGAGACCACTTCCCCACCCTCCAGCAGAAAACAGAACTGTTACGAGCCACTGCTTCCCTCTTGAATCCACTCCCAGCAGGATAACCGGCACTTTGTGAATTTGTGCATTGCATAAGATCAGAGACCTTACCACTGTGTAAAAGGACATACCAGATGACTTGGTAATTCCTTCCTTTCATAACCACTAAAGGGAAAAGGAGAAACATAGATTTTTAGATTAGGATATTTTTGAAGTCTTGATTCAAACCACATCAAACAGAAGGAACCCAGTTTTCCTTTGGGTCCTTGACCCCTGCAGCAGAACACATGGCTGAATAAACTCAGAATTAGGCTCAGAACTTTAAAACTCTGACACCTAAAGGCAAGGTAAGACTGACTGTATCTCAAATTCATACCTTAAAGCCTAAAGGCTGACATCCTCATAGTCTATTTTAGCTTGGAAGAATGCAAATGGATTTTACTACCTTCCTGAAGGAACTCCAAGGCTTCAGACTAAAAGATCTAGACTGAAACACATCCCTATGTTAACAAATTTGCTGCACTGTATTAGTAAAGCATGACTCAGGATCTGTCACAATCTTTGGCAAGATGCCCACAGAAGAGCCCATAGTATTGAAAGCCAAAGAAAAGATACTAGCAGCAAACTCTTTGAAGTCTCAATGCTTGCTCAAAAAAGAAAGGCACCAGAATAAAAAGACTCCAGATCCTTTAAGCTGGACTAGTCCACCTGCAGGTTGCTGTAGCAAGTGTTAATTGACTTGTCAAACCACAACCTAATCATACAGCAGTGTCACAAAGCAATTTGGTGTCATTCAGCATTTCCCAGTCTTACGTTCTATAACATTTTTTCACAAACTCAAGACACCCCAGTTTGTGGGAACAAACAAGACTTGGAGTTCCCTGTAAAGCAAGAAAAGAAATACAATCAGTTTGGAACCATATGACAAGCCAAACCATTTACAGCAGGACAGGAAGGAGCCAGAAAGACTGAAAATGTCCTAGGGAACAGAAACACACCCTGTCACAAGGTGGCACACAGCCTCCTAAACTGCTCCTTGTGGGAACTTGATATGTGCAAAGTTACTTGTTTCAAGATCTGCAAGATGTCTCGCCTCAGTTTTCTCAGTACAGGTTGGATCCACTGTCATGCTGGTTTAATCTCACCAAGAGTTTCTCAGTGGCCAGGTTCTAGCCTGACAATTCAAATGTCACCCATTGAAGCACAAACACTAACTGTACACAGCAACTGAACAGTCAGCTTTGTCTGAGTATCTGCCACGTGCCCAAGTACAAAAGTTACCCACACTCATCTAAGTGAGCTCCAGACAAAACAGGATTTGCCTGTTGATTTTGGGGTTTAAAAACCAGAAGCAATCTTCTGTGCTGCTGAGTAACTGTTGCTCATTTTGCTAAGGAAAAAAAAAAAAAAAGTTGTTCCTTGTTTCTCAGCCTTTAGAAGGGAACCATGTCACACTGTGCCAGCTCTCAGCGCTGCAGTTGCTAAAAAAAGCAGCTATTAAATCAAAGTTAAGTTTTGGACCTTAAGGCTGCTGCTGTGCTTCCTGCATCAATCCCCACATTTGTATGAACTTCAGTGGGCTTCCTCTGCCTATAAATTTTATTTTTTAAAGGAGCAAAGATGACTTAGGAGCCTTTCCTTCTGTTATGCAACTGTTTAATTACAGAGCCTTAAAAACAGAGGAAGGGAAATAGAAGCCTTGTAAAATACTACAACATTATATAGACAATAAGAAACAGAACTTACCTCAGCCATGCGTTCCTCCTGAGTTTATGGGGCTGGCTCATCCAGCCCAACAAGCAGCAGTAGAGTCCATTAGAATTCTGCTTCTAGCAGCAGCCTTGACGTTTTTCCTCTCCTCCCCTTTCACTTGGTGTTTGTACCAAGAAAAACCAGTAACCTTTAAAGATGTGAAGGCACAAAGGATGGGGAAGGAGCACAAGCACCAGCACAGAGTCAGAAGCTGAATGTAAGTCAGGATTTTATGCTGAGAAAAGCACATGTCCTTGCAGTCATTTGTGGAGGGATCAGTTTTCACTTAGCTCAAGAGTCCTTAAAGCAGCTGCACAGCAACACTTGTCATCTCTGATGCCAGATCTGCAGTTGTCCAACCTTTGCCAGAATGGGGAAATTGCCCTAAGGTCTGACAAGTAGCAAGAGCTGTTACAGCAGGAAATCCAGACTCATTTTGTCACAGCAAAGCACAAGTTGGGTAAAAGCCTGTAAGATCAAGCAAGTTATCACTTGACAGTATCATAAGCCCAGAAGTTAGTCTGCAGATGCTGCTCTCTGCAGCGTGTTCTGCATGAGCAGATCATTCTACATGATGGCACTGGCCCCATCTCACTGAAGAGGTGGGAACTAGTGAGAGGCTGAGTGTTAAAGGAGGTTTTTCTGCAAAATTATCTAAGTTTTCCATACCTTGGATTAACTGCCCTAAATATTCCATTTAACCCACTGAAAGAGAGGTAATTTCCTGCTGAGAATAACGATGCTGTAAATAAACAGTGAAGTACTCTGGTATACAAGAGTTTGTTCCACACTTTAGGTACAGCTGCACTTTAAGGACAAGGAATATGTCTTTGGATGCACGTTTAGAATGCAAGATCACAACATTTATAAAAGCTGTTATACTTTGCAAGAGCTTAAGGTACCAGGATGGGAACTAAAGCAAGTCTGTTCATCAGAGCTGTCAGCTTTGCTTCCTTGGAGGAATCAATCATTCCTGTAATGAGATTTCTAGGCTGAAGCTATTAAGGAGCCCCAGGCTAGCTCAATTCTCTACAGGTCATGAGCTGTTCTAGTGTTTGATCTGGCAGTTTACTGTATTCCACCATCAGCTTGTACTTGTTGCTGTAAAGTCACAGTACATGTTTAAGTTGAGAGGAAAGCAGCTCCCACAGTGACTCCAATCCTGGAGCTGCTCTTCAGTTCCAGCTGACTTTCTCAAATTCTGTTTGACACACAAGGAACTGGTTACAAAACACAGGAAGCATTTGTCTGGCACATAGCATGCTATCTGGCTAATTCCTGAGAAGGAGACTATGTCTGGAGAGATTGCAGCTTTTACCTGAACTCATTAGCTGCTGAGTACTTCAGGCTAAGCTGTGGAGTGCTGATCTGTACTAAAGTAAGGTTAGTGTGTTGCCTCAGTGCTTGCAGCACGCTGGCTTGTATCAGAAAGGTAACACCACATCTCTTTGCCATTGCTGGCACACTGCAGTGACCAAGGCAGACAATATACAAGCTAGAACTGTGCCAAGGCATAGTGTGCTCTTACTGATTTCACAGCCATGACAGCCTCTGCTGGTTGCCATTTAAAGCTGTTTTGCCCTGTTCTAGTAGAATTCATCATGAGGTGTAGCTTGCCACCAGTGCTATATTCATGTATAAGGTTGTCTTTCAGAGGTTGAGATGTAACTGGACAACAATCAATAAATAACAGTAACAGGCATCCTGCTCCTGAGCTGGGCAGCAAGTGTGCTCAGCCAAGGTCATCTGTGCCTTTAGAACCTTTGTATGCTTCTCCAAGAAGTTAAAAATGAACGAGGAGGAAGAGAACAGAGACAGTGAAGGTCTGTCAGAAAGCTTGTTACATATTGAAACCATAAACAGGCGGCTGGGTGAATCCTGGTGCTGTGTATCCGTATGGGAAGTTTGCCTGGGGAGGTACTGCACTGGGGCCTGCTGTCAACATCAACTGCTGGCCTGGGAAAGTGTTGGGGGGAAGAAATTTAGTTTAAGAGCTCAAGCTTCCATAATGCCAAAAGGATTATGAGGCTTTAGCTAAAAATTAGCAACTGTGCAAGCACAGACTAGCAACTCACACTATTCCTCAGCATGTACCACAGCGCGAGCACCTTGGCCATCTGCTCATGCTGCCCTGAACTACAAACAAGGCAAGACTCGGTGGGGGGAAAGATCAGCATCAACTGACCTTGAGGGCATGATTAACATGGCTTGTTTTGAAGAGACTGAACTGAAAGCCAGACAAACTGATACTATTTAACCCATGTATAGTCACAAGTGAACAGAGAAGCAATTCAAGCAAATAGTCTGTGAGGTCTCACGGTCTGGAGAGTGCAACAAAAGGCCTGAAAATACTTTCACAGGTTTGTCTCCATCAGCAAGTGCCCACGTGTCTCATGCATACGTTAAACTCAGGTGAACATTAACATCAGACAGTGTCACATCCTTCCTTTACCAGCCACTTCTAGGTGCCTGTTAGCAGAATGTCTCTTCAGGAGGGATTCTAGATCAGCAGCACACTTGAGAACAGCCATGTGTTTTTTGGCTGCACATGTCTTAAAATGGGTGAGTCACAAAGCCAGCCTGCCTTAAGCAGACCCGCTCCTCTTAGACAGCCATTCACAACCCTCCTTTCCTACTGCAGGGATGGTATCTGCTCTGAGAACTGCCGCAGGAGAGGTCTCTGTTACGCTTCAGAGATGTCATCCACATCTGGTGTTTTGAAGTTTGCAACTCAGATTAATCACTTGAGTGACAGTGGTCCCTCAGTAACTTGTTCATTTACAGGTCTCAGCCCAACAGCTCTCCAGGGTAACACTAAACAGCAGTGTTTCAATGCTACTACGGATCAAAGCAGCTGAGAGCTACCAGCTTCAAACCGGTTGTATCTGTCTGCTTACGACCGGTGACTCAGCTCTCTCCTGCGTTAGAATTTCCTCTTTACTGCCACTGAAACGTGAAGGACCTTTCAGCAGAAGCGCAGTTACTCCCTCTCCTGGGCAACCAGAGACCATGCTGAGAGCAGACATCCCGAGGGACAGAGGGGAGTAGCTCTACAGAACAGTGTCAACAGTTGTCGTTTCGCTGCCTGGAAGCAAAGCTGCTTAAAAGGCTTCCAAACGAGCATCGGCACAGTTCGTGTGCGGTCACGGCTCCTGCCGGCGCCTGGAGCTGCAGCGGGTCATGCGTCCCTTCTCTCTTGGTCCTGATGGATCTCTGCCCCTCTCCTCCAGACATCTGCCTGCTTGCCCTCCTCCCCTTTGCTCTATGCTCTTGTTCTTCTGCCAACGTTGCCCAGTTGCCTGTTGTGGCATTTTCTCCTCTTTTCTGCCTTTATTTCACTGTCTAAAGTTAATAATTTCTCACGTGCTCAGTGCTGTCCCTTCACATTCTTTTTCTACATTTTTTAGTTTGCTGTCCTTACATCCTATTTTTATCCTTTACATCCCTCCTCACTCATTAACCAGCTCATTAGTTTTGACATTTCCTTTCTCTGCTCAGTGTTTAATTCCTGCTTTCTTAAATCCCTTTTTTTTCCCTTAGTGCCCTCATTTATTTTTTGCCTGTTTTACTCTGCTCTCCAGCTGCAGAACTTTGCCCTTTATTTCCATAAAAGCCTGTTGCTTTTAAAACATTCTTTCAATGCCTCATTTCCCCCTCCTTTTATGTATTTTTAATTATCTCCTCTTGGTCTTTTGCCTAAAGTTTTTGCTCTTGTCTCTCTTTTGCAGGAGTCCCCGGGAGCTGTCAGTGCATCACAATTATCTCTCTACTTCGTTCACCACGGTGGCTTTTGAATGCTTGTCCTCTTTCATCCAGTTCCCTTTATTTCCCAGTGCCTGTTGGTTACCTGGTGCTCTCCATTTCAAGCGGTCACTGTTCTGTCCATCCCAGTTCGCTGCCTCTGACTTATTTTCCCCCCTATTTCCTCAGTGACCGTCGCTGTCACAGCTCCCCGTGGTTACTGGTTTCACATGCTCTGTGCCCTCGGCCACTCGCTTTCCCTGCCCCTGCTTCTCACGTTTCCCCTTTTCCATCCCAAAGCCCCAAACGCTTCCGAAGCATTTCTTACGCCTTCGCTGCCTCTTAAGCACTTTCCCCCATCCTCGGGCGCTGCTTTTCGACGCCGTTTCTGTGTCTGGTTCATTTTGCCCACGCGCCGTGGCATTTGCCCCCCGCGCGCTGCAGCGGCGCCCGGGACGCCGGCGGCTCGGTGCTGCCGCCCCGTGGCCACAGCCGGGGCGATATCGGGCGGCTCGGTGCTGCCGCCCCGTGGCCAACAGCCAGTGCTGCAGCCGGTTGCGCTCGGTGCTGCCGCCTCGTGGCCAAAAGCCGGGAGCGCAGGCGGTGCCGCAGCCGGGGCGATACCGGGCGGCTCGGTGCTGCCGCCCCGTGGCCACAGCCGGTGCCGCAGCCCCGTGGCGCCGCCTCGCGGTGACGAACCGAAGCCGCAGCCGGTTGCGATTTAAAAGGAAACACATCCCTGTGCTATTAGTAAGTCAGGCTCTATCATGACCTTTGGAAAGATGCAAACAGAAAATATTTAGGATTGAAAACCAAGCCAGCTACACTAGCAACAGACTCTGTGAAGGCTAAATACTTGCTGAAGGAAGAGATGTAGCAGAGCAAAGAGATTCAAGATGCATTAAGCTGGACTGGTGCACCTGCAGGTTGCTACAGTATGTGTTAAATCCCTTGGCAAGCCACAGCCTCATTACCACCAGTTGACACAAAGCACCTGGTGCCATTAAGCATCTTCCAGACTCATGTTCCATAACACTCTGTCACAAATTCAAGATGGCCCAGTTTTACTTGGTTGGAACACGTGAGATAGAGCTGTCCTGGGATACCCTGTAAGGCAAGAGCAGTCAGCTCAGACACAGGTGACAAGCCAAAGCATTCACAGCAGAACAGCAAAGACACAGAAAGAATGCAAGAAGTTCTACAGATGAAAACCAGACTTTGTCACCATGTGGCACACACACCTTCTACACTGCTTGTTGCAGGAACTTGGTACATGCACTGCTATTTGTTCCAATCACAGAATGGCAGGGTTGGAAGGGACCTTTAGAGATCATCTGGTTCAGCCCCCCTGCAGAAGCAGGTTCACCTAGATCAGGTCACACAGGAACATCCAGGTCTCACCTCAGGTGTTTTCAGTACAGGTTGGATCCACTGTCATGCTGGTTTGATCAGTCATGCTGGTTTAATCACACTAAGAGTTTCTCAGTGGCCAAATTCTAGCTTGACAATGCATCACAGCTTGAAGCACAAACATTAACTGTACGTTTACAGTTAGCTTTGTCTATCAAGTATGCCCAGGTACAGAAGTGATCCCTGCTCATTGCAACGGGCATCAGACAAGGTAGGATCGATCAGTTTTAGAATTCAAAAGCCAGGACTCGTGTGTTGCTGGCTTTGTTAGGGGGAACACAAAAGTTGCTTATTTCACATAGTATGAAGAAGGGGTTCATTGTGAGTACCAACTGTCAGAGTTGCTAAGAACAGAACCTAGTAAACCAAGATGAAGTTTTGGACCTTACAGTTGCTCCTGTCTGCCCATGATCTGTACAAACTGGAACAGGCTTCATCTGCCCACAGTTTTGGGGTTTTAAGGAGCAAAATAACTTAAGCGCATTTTCCTCTGCTACACTACCATCTAATGATAGAGCCCTAAGAAATGGCAAAGAGAAATAGTCGCTAAAATACCACAACATTATGTGGTCAATAAGAAACAGAACTTACCCCAGCTTTGTCTTCGCCATAAGTTTATGGGGTTGGCTCAGTTGGCCCAATGCAGCAGACAGCAGCCATCTCCATCAGAGTTCTGCTTCCAGCAGCACATTGATGTTGCTTCTCTCCTTTCCTCTCCTGTCACTTGTGTTTGTGCCAAAAGGAACTGGCAGCCTTCAAAGATGCAAGGGAGCAAAGGACAGAGTAAGAAGGTCCAGTACTAGCAGAGAGCAAGCAGCTGAATGCATGGCAGAGTTTTATGTCAAGAGCACATTCTTGCAGTCATTTGTGAGCAGGTCAGTTCCCACCAGCACACAAATTAAAGCAGCTGCACAGCAACACTTGTCGGTTGCTTGTCATCTCTGATGCCAGATCTGCACTGCCCTAAGTTTGACATAAGGTGGGAAAGTTCCCCTAAGGTCTGACAAGTAGCAAGAGCAGGAAATCCAGACTTGGTTTTCACAGCAAAGCACCAGTCAGTGAAAGCCTGCACAGAGGTTTAAGCAAGTGACTATTTGTCAGTATCATAAGCTCAGGGTTAGTCTGCAGATGCTGCTCTCTGCAGCGTGTTCTGCATGAGCAGATCATTCTACATGATGGCACTGGCCCCATCTCACTGAAGAGGTGGGAACTAGTGAGAGGCTGAGTGTTAAAGGAGGTTTTTCTGCAAAATCATGTTATCCAAGTTTTCCATACCTTGGATGGACACAACTTCATTAACTGCCCTAAATCCTCTAAAAATCCACTACAGAGGGGTAACTTGCTGATGAAATTAACTGTTAAAAGAAACAAGTACTCTGGTAGGCAAAAGCTTGTTGCACATTTTAGGTGCAGCTGCACTGTAGTGGCAGGAAACACATGGGTTTGGATCTATTTTAGAATGCAAGATCACAGAATTTCTAAAAGCTGTTGTACTTAGTAAGAGCTGAAGATTCCAGGAGAGCAACTAAAGCAAGTCTGTTCAGAGCTGGCAGCTTTGCCTTCCTAGGTAACTCAGTCATTCCTGTCATGAGATTTCTAGGCTGAAGCTATTAAGGAGCCCCAGGCTAGCTCAATTCTCTACAGGTCATGAGCTGTTCTAGTGTTTGATCTGGCAGTTTACTGTATTCCACCATCAGCTTGTACTTGTTGCTGTAAAGTCACAGTACATTTTTAAATTGAGAGGAAGTNTTAAGCTGGACTGGTGCACCTGCAGGTTGCTACAGTATGTGTTAAATCCCTTGGCAAGCCACAGCCTCATTACCACCAGTTGACACAAAGCACCTGGTGCCATTAAGCATCTTCCAGACTCATGTTCCATAACACTCTGTCACAAATTCAAGATGGCCCAGTTTTACTTGGTTGGAACACGTGAGATAGAGCTGTCCTGGGATACCCTGTAAGGCAAGAGCAGTCAGCTCAGACACAGGTGACAAGCCAAAGCATTCACAGCAGAACAGCAAAGACACAGAAAGAATGCAAGAAGTTCTACAGATGAAAACCAGACTTTGTCACCATGTGGCACACACACCTTCTACACTGCTTGTTGCAGGAACTTGGTACATGCACTGCTATTTGTTCCAATCACAGAATGGCAGGGTTGGAAGGGACCTTTAGAGATCATCTGGTTCAGCCCCCCTGCAGAAGCAGGTTCACCTAGATCAGGTCACACAGGAACATCCAGGTCTCACCTCAGGTGTTTTCAGTACAGGTTGGATCCACTGTCATGCTGGTTTGATCAGTCATGCTGGTTTAATCACACTAAGAGTTTCTCAGTGGCCAAATTCTAGCTTGACAATGCATCACAGCTTGAAGCACAAACATTAACTGTACGTTTACAGTTAGCTTTGTCTATCAAGTATGCCCAGGTACAGAAGTGATCCCTGCTCATTGCAACGGGCATCAGACAAGGTAGGATCGATCAGTTTTAGAATTCAAAAGCCAGGACTCGTGTGTTGCTGGCTTTGTTAGGGGGAACACAAAAGTTGCTTATTTCACATAGTATGAAGAAGGGGTTCATTGTGAGTACCAACTGTCAGAGTTGCTAAGAACAGAACCTAGTAAACCAAGATGAAGTTTTGGACCTTACAGTTGCTCCTGTCTGCCCATGATCTGTACAAACTGGAACAGGCTTCATCTGCCCACAGTTTTGGGGTTTTAAGGAGCAAAATAACTTAAGCGCATTTTCCTCTGCTACACTACCATCTAATGATAGAGCCCTAAGAAATGGCAAAGAGAAATAGTCGCTAAAATACCACAACATTATGTGGTCAATAAGAAACAGAACTTACCCCAGCTTTGTCTTCGCCATAAGTTTATGGGGTTGGCTCAGTTGGCCCAATGCAGCAGACAGCAGCCATCTCCATCAGAGTTCTGCTTCCAGCAGCACATTGATGTTGCTTCTCTCCTTTCCTCTCCTGTCACTTGTGTTTGTGCCAAAAGGAACTGGCAGCCTTCAAAGATGCAAGGGAGCAAAGGACAGAGTAAGAAGGTCCAGTACTAGCAGAGAGCAAGCAGCTGAATGCATGGCAGAGTTTTATGTCAAGAGCACATTCTTGCAGTCATTTGTGAGCAGGTCAGTTCCCACCAGCACACAAATTAAAGCAGCTGCACAGCAACACTTGTCGGTTGCTTGTCATCTCTGATGCCAGATCTGCACTGCCCTAAGTTTGACATAAGGTGGGAAAGTTCCCCTAAGGTCTGACAAGTAGCAAGAGCAGGAAATCCAGACTTGGTTTTCACAGCAAAGCACCAGTCAGTGAAAGCCTGCACAGAGGTTTAAGCAAGTGACTATTTGTCAGTATCATAAGCTCAGGGTTAGTCTGCAGATGCTGCTCTCTGCAGCGTGTTCTGCATGAGCAGATCATTCTACATGATGGCACTGGCCCCATCTCACTGAAGAGGTGGGAACTAGTGAGAGGCTGAGTGTTAAAGGAGGTTTTTCTGCAAAATCATGTTATCCAAGTTTTCCATACCTTGGATGGACACAACTTCATTAACTGCCCTAAATCCTCTAAAAATCCACTACAGAGGGGTAACTTGCTGATGAAATTAACTGTTAAAAGAAACAAGTACTCTGGTAGGCAAAAGCTTGTTGCACATTTTAGGTGCAGCTGCACTGTAGTGGCAGGAAACACATGGGTTTGGATCTATTTTAGAATGCAAGATCACAGAATTTCTAAAAGCTGTTGTACTTAGTAAGAGCTGAAGATTCCAGGAGAGCAACTAAAGCAAGTCTGTTCAGAGCTGGCAGCTTTGCCTTCCTAGGTAACTCAGTCATTCCTGTCATGAGATTTCTAGGCTGAAGCTATTAAGGAGCCCCAGGCTAGCTCAATTCTCTACAGGTCATGAGCTGTTCTAGTGTTTGATCTGGCAGTTTACTGTATTCCACCATCAGCTTGTACTTGTTGCTGTAAAGTCACAGTACATTTTTAAATTGAGAGGAAGGCAAGTCCTGTAGTCATACTCATCCTACAGCTGGTCTTCAGTTCCAGCTAATCTACCCAGATTCCTTTAGACCCACAAGGAAATGGTTACAAAGCAGAAGTACCATTTGTGATGAAAACAGCACACTACCTGGCTAATTCCTGCTAGGAGTCTGGACAGAGTGCAGATTTGCTTGACCTCAGCAGCTGTTCAGTATTTCAAGCTGAGCCACTGAGTGCTGATCAGTACACAACTGTGGTATGTTACATCACCACTCAGAGCACTGGGCCTGTATCTGGAAGGTGACACCACATTTCTTAGCCATTGCTGGCACACTGCAGTGACCAAGGCAGACAATATACAAGCTAGAACTGTGCCAAGGCATAGTGTGCTCTTACTGATTTCACAGCCATGACAGCCTCTGCTGGTNCTACCCAGATTCCTTTAGACCCACAAGGAAATGGTTACAAAGCAGAAGTACCATTTGTGATGAAAACAGCACACTACCTGGCTAATTCCTGCTAGGAGTCTGGACAGAGTGCAGATTTGCTTGACCTCAGCAGCTGTTCAGTATTTCAAGCTGAGCCACTGAGTGCTGATCAGTACACAACTGTGGTATGTTACATCACCACTCAGAGCACTGGGCCTGTATCTGGAAGGTGACACCACATTTCTTAGCCATTGCTGGCACACTGCAGTGACCAAGGCAGACAATATACAAGCTAGAACTGTGCCAAGGCATAGTGTGCTCTTACTGATTTCACAGCCATGACAGCCTCTGCTGGTTGCCATTTAAAGCTGTTTTGCCCAGTTCAAGTAAATCTCAGTATGAAAACGTGTAGCTTAACCACTACCACTGCTACGTTAATGTACTTCAGTGAAGACATGCAGGGCAGCAACTCCCTCAGCACAGCACAGAACCTATTCCAGTCCTTTGAATGGAGTCATGGAAGCACGTGACCATCTCCTGCAGTATGATCCACATACAGTGCAATGTAAAGAGACCACAACCCTCTTATGATAACTGCTAAGTCATCTGTGTCAGGTGGTTTGGCCCAAGTTTCCCTTCTATTGCCTGGCATCCTTAGTTGTCAGACCAAGAAACCTCATGCTATTAGTGGAAGCATATTACTACTCAGCAGTGCCCACCCCCAAGACATTAAGACTAGAACCACACAGTGGATGCTGCAGTTTTACATTTATAGTTGGATTTTTATAATATTCAAGATTAGCACAAGATTCATAACCATAAATTATACATTGTTATCTAAGTACATAAAACGTTAATGATACATGGATCTGAAGTGGCACAAAGTATTAAATACATCCCTGTTGGCATTCTCAAAGAAAGGAGGCGGGTGATGGACATGCTGTTGATACTACTGCAGCACAGCAGGACTGAGTCACTGCACCCTGTCACTTCAGGCACGTGCTGACTCTCTGCTCACCAGACAGGGTCAGAACACAGGGTGGCAGGAAGCCAATGCCAGAATCAGTTAAAGGTGCAATTAAGTCAGGATTATGGCACTCCCTACTGCCTCAATATTTTAGCAGTGTGTTCCCCTCCCCACCCCTGACACTGTGCTCTTGCATCTCCACTACTCTGGCAGCCCATGCACACTCCTGTGTTCACTTGCCACACATAGCTGAGGTTTCTTTTAGTACCATTTAACATCAGAAGTAACATGCTCTCTTCTTGCTAAACAAAAAGGATCTGGGAAGTGTTTGCTCTCTGGCATGTGAAGATTTATTTTCTTCAGGTCTCAGATCTACTCCAGAAAATACAGAACAGACTCCAACAGCATCGAACCCCAGCAGCATTGTCCAGAAAATGAAACTCTCCCAATATTCCTCTCAACACTCAGAACATGAATATTAGGAAGCCCATTTTCGTTTTGCACATTAGACTGCAAATAAAATGGGGTATTCAGATGTACACAAACTTTCAACAATTCATTATCAACAATTCAGTGAAGCATCTCATTACCAACCCTGCTACTTCAGCAGCTTCAGCTAAAGCTTGAACAACTGGGTGCCAGGCCCTTTCCCAGCTGCCTTCAATGGGCTTTGCAAAAGATGGAAAAGTATGCTCTCTTCCCCCTGGCCTCAAGCAGTTATTGCTATATGAGTTAGTGAAATAGTGCCTTAGCTTCAGACAGGAGTCTCAATGTCATTAACAAAGGTTGCCTTTCAGAGGTTGAAATGTAACTGGACAACAATCAATAAATAACAGTAACAGGCATCCCGTTGAAGTCTCCTCACTGAGCCAGGCAACAAGTGTGTTCAGCCAACAGAAGGTCATCTGTGCCTTTAGGACCATTGTACACTTCTTGGAGAAGTTAGAAAGGGATGGGAAGGAGGAGAACAGAGACAGTGAAGGTCTGTCAGAAAGCTTGTTACATATTGAAACCATAAACAGGTGGCTGGGTGAATCCTGGTGCTGTGTATCCATATGGGAAGTTTGCCTGGGGAGGTACTGCACTGGGGCCTGCTGTCAACATCAACTGCTGGCCTGGGAAAACAGGAGAAAAAAAATTAACATTAAAGCAATCAAGCTTCCCTAATGCTATCTGTACTGTGGGATAGGATTATAAGGGTTTGGCTGAAAATCAGCCACTGTGCAAGCACATACTAGCAAGTCACACTATTACTCAACAATGCACCACAGAGTGAGCACCTTGGCCACCTGCTCTTGCTACCAGAAAACTACAAGAACAAGGCAGGACTCAGAGGGAAAGATGAGCATCAACTGACCTTAAGGGCATGATGAACACAGCCTGTTTTGAAGTACCCACACTGAAAATCATACCAATACGATTCAACCCATGCATGATCAGAACTGAACAGTAAAGCAATTCAAGCAGTTAGGTTTGTTAAGTCTCACAGTCTTGAGAGCTCTGCAAAAGGCCTCAACATACCTTTACAGATTTGACTTCATCACTAGGAGCACACATGCCTCATGCATATGTTAAAGTCAGGTTAACATTTATAACCAGTCACATCCTTCCCTTACCAGCCACTTCTAGGTGCCTGTTAGCAGAATGTCTCTTCAGGAGGGATTCTAGATCAGCAGCACACTTGAGAACAGCCATGTGTTTTTTGGCTGCACATGTCTTAAAATGGGTGAGCCACAAAGCCAGCCTGCCTTTCTACTTGGAAGAGCAGAAAGGAGACACATTCCTCTTAGAAAAGAGTAACAGGAGGAATTTACATGCTCTAAGTTATTCCTGGGGTTGTACACACCTTGGAATATCCTGTCCTGTTACCATACTGAAAGACTATTCTAAGCTAGAGTTCTGAGCCATGTAAGAGGAGCAATACTTTAGCCAAGGAGTAGAAGTACTGTAAGAGTGAGATGTCACTTCAACAACTTATGCAGTTCATCTAACAGAGGCAGCCATTTGACAACCTAGTTGAAACCATTTTACTTTAACTGGAGGTAGTCATTTAAGTTACCTCCACAAAGAGAGACCAGAATGACAATAAGTAACCAATTAAAATCAAGTTGTTCACCTACCAAATACTATTGGAGTGGGTTCAGTTACTTGTTCCTCTTCTTTTCTTAGGCTTTCAGAAGCATCAAGTTTATCCACCTACATTGAAGTGAACAGGAGATGTATGAAGGCCTTGTCTAGGAATTGCACAGTCGTGTGAGGCTTTTCACATCTTGTACCTTAGGTACTGAGTGTTCCTTTTATTAGCCTGAGTTGGAGACTATCAAGGTCTGCACGTTCCCTGCAGGCTGTTGCAAACCTGCCCTCTCAATTGCTTTAGTTTTATTGCCATAAATGACAGCTGTCAAACATGGCCGAGATGATCATACCATTACCTTCAAGTGAAGCACTTCTTAGGGCCCTGTTCTAGTCACTGTTAACTCTGACCTAGAACACAAGCTCATCACGTTGCAGTTCCAAGCACTGTCTCAAAGGGGCCTAATCTACACTTAACCATTAACCTGCAATCCCTCTCCTTGCAATGACAGCACCCAGACAGTGGCAGATGTTCCAGACCCATGAAGTTTGATCTTATCTAGGACTACAGTCTGACCTGGGTCGAGTACTCCTTTAACGCCATTAGCATTCATATAGACTAGAGGAAACTCCAGAACCATCATGGAGACTGCTCTAGTAGTATCAGCTTTATACAGATCCCAGTGTTGTGCCAAACATAGCTCTGCTCATGCCAAGCACGTGTGCAAGTGCTACAGTAATGCAAGAGCCCTGAACAAAACTTTGAATTTGAAGTAAGGGCAATAACCTGAGAAGGTAACAGTACCTTCCTTCTCTCAGGTTTAGCAAGTTCTCTTTTCTGTAAGAGAAGCTCTGAGGCTGAAAACTGCAAGGCTAAGAGTCACACACCTTCACATCCAGATACAGGCAGTACTAACATCATAGGCAAAGTTACATTTAGCTCAATGCTATATTTCAGCTGCTTCTCATCCTCCTTTCCATTCACAGATCTGGTCTGTGAAGTGCTGCAAGAGGAATCTCTATTACACTTTAGAGATGTTGTCTAGATCTGATGTTCAACAGTTTACTGGACTTTTTGAAGTTTTCAACTCTAATAACTTGAGTGGCAGTGGGGCTTTAATTTGGTGATACATTTGTAGCTATCAGCCTAAGACTTGTCAAGGTAATGCTAAATATGGCTGTTACAAATATGATCCACAATACTATGGATCAAAGCAAGTGAGAATTACCAGTTTCAAGCCAGTTGTATTGCTCTGCTTATGACCTGGCATTTCTCCTCTACCAGATTAGACTTTTCGCTGCTCCTGAAGCATTATGAACTTCAAACAGAAGTGCAGTTACTCCCTCTTTTGGGGAAACAGCAAGAAAGCTGCAAGAGCAACTCTCCAGAAAAGGCTAAACACATTTCTACTTATAGGTACCAAAGTGAAGCTGTCCAAAAGGTTTCCAAGTGACTGTCATCATACTAGGTTTGCCTGGCCTCCTCTAAGACATAGGCTATTCTGTGCATTAACACATTTTCATGCACAAAAGAAAGGTAATACTGGAAGACAAACAGTTCCACTGATAAGCTAGTCCATTCTTTTGTGCTTTTGAAGTTAGTTACACAACAATTTTAGACATACCACATTTATAAAGCCCAGTCTCTAGTCCAATGTTTTGCAATTAATTCAGACTAAATTAGTTCCACTGCAAACGACTTCCACCATGCAGATTTTCCTTCTGGTAAGTTATCCCATATTTAGTACATGTGATTACTTGTAAATCCAACCAGCACTTAATACACATAATCTGAAACCTGAATCTCACAAGGAAGATTCAGGTGAATTTCTGTGGCAAGTTTTTCCTCAGTGGAATATGAGGAAGCAAAATTTAAGATTTGTGCAAGTACTTTCATCATACCAACTGGCAAACAGTTTACAGGACTCTTATGCTACTACTCAAACTCACCATGCCTGAAAGATTGCACACTTTAGTAGTTCACAACACAGCAAGCAATTTGCACTTAGAACATATCTTGTTACTTGGCAATTGCTTTTGTTTTCATATGAAAAACATCCTCCCTGCCACAAGACATCTGTAATACAGCTAACAAAAGCTCAAACACTCCAGTCCTCCCCTCAATTATTTGCTTTGGTTTCCCATAAAGAGGCACAGAGTCTGGTTGGATTTTCAAGTTGTTTGTGATCAGTTATCCTTTTAGCATTAGAAAGTGAACAAGAAATGAGTTAGAGCTAAATTACACTGCTCTTCTGGCAGAAGCTACAGCTAGATTCCTGTAAAAGAAACCTAGGATATTGAGGGACACAAATGAACACAGAGTTTGAAATCAGAGTGTCACCTTATAGAACAGCCCATCAACCTGCAAGAAAATTCAGAGGGGAACACTTAACATGACTTGATTAGAAGCAATCTGAAGCAGTCACTTTTAAGTTACTAATTAGAATGAAGTTCTATGCTACCCTCCTGTATTTTAAGGAAGTATTTTAGTTTAGTATCTTAGAGTGGTTTGACAAGCATTTCAGGACTATGCATCTTTTCTCTCAACTGAGAATGAGCTACTGGTATCAGTATTGTACAGCCAGACTACACACATCTACAGTTCTGGTGTCCATTTAAAAAAACATCTTTAGCAGTCTGCTCCTATGGCTAACGTAGGAACAGCAGGAACTACTTAGAAGCTACATTCTCTGTAATAAAACAGTACTTTCATATTACACAAAGAGTGATGCTGGTTGTCCTCGCCAAGGTCTGAAAAGCACACAGTTGCTTATATGCACTGTTAGAAGCAGAAGTTCAACAAGATCTCTTCAAGACTCAAGGCATCTATTCATAAGCTTAAGCTAGCTAGCCTGAAGTACTAATCCTACTGAATTAAACCTACATAATTTCACAGAAGATAGTCTATGAGGAACAACACTATTCCAAATACACGCAAACACTTCTGATTTGAATAATGCTAATCATCCAGACTAGAACTGTTAACTTTTCAGCCTATGCAATACTCACTTTGGTAAGGTACTCTCTCATCACTTGAATGAAATAAGGCATTGCAAATTCCATGATGTTATGCCTCCATGCCAACTCAAGGACTATATCTGGATGCAGCAAGTCATAACATGTGAAAAGGCAGGCTGCAAAGCACTCCTGCTTGCCTTCTTCCAGGAACCACTGAAGCAGCTTCTCCGCTAGCTCTGCATCTTTGGACTCTGCAGCATACTGCATAGCATCCTGTAGAAAAGAACAGTTAAGCTTGATTCTTGCTTGTCAGCATCTTGCCCTACACCTTAAGTGCGTGTTATTGCTAGCTAAATAACCCAGGTATTTGGCATACCATGAAAGCAGTCTTTAAGAAGACTACATGTCCTGTAGAAGACTACAGACTACATGTTCTGTAGAAGCCAAGCCAGTACATGTACTTGGTTAAATCCTTTGAGGCAACTCAGCTACTTGTATTAACCTTATCTGACAGACTTTCCTTAAGTACTTAGTGACCCAATGAGATTTTGCTTTTGTAGCCTTTCTGGTATCCCACCTACCTCACCAGCAGATATTACAGATTACCTAGAGAAGAAGAGACTGCATCAACCACTTGCTATTTGACGAGACAGAAGTCTACTTGCCAGCTGTCCTATAGATTAGGCAAGACCAGCCCATGTGGGCTTGAGGACTATACCATAATAACTGTGCTTCCTCTGGATCCTTACAAGGGTGTAAGTCTTCAGTTCTATGGAGGATTTTCCATACTGATACATAAAACTGTATAGATGCCACTGATTGATACAGATGGATCTGAGTACAGGATAACATTATGAAACCAGATTTAAGATAGACATTTGAAACCGCAAACAGTTCTGCTCTAAGAGTCTTTCCTTAAACTTCAAGTGAGGGACTAAGATTAAATAGAACTAACAAACATACTGAAGTATCCAGATGACCTATTGCTTCCTAGCTCAGATACTTTTGACAGTCAGAGAGAAAGGCTGCATTAGCTCACCTTATACAGACGGTCTTTCTTGCAGAGTTCCACACTCTGTTTCCAGCGGTTGTTCCCTTTGTACAGGTACGCTGCAATACGCCGAAACTCAATCAGTTCATGTTTTTCCAGACGCTGAGCCAACGTTATGTTATCAAAGTTGTCATAGGCATCAATGGAAGCTCTCAAACCCTGTTTGGGAGACAATTGTTACACACAATTCCAGATGGTACTAGGTGAGAACTACAGTAGAGAAGCATCTAAGCTTGGTACACCAGGAAGTTCTGTCAGCTGGATGCCAACGCTATGGCTACAGCTTGTTTACCCTGTGTATTCCATACATCTAAAAGGATTTTTAACAAGGTAAGATGCTAATGGTGTAATATTGACTTCACTTGACAGAACAGAAAACCTAGTTACCTTTACAAGACAAAACGTGTCTTCCGCCAGGAGCAAGTCTGTTTACAGAAGTGTGGCCCACAGTAGACCTTTGAAGTCTGTTCTGAGAAAATCAACGTGTGGCATCTGCTTTATTTACATGTCAGTGTCTCAAGAGTCCTTCCCAGAAAAGGCATGATTCTACCCCCACTATCATTGCATTGAAGAAGTTTTCTTACTCTGTCAGCTAAGGAATGGCCAAACTGTAGCCTTTGTTTTTGTTGGAGAAAGAAAAGCATCCCTCAAGGTCTAGCAATATATTTTGTGGGTCTCACCTGGTAATCTTCCTCTTCTGTTAAAAGGTTGTTTAGAGCTTCATTAACTCCTTTGTTGTTGTGGTTCTGGACTGAACGCAGATAAGGCTTTACCAGAAGTAGCTGATTAACCTGGAATTAAGATGTTTCCCGTATAAGATTAAGTATATCAATTCTGACACTTAATACTCTCACAACAGGTTCCCACTTAGTACAAAAGTTTGTGCTTATTGTCAGTATCCTTCAGGTAAAGCATCTTGTATTGCCAGAAGTAAAATAAAACGGCCTCCTAGGCCAGTTATTTTAACACTTCCAGTGCCTCCCAATATCAATCCAGGATTAGAATCATAGAATTGTGTCAGCTGGAAGAGCCCTTTAAGCTCATGGAGTGCAGCCTTTGTCCCAGCCCTATCAACCACTAAACCGTTTCCCTAAGTGCAACATCCACCAATCTCTTAAACACTTCCAGCCATGGTAACTCCAGCATGTCCCTGGGCAGCCCCTTCCAATGCCTCACAATCCTTTCAGTACAGGAATTTCTCCTCATAATCAGCCTGAATCTCTCCTGGCACAACTTGAGAATGTTTTCTCTTGTTCTATTGATTGGAGGCACAACTACCTGGCATGTATCAGCCCTTTTTTTGCAGTTAGAGTTTCTTAATTTTAACAGGGGGATTTCTTGTCCATCTACTGCCTGCCAAACTCACCTTTGAGAAAAAATTGACTGTCCTAGTGTGATCCAGTCGTGGGGATAATACAAGCAGGAGATCATTGATCAGCAGAGGTTTGTAGTCTAAGTAGAACTGCAAAGCTTTGTAGTACAGCTCCACATTGGCCACCTGCATGGTTAGATGCTTGTTAGTACTTCAAACATTAGTAACTCAAAAGATGCTTAGTTCAGACCACTTATCACAATGTTTATCTGACTCAAAAGTTTCCTTTTAGAGGCCAGAACCATTACTCTTAAATGTAAAATTTTTGTGCTATCTTACAACTGCTTATTGTGACATCTGCTTGCAGATAGTGAAGTCACAAGCTACCAGGGGCAGTACAAACCCATCCTAACCTATCCAAAATTAGGTCCTGAACAGGTAGCCCACTACAGTTCATGTGACCACTTGTTAATCTCAACCAGTCTGTTTCCTTGAAATCCATATGACCAATAAGAATAGACTCAGTCTCAAATATTGTCTAAACTCTTTATCGGTTCACTATTTTTTGCTATATTCATAGCACCCACCCCAATTCTCACACTGAAACAGTTGTTAGCATTTGCTGAGATCTTTCAAGAACAGTTATAGTCTCAGACTAAGACAGCAGTCCTCTCAAAGGTATTAAGGAAGAGACATCTCTTGCTTGTGACCAATGATCCTGAGCAGCTTCTGAAAACATCCTGTGCTAGCTGCTGCTACTCAACACCATGTGTTGCACAGCAGAACACAAAACAGTATGAGACTAAATTAATTCTTGTGCTAAATTAAAGGTAGGTTAAGTACAGCAGGAGAGCTGAGTAGCAGCTTTAGCAAACCGATTTCTTAAAAAGTAATTCTGCTGTGACTTTTAGCCTCTGTTCTGAAGCAACTTTCAGCAGTTTAACGAGTTAATTACCTTGGCAATTATGTCTTTAAACTGTCCTTCTTTCCAGGCATCAGTGGGATGATTCATCATAGTAATTATTGCATTGTCATACTCCTCATACTTGTCATACAGGAATACAAGTTCTGCCCAGAGATGAGCCTGTTCTGCAGCTCTGAGCACCTGACAAGAAAAAAATACCACACCACCGTGTGATGCACTGACAGCTTCCACCTTCCTGCAGCGTAGCTGCCTTACTACATACCTTTGGAATATTAACTCTAGACCAGAAGAGCTCCAGATGTTCCCTCATTTTCTGAGGCTTGAATTTGGAGTATAAGATGGCAAGTTCAGTAAACATTCCCATGTGAGCACGCTCTAGGCCCAAGGCAGCTTCCAGAAGGGCAATCAGCTCTTCAAAGTAGCCACGATCCTGGATGTTGGGAAAATAGGCATTAAATTTGAAATTCATGACCAATTGGCACTCAAAGTTTGCTAAAACCTATATTTACTTAAGTTCAACGTACTTTACTTTTCTCTCCACCAGAGCGCTTAGATTTCTAAAACATGATTCCAATGAGGCAACAGAATTTTAAAAGAAAGAAGAGTGAGAACTATCACCTTTCCACTTACTACAGAAAAGAATGCATGTAGCTATTCAGAAAGGGAAATGCAGGAAGAGCAATTTTAAGCAGTCCTGCAGGGTAGCAGGTTTTACGGTGACCACTTTACAAGCAAGTACAAGTATGTTGCCTAATATTTTCTAGGATATTAAGTGATCTAACCTGATAGTAACTGATCAGCTCTTCAAGTTCATCAGCATGGATGACGATGTGCAAGCCACAGATCTGTGCCAGGCGGAACTCTTTTCCATCCACACAGGCAAAGCATACCTGTAATTAGCAAATAGTTAACAGGAGAACATTACAATCTCATATCGAGGAGAAAGTTACTTTGCCTTTATCGAATTTGAGGTTTGCATACAGTTCCAAATATGTATTTTCATAAAGCTTGTTCTAGAATTAAAGTCTCTGCCATTAATTTTAAACTGTATTGAAATTAAGCTTTATTATCTTGAGCAAGAAAACACCTAATAAATCTACAGACACTCTGTAGTCACAAACAGTTAGCAAGCCCTCAGAGCTAAAGCAACGTGCTTAGAAGGAACAGTAGAGCACATTCTGCAGACTATCAAACAACAAGTTACCTCCTTCCAAGTCCTTGTACTGTTGGCTTTGCGGCCACTGTCCACTGCTGCCTGATACTCTCCAAGGTGCACCAAGGTAGATGCCAGGCGGGCAAAGTTAGAAACATTGTTATAGAGTAACTTTGCTGCTTCATACATCCCATCTTCATAACAGCGATCACCAACCTAGATTAAGAGTCCATGGGGAAACAAGGACAACAGCAAGAATCAGAAGTCAGTTAAGCAGCAAGACATACAAAGGAACTGTGAATCAACACATACCTGTTGTATATGGGCATTATTAGGGCCACTAATAAACTCTTCCAGTTCTGATAGACGATTAGTTTTTGCCAAAGCAAAAATAAGTTCTGTCTCTACATAAGATTCTCTAGCCTTCTTCCTGGCCATCTGTAAGAACTTGACTAGGTCCTCCCAGTTATCTTGAAGAGAGAAGAGATATTTAAGACCCTCTGTTTAGTTATTGTGTGTTGTCCATCTTGTCCCCCCTTACTTTTCACTAGTAGTCTCAAGGATCAACAGGATATTAAGCCATTTGCATTTGAGTTAAAGAATTCCTTGCTAAATACCAAGTCACCTTCACATAAGACTGAACTTCTTGCAGCTATTCTACAATCAGTTGGCAAGTAATTCTGCCATATACAGCTAAGTACATTACACAGGGTTTTTATAGATTTTAACGGTTCAAATTATCTCCACAGGAAGGTCTGTCTTTGCTGTGGCAACACAGACAAGCTTGTTGACAGGAATCTCACTAAACAGTGACTCATCCATTCCATGTACTGATTGCTTCCATTTCCTCTGAAATAGAATTAATAACTCAAGAATTCCAGTTGCTTGATATAGATGCAATAACCCAGCTCACATTCAACCAACCTTAGGTTTGAGGATGTTTTGCCTTACCATTTCTATTAGCTGCTTGAACAACTTCCATGTAGGCGGACGGGTCATCTGCCTTTATGTAGGAGTCAATGGCTTCTTTCACCAAGTCCTTCTGGAGCTGTGCTCTGGCTAGCTGGCTCCATACCGCTGGCTCATTACATCTCTCTGCAAATTCATAAGCACGGTCCAAGTTGCCAATGTGCTCGATCAGCACCTGTTTGGAATTGAAGTTGCAAATTAGAAATCAAAGCTTTAGAACACTGTCCTTTGTAACAGAACTTTCTTCAAGTGTACACACTGTTCTGCTTAAATAATATTAAGCTAACTGCTTTTAAAACAGCAATTTCTGTCCAATGAAATTAAAGCAGTAAGAATAACATTCCTCTTGCTACCATTTCTCATCTGCTTTATAATGTCAGTAATGCTGCCTAAACATAGTTTTTGCTTCTCTTGCACCTTTCAAATATGAGTCTCCATGTCAACCACCATGAATCAAATGCAGCACGCACACATATCCCAAACTTATAGGGCAACACCCCAACATTTTTTGTTTCACTTTGACCAGATCTGCCTCTGGTCACTGTTTTTAACTTTATTTTGCTATGTAATTTTGGATGTAATCCCACCTCTACAACTACCTATCACATGGAAGCTGTACTCTTTAGTCTCAATAACTGAGGTGCCAATTGCTTGGGAATCAATGTAACAGTACAATACACATTCTGTTGGTTGCATTCTATACCTTCACATAGGAACCACATCTCACCTGAATTGCTGAGGTATTAACATCAAATTTTCTGAATATAGCAAAGGCTTCTTCATATAACTCATTACTGATGGCAATGTTGGCAATATCTGGGGCATCATAGTTATCCAGGCGATTGATGTATTCCATCACACGGGTGCGGTCAGCCTTAATGGCAGTCAGGATCAGCAGATTCTGGAGATTCCTTTGGTTGACAAAAGTATAGGCTATAAGCAGTGCACAGTAACACCTGTCTAAGTGACATATACATGCAAAAAAAATACACCTGCCTGCTGTCACTAACAACAATCTTTCTCCAAGTTGAGACGCACTGATATTTGCCTTCAACAAGAAATTGCTTACCAAAATCAGTGCTCTCATCCCAACACATCACTGCCAACTACATAGTATGAACTAGCACAGTCCTTAAAACTGAGAGCAAGTTTTGCTTTTTCACGTGATTATACAGGCTTAAGAGTGCTTAGGTCCTGCAACCAAAAGGCCCATAATAAATAACTTCGGTTCCTTCACAACTTCAGAGGCACTGAATAGGCTACGCTTGTGGGCAAAGTTGTCCTTACCTGTGTTCACTGAATACTGAATTATCCAAGACAATTTTTTCCAATAGCTCAATCAATTCATTAGGCAGGTCAGCAGTCATGAAAGCTTTCACAGTTACAGAAACCTCCTCTGGATCCTGTGTCTCTGATAAAGCTGTTTGGACAACCTGGATTTGAAGGTAGGAAAGTATTATTTTCCCCCAAACGAGATACTTGCCAACCTAGTGAACTACAAAGTAAGGCTTCAGAACTTTGAGACACAACTACAGACAGCAAGAAAGAGCTACTTCTTCAGTTACTGAAGTCACACCTTAGGTCTGTATAGGGCGCAAATTCACTAGAGGTAGGTCATACCACAGTACAGAATAAATATCTTATTGGTAACAATTTTCTAACCATGAAGGTCACAAATTAATACTTGCCACTCAAATTCAATTTTCAGTAAGGCTGAGGAAGAGTCTCAAGGGACCTTGTAAGGCAAAATAATTACTTTTATGCTCCATAATGTACCAGACACTATTTGAGGTCTCCTCATACTGAAAGTTTAGTCTTTGGGCTGTACCTGGTCAATAAGCTGCCGTCTGAATGGGTTGTTTTCTTCCAGAACATTTGCCCAGAGCTCAGGGTCCTTCCTGCGCACCAGATAGCGAGCCTCACTCTTAAACAATGAGTTCTCATTGCAGACCTGAAGTTATAAAATATGGGCATGTACGTTAAGGATCAGTACCACAAAACAGATTCAGCTAGCTATGAATCAGACAGTCTAGAAGATTGACTAGAACTAATTGCTGACCAATGCTAAACACCACGGACAAGTTCTTACCCAACCTCTGATCAGGAAGGCTCATGGAGAAGGTCTCCAGCAGAATTCCTATAGTTCTCTTGGTTTTGCCCAACACACAAATACTGTGACAGTGGCTTCACAGTAACTATTTGCTTCTGTTTGAAGTGAAGACCTGCAGAAGCCTGAAGAACTTCAAGTTTTAAGTCTAGAAAGGGAGCCACTTGCCTGGGCAGTGTAAGTAGTAAACTGAGGAATGGTGCTGGTGTTCAAAGCTAAAAATAGGTTATCTGTTTGGTGCCATTAGCTTTACACTTGAAATGTTCAGATTAGCAAGTGGCTTGGACTCCCCTGTTAAAATGTTAGGGGTACAGAGTAAGTGTAAAATCTCTTATTAAAGTGCAGCAAGGAAAAACTATGAGTTACGATTCCATTAGTACCACTAGCTTCAACTTCCAACAAGGATTGTAGACATCTGAAGGCCTAGTCCATCTTCTACTAACTGGCCGTGTTTTGTTAGTATCCAAATGAGCTCTTAAATCTCATGTACTTTGCTGTAAGCAAATTAGTAGCAGCGTGATTTTGCTTTATGTTGTCCATTTACTAGTTGCACAAGTTGAGCCCTCTTCTAGGACAATGATGTCAAGAGTAATTCTTACAGGAGGAAGATCTTTTCTTCAAGACTGGAAACATCTGCTCAGAACATCACTTCAAGGAAGGAACTAGTACTGACAGATTTATATGATTAACTGGAATGTTAAAGCTTATCCTAGCAAAGTTTCCTAAAAAGACAACTTAGAGTCACAGTGTAGGTGTTGTTCCCATCAACACAAAACATACTGTCTCCACATAGAGGAATCCTGCCTACCTCAAGTTCTCAGTGAGACTGCAAGACAGGATTCTGCAAGTGTTAGACAAATAGCTAGCTAGGCTTCTACTTCAGGCAGCAAGTAGTTAACATGTTTATAAATACAGTTTTGCTAACCTTTATGAGTTCCAGATCACACTGCCCCCTCTCATAAGCAACGCACGCCAGATGAGGGTCCCTCTTTTCACAGTACTTGCCAACTACCCGGCTGTCATAGTAAGGATTCTCACGAAGGAACCGCTCTGGATTATTATTACTGTCAATGTAGATTTTGGCCAAGGCATTATGAGTCGCGGGTTCTTCACAGCCTTCATGAATCCTTGATTCAAGCCATGGCAACAGCAACTTCAGCCTTTGAAGAAATCAACATTTTATATTTAAATGAGACTGAGATATGCTTGACACTACTACCTGACCTTCTCTTCAAGTAAGTCTGCTGGTCAGATTTAAAAAGCAGAAGGAGACCAATCAGTTATTTTCAATGAGTCTTAATTGAGTAGAGGCTGGATGTGCAGTTTATCTAAGGGAATGTTGCAGATGCCAAGAGTTTTACAGTCTGTCCTTTGAACTCCTGTTCTGTTAGCTAGTTTTTCATGCTTGAAGTCAGCTGTTCATTTTACAGGTGCCTACAAGGACTGTCAAGACAATTTTATCCAGATTTACTTCAAGGGCACATCCCATGATTGGCTATACAGGAAATGTTCAAAAGCCATGCTATTTGTCATGCAGTGTTGTCAAGCATTCCTGGATGGCTCAAATAATCAAGAGACTGACTAGCAAATCTAAGCTCTTTTCTACAAAGAAACATGAAACAGTATTAGTATTGTATCATTTAACAAAATTGCACTCAGTTCAGTTTGGGTGTGTACCAGGGCCAGAAAAGCCCACCACTGGTGTCTACAGATGCATTGTTGTTACCGATTTCTTTTTTCCACTTCAGCTACCAGCTCATCTGTTGAGAATTGGCCTCTAACCACCATGATCAAGTTCTTAATGACATCTTCAGAACAATCCACATCAAGAAGCCCTCCAACCACTGCTGGTATACGACTAGGATTCACCTAGAATAAGTCACAATTATTAGACTCAGTTATCAGCATCACTAATAATAAGCCCCCACTCTTCAGCATAGAGAAGTGCTAGTTAACAATTTAAACTTAAACTTCACTGCTTCAAAATCATAGTTACTAATTCCAGGAAAAACTACATTTCCAGGTTTGTAGTAGGCAAAAGGCCTATTGATCAGCCTCTGCACTACAAGTCTGAACATAAAAAGAGACAGAGCAGATTCTGTTTTAGTTTACTGAAAGGTTAAGATCCTTCTAAGGAAGGAAAGAGCAAGAGCTTAAAAATAGATTCTCCTTACCTTCTGTACATAGATCTCTATATACTTCTGCAGGTTATTGCGATATAAGTAGAGCACCAGGTCATGAACAAAGTCAAATCGATCACAGACAATGATCAAAGGAAGCTGGTCTGTGAGCTTTGCCTCCTGTATTTTGTGCAAAAAACAAACTAATCAACCACCATTTGTAGAAGCATTTTCAATGCAGGAACGTCCTTAGCACTAGAAGTCACAATACAATTGAATCTAAGACTGCCAAGCAACTGGCTTCAAGTTATGCACTATGAATGAAATGCGACTAGTCTATCAGTTGACTTTTAGGATTAGGCTTTTCCTAAAGTTTCACATTAGGTCTACATCTCTAGCTTCAGAATTGCTATCAATTGCAAATATCAATTAAGAGGACAGTTTCTAGGCCAGGAGCTTAATGAAAAATGAAGTGCCATTGAAATCCAATTTTACCAGTCAACCTGTACAAAGTGTTGCAGTAAGGCTTACTCCAGTTTTAATAAGCTTTGTCTAGCTGATATCCCTAATAAAGCTCCCATTAAATACTTATAGTCTGTCCTTCTGCCAGCCTGGATTCACCTACTGAAATGTGACACCATATTCATGGTTTTGGTACAAGTTGTATCAAAGGCTATTTTTCAAGGAACAAGGAATTAGGCTTGTTTTCCCAGAGGCAGTCTAGAAGGGCCTATTATATGCTTGGAATGCAATCAGACCACTATTCCAGCTACACAGTAGACTATTCACAGCCATGCCAGCTAAGCCTATTTCCCTCTATTAGAAGGCTGTAGTTCTGCTGCTAAGTAAAACACAGAGGACCCCATTACGCAGAATATTTACCTTCAGAAAGTTCTTCACCCGTTCTGGGTTATAGCAATTACTTTCACGGCAGATTCTTTCCACTTCCTTTATCTGACCAGTCTTACAAGCTGCCTGGATGTACTTGAAGTGAACATCTGGATCCTGACTGAAGTTCACAATGGAACCCAAGAAATAGAACAGCCCTAGAAAGTCACATGGTTTTAACTTAGTTAGGAGGGCAAACGAAGCAAGTGTATACTCTTACACACTTCAGTGTTTCTTAACTCTTGAGCAAAGATCAGAAAGCACATGTTCAGGCAGGTCTGGAAGACCTCCAAGGAAGGAGAGGTTGGACTAGATGATCTCTAGAGGTCCCTTTCAACCCCTACCATTCTACGGTTCTATGACTCTAAGAAAGATGAAATAGTTGTACTGTCTAGAAAAAAACTATTCTTAGAACTCACTGTGATGAGCTCCCTTTAATAAATGCATTGTAAGACCCATCCATGTGATAGGGACCTCTCTTACAAAACCTACAATCCTTATTATTAGCTTCAATCAAGAAGTGCTTCCACATAAGCAGCTGCCACTCTAATACTGTACCTTCATAGCTTTTGAAAGATTCAAAGAGCTCCACAAGAGACTGGGTACCAAGCTGCTCATGGTATTTGGAAGCAACTTGCACACAAAGCTGTAGGTTTTGCCTGATGTTGGCTGAGAGCATGGCACGCAAACATTCCACAGAGTCTTCAACTGAGAGAGAGCCAAAGAAGTTCACAAGCCACTGCAAAGAAAAAGAAAACTTACTCAGTAACTTATACAGGATTTGACCAACTTCTAAAGTGTGGAAACTAGACAGTCACTAGAGAGAAAAGTCTTCCTTGCACTAAGACCAAAGACTTAAAGAAACACACTTACCATCTTACAAAAACACAGTTTAGAAATAAGGTTTGAAATGCCCACCTGGGAAACTGAGGTCAGATTTAAGCCATTGTAAATACAGACTAGTTTATCATTGACTGGACAAAGGCTCTTTAGTTACAGCTACATGTGCTACTTCAGTACCTATGAACCATCTTATAGCAGCTGCAGGGATTTTTGGCATGTATGTCAGTGATAAGAAGTGTCCACTTAAGCTTTTACTTTCTTACTCTTTAAAACACTTACCTCAGGATTCAAGAGGTGAGTATGAACAACAGCACGTTTAATATCATAGAGATCTGTGTAGTGTTCCAAAGCCCTCTGGAGCAGGCCTGCCTTTTCACACAACTGAGCAATGTGAGCACGATCATAGTGTGTAAACATTTGGTTTCCAAGAATGGCATCTGCAACCTAGGAAGTTACAGTTCATATTCAGACTGGTAGAGAATCACAGCAGCACAGCCTAAAAGTTCTTGAGAAGGCACAGCAGTGACTCGGTAGTAGTCTTTGATGTTGTCAGACTATTTATAAATACCAGTATTAGACACCATGTTATCATGAAAGCCTACTATTGCCTCTCCTTCACTTTTTGGAGGAACTAGGTTAAGAGGTCTTACCTGTGGAGCATGAATTAAATTCATCTCCAGAAGACGAGTCTGAAGGTGGCCTTCTGCAGGGCGGTTATTTTTCAGAGCATCCAACAGAAAGGATGTGCACTGCTGAATAAGACTGTTCTCCATGAACACATCCACAATCTGTTAAGATTGGTCAAGTTAGAGAAGGGGATCTACATACACATGCACATTTATCTGTATATACTAATGGCCTAGCTAAAAGGCTAGAAAGGCAGCTCACAGCCTAGCACACTATATTCTCTGTGTTTTCATAGGATTACTATCACAGTTAGAGAGACAAGTTTCACATTTGGTTTTCTTTTTCTCTATAATTTAGGAAACACATTACTTCAAGCTATTATGCCACATTACACCACTCATTCTATTTAATTCTAACCCAGCATGCAAGTCCCATCTCTCTTGTTGGCATAGTTGCTACAAGGTAAATTCTAAGTTGCTTCAATTATTTAATAATGCAATTTGTTGCCTTATTTCTCCATTCCTTTAACCAGAAATGGTCACTACCAGTCTGCACTCAACTTAGGTTTATTTCTTCATCTTCCTGTAAAATTCTCAGCATATGAGAAGTTAACATATGCTTCATTAGAGCCAGCTACATTGCTTAGACTAAGGCTGTGGCAGATCCACTATCACTATCCCAGTGATGAACTATAAAGCTTCCACAAAAACTTGACAGCACACTTGCCCCTAAATTAGAAACCAATTTTGAGTAGAAGTGTTTAGTCCCTTTTCTAACCAAGCCAACTAGAGACCTGAACTGGCCTTACCAGTCCCCAAAATGGTACTATGCTATTACCTCTGTCTAGAAAGAGACCAGTATTCTTGTTGTAGGCATCACCTGGTTAATGTTAGCCAGTGGCTCCTCATCCTGTACCAGCATCTGAGAGAACTGGAGGCCTTGCTCTGGACTGACTCTCATCACATTTCTCAGTAGGAAGATCCAGTCAGGGGTATAGCCAACCTAGAGATTTCAGAAAGAATCATGCGTATCTTACAAATTTTACACATCTTTTAAGGCTACATGTTCTTTAGCATAGGAACTATGAATTGCTGTATACTTGCAGTGCCCATTTCCCACCTTCCGGGAACTTGGACAAAAGCATTGCTTGTCTGTTGAACAAAGAAATTTTGTGTTCACCTACTTAACTGAACTTGCAACAGGGTACTTCTCTTGCCAGGTAAGAAGACTGCTAGAAACAAATCTTTCAGTCTTAAGGCAGTATCTGTCAAATAAGGTCCTAAACTTGCAAGTATACATCAGGCAAATTGCTCTGTGATTTAGCTAAAAAGTCTTATGAATTTAGGAAGACTCTTACATTTATTCCCTACAATAAGCTTGAGTCAGTCCATTAATTTGATAGTTCATAAAACTCCATATGTTCTGAATTTCATTTTTTGGAGACTGCTCAGACCTTAGTCACACACAGTGATTTGCGCTACGACAAAGAAGAGAACACTGTTTCTCAATCCTACCTACTTATCACAGTTAAGTGTCAGGAATCAAACTTACCTCATGGAAGATAGCTTGAGAATGTACCCATTAAGCACAAAACAAAATCTAGCAGTTTGTGATAAATAACTTTACCTTTTTAGCATACAGCACTATTTTCTGGAATTGACCAGTTTCAGCAAAGCACTGAATCACTTTGTTTGGAACATTAGCACGAAGATAGACGCTGAGTGCAAGGGTTGGGTCAGCTGTCTTCACCAAGTCTCCCAGCTCCTCTGAGCACTCCAGCTAAAGTCAGAAGTGAGATTTTGTCAAGCAGAATTCAGAGGTGTAGTACCAGTTCATGCTCAATTGTTAACAAGACATCACAATTAATCTATTGTCACAATCAAGCCTACCTTGTCTTCTTTCAGCCACTTCTCCAGAAGCTGCTTGCGGCCCTGCTGTAGGACAGGGCGACAGAGCTCCAGAGACTCAAACTTGTTCAGCTGTCCCTGGTCAAGCAATATTCCAAAGTACTGGAGCAGGGGGGAGGCCTGCCCAGGCTGAGCTGGTACACTCTGGAACTTCCTGATTGTATCACTGGTACGTAGAATTCCCTGAAGAGACAAGATAGAATGTTTAATTACTGAAAGCATAGTGTTAGTCAAAACTAGATGATCTCTCAAAGTGTCTTCCAACCCTTAAGATTCTGTGCTACACTATAATACACTGAAGCATCTACTCTTAAGCCTTCAAGGTGGAGATCTTCAAACCAATGACATTCTAGCAAGAAGCTAGGGGCCACAGAAAATCCAGTCTATCACTGGAAAAGTACAGCAGATGGTCCTTTATAAGATACAGGACAATGTTAGTCAGAGCAACCACCAAACCACAGAGAACTAAGACTAGTATTGCAGTACTTTAGCTTCTGAATGTCCAGAACCAAAATGCAAGTGACCTATGCAAGTCCACTAGCTAAGGCAAATCCCCATGACTCCCTAAGCTTTACCTTTGGAGTTATTTACCTTTGGTGCAGATGCAGCTACTTTAGCAGCATCTGCATAGCTTCCTTGAGCAAATAGTGTATTGAACTTTCTAGCAAATAATTCCTCTGCCCCAGCTAGGTTACTCCGTATAGCCATACGCAGTCCCAAGTCAGGATTCTGGAGTACATTTGTAGCGTAGTTCACTATGTTGTCTTCCTCAACACATACAGAAAGTACCTGGAAAAAGATAAAAGGCACATTGAGGAGTACTGTCTTTTCCACAACTCCTATGAAGTATGTAGCATGCAAGTGGCCACAGAGCCCATCAGTGAAGTAGTAGATTTTAAAGAAAAGTTCCTCCCCAACCACTTCTGTACTAGGTGAGGTTAATCAAATAGTTCCTTTCTCCCTTTCATGACATTTGTTGCATCAAGTCACTCATTACGTTTGTTACATTCCAACTGAGCTTTAGAAGGTTCAAAACCAGAAGGCTGGATTTGTTACCTGTCCTTTTTTGTTCACACCGACAATGCCTGAGGTAGGTTCATGAGCAGCTGTCACAAAGATAGTATCAGCACTAATACGGTTCATGTAGATGCACACTCCAGACTCCAAATCATAGAGGTGAATATATCCATACTTTGTGATCAGGTAGATAACACCATGCTTAATTCCAATCTGCCAAAAGATGAGTTTTTATTAGTCAAGACTAAGACTGTAACAGTTAAGACAGCTGCCTTTAGCCTAGTCACAAGACAGTACTGTAGCAACATGCCTTTGGACTGAAACTATGAACAAACATAGCTTCAGGCACTTTCCCTACAAATTCAAAGCAATCAACAGCTTTGCTGGCTATCTAGAGCCACAGCTCCACTGAGCTCAGCGGAGAGGTTGAAGATAAATCAAATTCACCAGCAGCAAAGGACATACTCTTCAGCCTAGTGAGCCAGGCTGATGGAGAAAGTCTGGGTGTAATTAGCATTCTATTATAGATATGTCAGTAGAAGGTTCTGTTCAGAAATATTAATGAGATAATACCACTCTTCCAACAAGTACTACACAAAACACCAGCAGAACCTAAACCAAGCTCATCCACTTTACCTGTGAAATCACTTAAACCAGAGAAGCTTTTAATGGAAGACAGTCTTCAAAGAAGTATCTTCGCTTTGGAAAAAGTCTTCAGGTGTTTTGTTGATTAAGCCTCAAGCTCAAGTACAGAACAGCTTGCTTTGTTTACCTTATTTTAAGACATCTCTTAGTTCCTTTATCAAGCTTACCTATCATACTGGTCAGCAGTTGCATGCTCTGAGATAGCTTATTTCTATTACACAATTTCTAGTCCTGCAGTGAAGTCCAAGTGAAGTTTGGTCTGTCAAAGCAACCAGCTACGTTCTCTCCTAAAGAGCCTCCCATTCATCTCCCAAATTGCCTTCTTCTGTGCTGCTACTAAAAGAGGTATGCTGATACATGACTCCCTGTTCAATTTGTCTCTTATACAGACACCTACTGTGGAGGAAATGCCACTTTCATGTGAGGCTACATCCAAGCATCATAACATTCTTTATAACTCTGGACATTAGTAGGAACTTCAATAGCTCAGGTTAGATCCACTCTACCAGAAGATAGAGGGTTATTTTTGTTGGGACTACTTTGGTTGGTTGGGTTTTTTTTAACTACAACTTTAAGCTGACATATCTAGACAAGTACTGGTACAGTCTACATATTTGTACTGGAGTTCTTGTTTTAACGTCCAGGCTATTTCCCACAAATCTAAAAACACCCTTCCCAGAATTAGAAAGAACAACAGTAAAGCACTAATGGAAAGCATTCTTTACAATAGAGATGACAACTACTCGCCAGGTTAAAAAGTTGATTTTTGAAGGGTCAAACATTTACCTGCATTGCCACAGGAAAATCTGTCTGTGCTTCAGGTGGGAAAAACACATCAACAGCTTTCTTTACAAATGGCTGATTTCCAGTAGCTGGCTGACCTACTTCAATTATGTGTAGCTAGAAGAAAGAGCACATGTCACAAGATTGTCTGCAAGTACAGCCACATGAAAGAAGTTTCTCTCTTCAGATATGCTACTGAAGTCATCTGCCAGACTTAGCTGATAAATATCTGCCAAACTCTAAACCCACAGAGTCCAGGAAGCTGTGCTCCGTATGTTTCAGAGGGACAAGTTTTACGGAACTTTATCAAAGTAAAAAGCAGGAAAAGATGAAAAAGAGCAACTATTTCTATCCAACACAAATTGCTCAAGATGCGTTGAGAGAGATTTTTTTCAATTCATCAACAACTTCACAGGATAAGACTGGAAAGCTCAAGGCATTTTAGCATTACCTTGGCTCTTTACAGACTCGTTAGAAGTCAGTTTATTGACCTGCTACTGAATTTACTACCAGTTGGATGTAAACAACCTACTTACAGCACTAAAGCTTTCCTAGTCTCTTTCTGTACTAAATTCAAGATGTAAGAGACTACTCAATGATTTAATCTCTTGCACCTAAAAAGATATATATGGGCATAAATTGATACTTTAGCATCCTGAGTTTAGTCCTCATTTCATCTACATTTGTTCTCGTGTCTATTTCACCCAAGCAACTCGATAATTTTGCAGTTTCTATTCTATTGAAAGAATTTTGATACTGACCAAGTGTGCTGCACACCTGGTTCCCACGCTGTTCTTCAGAGAACACTCAGTAAAGCTAGTTAACACTGAGGTTCTATGACTACAGAGTTCTGTTACAGCAGAACAGAAAAGCAGTTGCAGACTTTACCTTGCCCCCTGCAGGACTCCTCACAGCAAAACAGAAGAGGGTAGAAGGCTTGGCATTTCCCTCTATTTTGAATTCTGCAAAAGCTGCTGCATGACCTTCTATAGGTTGGGATACTTTTCTATCAACAGAGTACAGCTGCATTGCACCAACCACACGATTTTGCTAGAAAAAACAAGAAAGGTCAGCTTTTAGAGATAAGATTTCAAATGTTTATAGCAAGACCTTTGGAACAGTAAACTAAAAAGCAGCAAATTCTCTCATCCGCTCCTCCAACACTTTAATTGCATTAAAGGTCAGGTTATTCCTACATAAAAAATATTTTGGAAGTTTTCATGTATAGAAACCAAACTTAAGAAACTATAGCAGCTATTAAGCAAAGTGGGGCAGGAATCTCCTGATTGTTTTCATAGCATGCCGTTTCCAGGTAACTTACCTGAGCTGAAATTCCTATCAGCAGCAGCCATTTTTGGTGTTCATCTGTTCTGTAATTGATGATTTGGCAGCCCGCAAGACTAGCATGCCTGTCAAACATCTTTTGGGGTTGTGATTCTCCCTCCATGCTCCAGTGGTAGACTGCTGTCTCTGTCACCAAGGCAACTGTATTCACAGATATCCATTTCCAGAAGATCACTTCCTCTGCCATGGTGTGGGCTTTCATTTTACTTTTCATTTCGATGTTAAAGATCTGAAGCGTTTTCCCAGCTAACATGACAAAACCCAAGGAACATCACAGATAATTACCATAATGGGCATTCTGTAATCTGCCTATTTACAAGCATCCTGTTTAACCCATTGTTTCAGTTATGTTACAGACAGGGTTAGTGTCCTGTCATCTCAGTCTCTTTTGATATTTTACTCAAATAGAACTCCCTCCCCATCCCCGAGACTTCTATCATCCCTGAAGCAAGAAAGTCTACTTCTTATGGACACTTACACATACATACCAACAACTGACAAGCATAGACATCTTAACAATAAGCTGCAGTTAAAAGACAGTCTAGGCTACAGAACTCATGTAAACTCTGGTTTAGGTAGCAGCACTGCTATACCAAGATATAGCTATCTAGTAGATATCATTTAGTATAATTAATAGAAAGAATGACTCCAGTTTGTGTCAATTTAGCAGCTGCTATAGATGACCTGAACTGAGTCCAAGAGCACAAAACTTGCAAGAGCTCTTGAGATGGAAGGGAAGCTTTGGTCTTTTGCTATTTTTCTGTTAAATGAACTGTGCACTTAACTAGGAGATGGATGAGCTCTGTAAAACAGTAATACAAGTGCCTATTGAAGAGGACAGTCAAAAGTTCAAGAGGTTTGTAGCTTTAGTTCCAGTCAGTTTACTGCTTTATGATTTAGTAAACTACACCGTAGACTTACACTTGACTTGAATATTCCTTTTAACTAACAGAAGCAGCTAGTAAAGGTAAACTTAAAACTGTTAATTGAATCAACTTACAGGACTGTTTTGTCACTGCAGTGATGTTTCACTTGACTGCAGATGAGATGACTTAACTCTAGGAATATTGTTTTCTGTTCACAAGACACCCACTCAAACTGCTAGAGTATTGGCTTGTAATGCCATTATTTCTATCCACATTTCAGAAGTGTTTTCCATGCTAATAACACTTCTGACTGCCAAGCTGGTAGATGTTCCTTCTACTGTGAAATTTTAACAGATGAAGGCTGCTGGCCACTGAAGAATCATTTGCAACAGATACTAACCTCGAGTTAACATGCATCTCAGACTGGTCCTGTGTTTTAGCATAAGCTATGTTGTAAATTCATGTTAGTTCAATACAGTGCCAAAAGCAAAGCCAACTTCAAAGCTAGCATATGCAGCATTTTCACTCCCTGGATTAACTGCAGAAACAACTGTAATCTGATTCACTATTTCCTAGGATGGCTTACTAGCTTTCCTGGGACCAAAAGCAGCCTGTTTCTGACCATCTGGCTCTGCACATGCAGTTACTGTATTAAAAAAAAAAAAAAAAGCATTAAGCCCAGGCCTAACAGCAGCTGTAAACTGATAAAAAAGTATATTTACTGTATTTGGACAATAACTTGTCCATCAGTGGAGTGATGCTATCAAGGGATTGATATTTGAACTCCATACACACAGAAGGCAGACAAGTAGTTCTGGAAGGACTCTAGTCATCATCAACAGGAATACCAGTATGTGCATACAGAAACTGCCCTCAGTCAGTCTTCCTGAAAAGGAAGCAGGATGTCCTTCCTAGTTTTAAGAACACAGAAGAAACCGATAAGCTACTAAAATGAGTTAGAAGTTTATGTTTGTCTATTTTCTAGTCTAAATCTGACTGCTATGTTACAGCTGAAAACAACTTTCGAAGCTTTATGAGGCAGCTAGCTCTGGATGTTGGGGGACACAGGAGCCATAGCAATACAATTTCTTAAGTACGACAACAAAATCAAGCCTCAAATCTCTAAACTGTAACTGAACTACAAAAAATCTGCTACTTACATTAAGACAGACTAGAATCTGTGAGTTTGAGACTTATGTTCTTGAACATTGTCTTAAGCCAAGATTTAGGACAAAAAGTTTTCCTGATCAAGCTACCAGACTGAATAGTCTGCTTAAATTACTCTCTAAAGGTGCAGTCAAGTAAGTAGATTCATTTTTTTTTTTTTGAACACTGGCACAAGAATTTACATTTCAGTTCACTGAAGCAGGAAGTTTCTCCATTCCACAAAGAATGGAGGCACCCCAGAGGGTTGCATTCTCCACTTACACCAACTGGGGAGCACTCCCAGTACAGAGCAAAACAACAGGATCGTGAACACAAGGACAAAGCAAAAAATTCTCCTGGACCTTGATGCACCAGGAGAATGGCACATACAATCCAGAAATGAAATTATGCATACTGTATTTCAGTTTAAATCAAGAACGATTTCATTTCATTTTCTTAGGGCAGGTTTGTATGTTTATTGCTCAATAATCCTCACATTATGAGCAACTCTCAATTATTGCACACTGAATCACAATACACAACAGTTTTGACTACTGAAGCTTCTTCAGTCAATCAGCAGGGAAAGTTTGGAGTGATAGGCTGACTTAAACCACATCTTCAACATGGCTCACTGTAGTTTTGCTGGTTACTGTAACAATATATTGGTTAGGTAGATCTAGTCATTCTCCTTTCTACCCAACCCTTTGGTCACTAGATTGGTAGAAGAAGAGACCATTTGCAATACCTGATAAAACAACTCTGCATGTCAATGTTCATTCCCTCAACCTTATCTGTTGAGAGGACAAGCTTATTCACTCTGCATGAACAGAGCAATCAATACTCCTTTTCAGCAAGTTTTAACACTGGCGAGAAATAAAAGCTACGTTCTTCAAAGCTGCTGATAACCAATTTAAAGTTAGTACGTTAGTTTTAAAACCATACGTTATAGCTTCCTTTTAACAGGTAGATGAAGCTCTGCTAGCGTACAGAAGGCACTTTCCTTGCCAACATGGTTTGTTTCAAGGGGTCCAAGATTAGGAATAGATTTCATTTGTTTTTCATTCTTACCTTTACTCACACCCCAGGTAAAGCAGTCTTTTGCAAGATGTGTAAGCATCTGAGCTGAATCACAGATTCAGCTCAAGTCACATTAGTTTTCACCTAATGTCATTATAACTCTGAGATCAAAGACAAGAAGTTACAGGTTTTGTGTCAGTTTTGAGGACAGTAGTTTCTTGGACCCCCCTAAATAATTTCAACATGATTTTTCACAATAAAAAACACACTTAGGCAGAAATGAATAGCACACAGGACATGCTAACAGAGGTCTCAAAAATATCACAACTTGGTTTTGTCTATCAACTGTACTTTCATCATATAAACAAAGACACAAACATTAAGAGCACACTTCTTCACTTGGTACAGTCAATAGTCAAAGCAGCCAAACAATTACCAAGAAACCAATGGAGAATGTTTTCACTATAATACCAGTTGAAGATTAAGATCCTCCACCTGGCTATAAAGTGAACTGTCAATTGGCTACCTTAAAGTAGCTACTTTTTATGAGATTAGATCATTCTGTACTACCAAACATAAAGTGTCAAGACAAAGTTCACTCACCATCTGTTTAGATAAGATGCAGGAAGAAAAGTACATAGTCAGTAACAGTTATTGAGATTAAATACCAGAAGCTGGTCATTTAAAAAAAAAGAGCCAGAGATGTATTAAAAGTCATTTATTTGAGCTCCAAATGCTACTTAATGGCAGTATCAACACAACAGGTCTACCACCTGCAAGATCTCGTGATTGCCAAACTTAACATGCTTGTACAGTCAGAATTCCAGTTATTGGGCTCCCTTATGACACTGTGTTGTTACCTAGCAAGCTTTTCAGAGCTACAAGAAAAGGCCAGAAGACAGCAGAGTAAGAATGGCATTACCACTCCTATTAATCTTTCCATGTGCCCATTACATTTACAATATCTGTTTAAAAGGAAAGTATATGTTGAGCTGGTCCTCTGTGAGAACAGGAGGCTGCAGTGCCAAACCGAAGCATCTAACACCTACTTAGAGGCAAATCATGCAAAGATTACCAAATATCCACTGCTAAAATTACAGCATGCAAGTTCAGGCAATAAATCCTGTCCTCATATATATTCTTCACAGAAAGTTTAGACAAATCTTAAGAGCAGTAACACAGCTAAACAGTAGGTTTCATAACATAATAATACATAAGGAGTTACTCACCTTTCAGTGCAATTACTTTAGAGGCTGGATTCATGATGGCACTTTCAGCAGAAATTGGACGTCTGATGGGTGTTGTTGGATCACTCATGTCAATTATCACTACTTGTGCTTGCTCTCCCACTTTCTCCCTGATGCAGATGAATTTGTCAGATTCCATTGTTAGGGTACTGAATCCAATGTTTGCTGGGTTAATGCCCAAATTTTGGAGCTAGAAAGACAGAATAGTGTTTTATTTTCCTTCCCATGCTGAAGGTCTAACTCAAGTCTCTATGTATAAAGTCTTTCAGAAGGAAATGGAAGGCTGACATATTTCTCTGGCAAGAGTGTATATTAGGAAATTACAATTTACCTTCTGGTTCTTTGTTCCATCGATAGAGTGCTACAGAATTCTCAGTATTCAAGTCCTAAAGCCTTTCTGAAGTTGTGTTTTTGATGCAAACTAAAAAGAGTTTTACCTTAATCATTTATTGCTTAACCTGGTTCTAGTAATGTGATAAGCTCTATACTATCAGTGGTATCACTGCTAGATTTAGCAAGACCAAGTAAGTTTAATACCAAATTTACAAGCGGCAGAACTACAACATACAGCATCAATAGGTCTTATGGAAAGAATCAATTACTCTTATGTGACTTATCAACATTACAGAGCAAAGTCTACAAAGCAGGTCTCAAATGGCCTGGTTTTATGAATGGGCTTGTTCACCTTACTACTTAGATTTCTCTCACCAATGAAAGGTAACAAAGATGCATTTAAATGTCATGCCATTTGCCTTAATAGCAAAGGCAAGAATTTCAATGCAGGCCCCTCCAGCCTTATGTCCCACTCCAAAACATAACATGCTCAATAATACTACAGAACGTACAAGGGAGTTACTCTTACTGTAACTTAAATTCATTTTGTGCCTGAACAGACTGCCCTGGATGATGGCTATTCCTGATTTTCATCTTTTTTTGTGTTACCTTTGTTTCCATTCACTTCCAATTTCAGGCTAACAGGAGGAGGTGACAGCAAATGAGCATCACTATTTCAACCGGTCTGCAGTAAATCAGTGTGCTACCTACGCAGCACATCTCAGCTTGCTATGTATGCAAGTTGTCTTTTACATAACAGTAACTGTGACAAGACTCAGCACCTGCTTTATGCCCTACAGCAATGCTGTTCAAGTAGAGGAACTGTACCAGCTTCACCAAAACTTCTAAAGGGATTAACCTATACTGCTTTTCAATGCACTCTAAGTAAAAAAAATACTGCCCTCGAGGAGACAGGATAAGAACTACTACCAACATCACCGAGTTACTAGCCTCCTTTGATACATACCACCAGGACGTTCATAAAATTGACTACACTTCTTGGGCAACAAACCCCATGATTGCAACAGACAGTGTTTTAGTGTGTTTTGATCTGGCTGATCCCAGCATGTTACAGTTTCTGTAAAAATACTCATTAAATCATAATTGTGTCTGTAACACAGATATCCAGAAATGTAGTGTCAGGACAGTGCCAAGAATGCCTCAAATTCTTGGTTTCCTGTTCGGTTTACTAAGGAAGAGCTACTCTGCTCAGTAACATACTCAAGTTTCAGTAACGCAATAGAAGCCAAATGTACGCATGTATAAAGACATTTACACCCTCCTGCAAGTGCCTCTCATCAAAATTGTGACCCATTCAGCTGACATCTCACTTTATAGATAAATACTTAAATACACAGTAGTAAGTGTCAGCAAGTGCCATTCATTCCAAAACAGAATCAAAGTTTAAACACAACAACATTAAAAACTGCTTGCAACTAGTTTTGAAAACAAATCACCTAGGCATGCAGCTATTAGACTTCTATGTCAGTAAGGAAAGAAGTTTCCCTATCAAGGCAACACATGTACTTTTTATACGTAATGCAAAGTTATAGTACCCAATAAACATTTAATTTGTAGCTTTGTCACCTTCTGTAACATCAAACAATAGAGTGATGGGCTCTTAATTTCACTGTTCTTGGTATCACACTCCAGACTGCACAATGTCCACTTATTGTGACAAGTTACACGTTTACATAGTAGATACTTAAGCACTTTAACGTTGAGCATGGCTCAAATCTATCTATCAAGTATCTATCTAAGTATCAGAAGAGTGGTAAGAGATTTAACTGCAGGTAACAAGCACTTAGCTGTGTATCTTACAAGACCTCAAGTGAACCTGCTACAAGTCCTAAGTGAAGTTTGTGTCCATTAACTAGATACTTCTCTATGTTGCTCAGTACTCTTGAATTAAGGTCTTCTTTAAAAAGGACTCACTATTATGAAGTAATTCCAGACGTCTTTCCTATTGGGATCCCTCCTGTCATGATTTTACCCTATACTTTACTCTCGGGTAATCCAGTTAAACCCTACAAAGTATCCCCATGTAGGTTACTGTATGCCTCACTAGAGAGGCAAGAGTAATATTCTACTCTACAAGTAACAGTCTAATGTCCCTCCTCTCCTTTGATGCCCTGATGCCCATTAGCTACACATAAAGCATAAAATCATCTTATCAGTCTGAATGAACCAGATGAAAAGTTTTTGCTTCACAGACATCTAGCATTACTGCAGGTTGGATGAGATATCAAGCTTACTTTTAAGCATCTCATAGATGCTGAACACTTATTGACATGATAATGCTAAACCTGAGATGTGTTACTTGTGTATGTTCATTCATGTTGAGAATGAAGTCTTCCACTTAAGATAAAATACAACTATTAATCAGATATTTAGTCTTTCCCCATTATACTTGGGCTTTCCAATGCACTTGGCCTGCCTGTGGGGTGCAGCGATGCAGCCTGAGCCAGCACAGATCAACTCAGACACTGATACTACCAGTCTTCAAAGTAAGTCCATTTCTCTAATGGGAGCCACTTAAGCTTGACTTATAGTCTGTGTTATATACTGACACTCCAATACTTGGGACTTACTATCAGTTAAATGCTAGAGTCAGAAGAACTATGAATTTAAGATCCTTTCAGCATTCAGTAAATACTCCACTTCAGCTTTATGACACACAGCTCTAGTGGAAATGCTTTTTAGAGATGATCAGCTATTGCTTTTTAAGCCCATTAGAACAAGCAAGGTTTGAACAGAGGCTATATGTATCCAAATAAAAACTGCCTACTAAAAGCTCTGTATGCATGTAGCCTTTTAAGCATAATACAAATCAAGACTGCAGCAATACTACTTCTCAGAACTTTTAATTATGTGACTATATAGTCATAATAACATTAAGTAAGAATCTGCCTAAAGTTGTTGTGAATCTTCTTTCAATTGTCTCACCCACTGCTCTGGTTCCCACCTTGACAGAGAAAGAACATCAAGTACAGAAGAGCTGAAACATGCAAGACCACCACATTCAGATTTTAGTTGCACTTGCAACTGCACCTTAAGTGACAGTTACTCCCTACACAAAATTCTGTTACTGTATGCCTGTGATGAGGATTAGACCATTCCTACCACATGTAGGACACTTTTCAATCCAGTGAGCAAATATAGTCTCTTGAACAGTAAACAGCTGAATCAAACCATGACATTTAGCCCTACATTTTGAATACAAAGATGAAAAGTCATTTACAGCTTGCAAATATCCTGAGGGCTTCTAAGTCCACAGGTCTAGCCAAAGCAAATTCACAAAAGCCATCACACTTCAGCTGAATCACACCTATTGCGCAACAGACAGCAATTCTTAACAAGACATATCAGACTATCCAAAGAGAAAGTGGTTTTGTCCACAAAAATGACAGAAGTTAAACCTACATCATTCATCCTTAAAATCAGGATACTGTAGCTTCTCAGTTCTGCACCAAGACACATAAAAGCTAAGCACCAAGAGCATGCCATGCACATAAGTTTTTTTCCCACATTCTGTGCTCAAGAGTCTTTATCAGTTATTCAACAGAAAGCAGATATTTGTGTCCATTCACCTAAGACATGAAGCCCCCAGCTTAGGAATCTGAGACTTTATATAAGTAACATTTTTTTTTGTAGACAAGCAGAGACTTTTTTGCTAGTGAAATTAAAAAAAAAAGTTCAAAAGGGGACAAAAACAAGCTTTTAAGACCAAACCAATGACTAAGTAAAGGAAAAGTTTAATTTTAGAACAAGAACACTTTGTACACTGAATTCCAGTAGTACTGCTTCCAGTCTATGTACCAATATATTTAGTCTTTTACGACATTTCCATTGTAAATCCCCTTGGAAGAGTTGAATCTCATAAAAAAATTATTATTCACTGCTTCACCAGAAGCACTGGTGTTAAGAATCTGATTAAATCACAGTAGCTTAAGTACCATGTACTAGTACTTCACTACAGCAGGGCTGGCATAGTTTGTACTGCTGCAGCTACTCAGTCACCAAAAAGATAAAAACCTTACCTTACGTCCCTCCCTTACCATGAGACTTAACAACAACATCCTCTGTGGGAAGAATGGGCAAAATGCAAGTTCTTTTAGACTTTGTGAAAACTCATACCTCCAAAGTTCATACCTAAAACTAGTTTTCAATTACATCACAGGGAGCTAAGCAAAGAGTAAAACCTGTGGTAGTGGTCAAGCTGCGAAAGAACTCATCAAGACCCAGACAGCTTTCTGTTACAGCAGCTATTATCCATATTTCAGCACACATAAGATCTGAACGTACAAGCTATAGCAACTTCAAAATTTCATGTGCACAATGACTGGCAGTCACTACTCCTGCACATGCCTGGAGCTACAGATCAGTCAGAAGGACGATCAACATCAAGCAAAGTGAGATTGACAAGGAATGCAAACAGTCTGTTGATCCTAGTACTCCTCCAGTTTTAGATGGACGAAGATTGCTTCACACTATCATTTACTTCCAGCTAGAGAGAGTGGGAGAGAAGAGTTCAGTATTTAGCACTGCAACTTATGTTTAGTTTCTCTGGAGAGCACTTTCCACACACTTCAGTTCTTCTTTTAGTAAAGTACATACAAACTGTCTCAGAAAGACTGAACTTTAGTGAAAGATTTCATCAGCAACAGGCTGAATTTCAAATTGAGTAATTATGCCACGAACAGCTATTCTAACCACTTAAAGCCATGCTAATTAAAATGGCTATACATATAAGCAGTAAACAGACTGACTTAAGGTACAGGAAGATTTAACACAGGATCACTGAAACACAAAGCAATTAGAAGGAGTTGTAGCTTCTTTGGATTTGACATCATAAAGCAGCATAGTAGATCTGTTACATTCATTTTAAATATGACAACTGTAACCAAACCAATTTCATAGAAGTAATGGGGGAGGGGAAGGGAAGAGAGACTAAGCTCAAGAAGCTAAATGTGGGTGACAGTGAAGCATTATTGAAAAGGAGGAAAAGCCTAATCTTTTCATGAATTCCCTACCAGTCAATAATAGGCACCACATATCGTTTATACGTAAGTCTAGATTTTTTAAAGCACATAATAGTGAAGTTACAGCTGATAAAACTCTACTGTAGCTATCCAGCCAGAGCAAGTGCTACCAGTTAGCACATTCTTTCTGATTTCTCTCCTCATTTATTCTACCACATTGAGACAACTGCAGAAGCTGCACTAAGGAGGCTGCCTATATTTCTACTCCCAGCTGCAACTAGCTCGTTTTTCCCTTAGAGGAGTACCACTCCAGAGCTACTGCAGTCCAATTGGAAGAAGTGATAAAAAGTGAGGCCTGAAGAAGAGTTTGGTCCTATTTGTTAGTGGCAGGGGTCTCAAGGCTTCCCCTGCTCCTCTATGCAGCTTTCATGTCAGGGAAAAGTCCTTGAAGCACAGGATCCTCTCAAGATCAACTTATTTAAGAGCAAAAGCAGGTGGTAGCAAAAAATAGAATATGACTTCAGTACAAATCCCTGGAGAAGTTGCTATTTACTATCCCCCCCCCCAAAAACAGAAGTACCACAATGCTAATATCGGCAGTATCGCAAGACACACAACATTAGCCATCACAGAAAGTCATTTAATATGCAAAGCAGCACATTACACAATGTCGTAAGCATGGTGTTCTCTCATCACTATTGTATAGACCTAACACAATCAGCAAGACTGGTTATGTTTGCTAGTTTTAAATTCTAAGAACCATATGCTTTTCCTAAGGAGAGTCTAACATTAAAGCCACTTTGATCCCAAGTTTCTGTACTGTAGCTCATAAGAATTCATTTCAGGCTACTACAATCACTGCTATATGGTACACTGAATGGGGTAGGTAGGCACAGGGAATGATAGTATTAATGCTTTTCCACTACATTAAACTCTCTTAGGCCATGACCACTCTGAGACAACAGGCATCTGCACCCTTGGGCACAGAGAGTAGGATTTCTGGAGTTCATTAGCCCTATTACTGTTTTTCAGGCATGGGCTACTCCCTGAGTGACCAAGGCAGTTCTTCCAACCAAGCAGAAAGACACTTCCCAAAAAGACATGAAAGTAGCAATAACTATTTCCCAAGCTTGATGTGGCACAAAGCCTACACTGAGGGATGATATCCAGTTCATGTTTTGAAATGGATGCCTGATTTGACAGAAAGGGGCAGTACAGAGACTGAAGGATGACTTGCCAAGTCCACTTCCTGTTCTCATTCATTTAGCAAATTCCTTTAATTTCTGCCTCAAACTGCATGTTCAGAGACTGCTGTTCTCTCACTCCATTTACAACTCTCAGTCACCACCAGTTCAGAAGCAAACGGATAAACCAGTTTGTCTGTGCAGCACCCATTTGCCATGGATCTCTTCCAACACTGGCATTATGGTTTTCACCGGCTATGAAGAACAGATCTATGCCATTTTTTTGGAAGTTCCTTTTTAACATTGTTATGTCTGGAAGGAGGGACAGAGACCGTGCAGCTTCCTCTGATGGTTTCTTGTACCGAATCTCCCCGATTTCCTCCCGGTTCGANGGAGGGGAGGGGCGGGGAGGGGAGGGCAGGGGGAGGCGGCGCAGGCGCAGTGCCCCGCCCGGGATGGCGCCCCGGCGGGCTCGCCTCTCTTCTCTGCCTTAGCTCGGGGCCACTCACTCCGGCGGCGGGATCACTCCGCACCTCACTAGCCTTCCAGGGTCTCCTCAAATAGTCCCTTCCCTCCGCGCATCTCATGCCGCTCCGTCTCCCTTGCGTCTCGCCCGCCCTAACTCCTCGCCGCTTTCTTCTTCCCCGCTGCCCGCGACACTCGCTGAGTGGTATGTCTGGGGAGGGGGCTTCGAGAAGGGAAGGTCTGCCCCAGCCCCAGTTACGGCTGGTGGAGAGAGAGANCCTCTCCTCTCCTCCCCTCCCCCGAAGCAGGAGGTCCCTGAGGCAGCGAGTGACTCTGCACAAATCGCAGCCGCCCCGCGTGCCGCGGACAGGCAGCCGGGGCGATGGACGGACAGAGGCGGCAGCCCAGGAGCCAGCACCAGGCTTGGGCTCAGCCCTACGCACCTACCCCCCGGCACAGCGGCCACAGGAGACACCCCCGCGGCCTCGCCCCCCACTCAGCGCGTCTCCAGCTCCAGCTAGGCCGCAGCCCCCCCTCCGAGGGACTGCACGAGGCTGAGGAAGGGGATCCTCCCGTCCCCGCGCCGCCGCCGCCCCCCGCTCACCTGGAAATGCTCCTGGAAGCGAATAGGCAGTATTTGGGCCATGGCTGAGGCCGAGCTCCCGAGGGCAGGGGCCGTCAGTAGCAGCAGGGCCGGCACCGCTGCACCCCACACGGCGGCGGGGAGGG
>WBNH01008782.1:196339-215707 GCA_013401255.1 Urocolius indicus | reverse complement strand
GCTGCCCCTCACAGCGCTGCCCCTCAGAGCTGCCCCTCACAGCGCTTGGCGGCCGCTTCCCTCACGTGGGGTTTCTGGGAGCTTGACCTCGGGTTTCCCCCTGCCTTTACTGCACAGCAGGGTCGGAGTGATGCTCCCTTGAGGGCTCCGAGGCACCCGTGGTGGGTGAAGAGGAAGGCAGGGAGCTCCTAGGTGCTGCCTTTGCTGCCCACCTGTAGCCCTTGGTGGGCACTGGGAGGCCAAGAGCAGTCAGGGTCCTAGAGCCTGTGCGCCTTGCGACCTGCCCCAGCACCAGCTGGCTTGTGTCAAAGGCTGTCTCTCATCCTTCTCAGGGTGGACCCTGGCTTGTCCTGGCCGCAGGGGAACAGAGGGACATGCGGTCTTTGACAGCCATGGCCTCCAACTTCTCAACACCCCTTGGGAGCTCCAAGGGGCTCAGCTGACACTTGGGTCTGCCTCAGTCAGATGGCCAAGCTTTCCTCTGCCTTCAGCCCACCAGCAGATTATTGCGCCACGTGGGCTGTGCTACCTGCTGCCGTGCCCACAGGTAGGTGAGGAGTTTCATGTAGTTATCAGGTATGTTTGGAAAGTCATCTTGTTCTGTCCTGTTGAATTTCTCAGTAGAAATTAAATTCCTTCCCCAGAGAGTTGACATGGTAGATCGGAAAGTTATTGAATAACCAAGAAGTAAAAGGTCCAACATGCAAAAGGTGTGTTCTAAATAATGTCCTAGTGACTTCATTAGCATCAGGTGAGGGAGAGGAAGGTGATGGTACTGCTACTGTATTTCTCCTAAATTACAGTAATCTTTTAAGATGGAAATTGCTGTGCTGTTGCTAGCTCTGGCAGTTTTATCCAGAGCATCATGTTCACATTTTCCCAGAAAGCTCAGTTCTGGGAAATAAAAGAGGAGAATCTCTGCCATATGTGGGAGAACTGAAGGTCTGCAACTGGACTGGGGAAACCCTGAGCAGCCCATCAAATAGGTGGCAGAAGGTGCTGAGATGGAGGTGGTCCTAAAGCCCAGTCCCTCAGGAAATCTGGGATTTGTAGCTCTCCCCAGAAGACTCACAGTTGGGGTTAGGCACCAAGGTCTATTCTCTCAAAAGCAAGCAAAAATGGATACTTCACATGGCCTCAAAAGTAGGTTTGTTAATAGGTTATTTACAGTGGTTATCTATATAAATTTCTAAGTGAGGGCAAGCCAACAGTGCCATGGAATCAGTGGGATGTCAGGACATGGTCTGTCACCAGCTCATTTCAGAACAATGAACTTGTTCTGTGTTTGCCTCTATAAACTGTCTTCCCTCACAAGCTCTTTATGAATAGTAATTATTTATATCCAGAGCTCCAATTGCTAACTTTAGCTTTCTAATTTATAGCTAACTATCTCTGTTTAAGAAAATAACCCAAAACTAAACAAACCCCCAAGCCACAGGCTTTCATCGCTTACTTCACAAATGAAGTAGGACCTCTTAAGAAATGTACATGGTTATAGGCTATGTATTTTTATATCATTTATATGTTAAATAAAATTGTGACAAAGGAAAGAAACAACAGAATTGTCTCAGAGACATTTTTATTAGCAAGAATTATAAATTCACAAAAATCACTGTATGTGCAGTTGCTTTTAGTAATCTGGCAGCAGACGTGAACTACAGAGATCACTGGCGGTGGAAATCAAGGCTCTTTTAAAGTGTAGTTAAAATTAAACGTCTGATACATTTCTTCAATCCAGAATTAATAATACAATGCCTCATGCCCACTCCCAGCTGGCCAAATCATAATTACAACATCCCATAATTTTGGTGCTAAAAAAAGCATCTCACTTCATGTAGAAGTGCTTCACCTTACTTTTGTCTTGTGATATTTTTCTCATTTTTACCTTCTTTACACTGTTTTGTGTTTAAATTTTTGTTCTTTTAAACACGTGGCTTTACTGATCACAATAGTCAGACTTTTCACAAGTGTGACAGCTCTGAGGAGCTAGCTGGTAGTGTTTGAAAATTTGATAAATTCACAAAATGGGAAAGGTTTTCTGCCATTATTTCTCCCCTTTGCTGAGCTTCCATAGCTGGAGAAACTGACCTCTGTACAGTCTGATGTGTGCATGGATGTTTTAACTGTGTTTTTTAACCTTCATTTCTATATTTAGTTTGGAATCTCCCAATGGAAAGGCACCACTGGCCTTAAGATATTTCTCCTACAGTATATAGTCTACTGAAAGGAAGTATGAAGAGTCTCAAGTCTCATATCTGTGCTAATACCTTCTTGTTACCTAACTGCTACTCTCTTAATCTATAAAAGACAGAGACACAACGCTTGGCATCTGAGAAGGGTGTAATCCCTAACAATCCTTTAACAATGCAAACGGAAAAAAGCTCCCAGTAAATGTTTCTCTAATTTTTCAGAGCTTGCTCACCTGCAGAATTTTAGTATTCTGGTTCCTATGGGTGGCATAGGTATGCTCTCTGTCAGTCTTTTCTTTAAGAACAGACCTGAGAAAGACTGCATCTTGCCTTGGAGGGATAGTTATTTACATAGAAAAATGTAACATGCGTTGCCCATGTTCCTATTCTCCTCACAGAATCAACCAAGGAAGTCTCACTGGAAAAGTAATGTGCATAGATGTCCACATCAGTTCACACCACCATTTAACTACAGAAGGGTTCAGTTTGCAAACATTGGCTACTTTACTGTTTTGATTTAAAAAAAAATAAAAAGGCAGTAGTACATATTCTGGCCTATCTGACAGAGCATCCACTTGCTGCCAGCAGGAAACCTGCCTGAGTGTGAACAAATAAAGCTCCAAGGGCCAGGGAGTTTGTCGGTTGGACTTTCAAATCCTTGCATCTGACCACTACAAACTGCTGGAGAGGTCGTGTGCACTGCACAGCATTGAGCACAGAATGATCTGCATCTCTTCCCAGCTGTATGCTGACTAATGCCATCTGGGTGTCAATTTTGTCAAACAGATAAAATGTAAACTTTAGGAATGCTGTGTCAGCAGTCACGGCACAAAGATGTGGTAGTGCAGCAGAGATACAGCACCACAAATCCAAAAGTCCAGATTTGGTCTCTTGCAGACAGGATTGACATTTTGTGCAGCTCAAGGCCCTCACTGACTGCCTCGTTTGCTTCAGGATCCAGTTTGAAATTGTACTCCTTGTTTTTCAAACCACACCCTCACTCCTTGGACTTCTTTCCAGCCTGTCTCCTGGAGACGCTGGAGCCCTCCTCTTTCCTCCCATCTGTCTCTTCTTTCTCCTTCCAACAGGCTCCTCACTGCTGAGTCAAAAACTGACTGCTGTCACTGTTTCCCACCCAGAACTGAGTCCTTGTACATGTCCTGCAGTCATTCTTTGTTTTAGTGTAAAATTCCATTCAAATAAAGTTGTTTTCTCTGGAATTCAATTGTCCCTTTCCCATTTGTTCTTCTTACTATTGAATGCATAACTCTGGGTTGTACAAAGCACTCTGAGGCTCTGGATGTTTCTTTTGTGGTTTTTTTAAGTCATTGCGCAAACTCCAGCGAGAGATAAAAATAGTAAACATAATGGCTTTTAAGAAATTATTTGAAATTTAAAGATCGTGTTGCAGAGTTAATATGTAATTATGTAATGTTTAAATTCCCTCTACTTCATTTAAAGGAAATCCTCTGTTACAGTGGATTTAACTCCTGATATGTTCTTGATAAAGGTCACTTTATGAATTTAGCTTGGTATGTGAGGCCCCATCCTGTATTCCCTGTGCATGGAAAGCTCTGCTGGAGATGATAGATCCTGATAGCATTTAATGTCAAAATGAATAGAAAGTGTCTGGAGGCAATAGCAGTGCAGGCTGGAGGTCTTTAGATTCCCCACAGAGTTAATACTATGATGATACATAATTTACTTGTAACTTGCAAACAATATGCCTGTCTTTCGTCCCAGAAGCATTTCAAGTTTAAAGAAGTCATTTCTGTCTGTCTCTCTGCAGTATGCTGACATTCATGCTCTCTGTGCATCCATAGAGTCATTTTTTTCTTCTCTGGACACTTGGGTTGTCCAGGGTTTCCAGCATGGATGCTGAATTACTTGTGCAACAGTCTATTAGCTGAAATTGCAACTCCTCCAGACTAGCCTTGTGAAAACAGGTGTACTGGTCAGTGATGTAAAGTCAAATGTAAGGCATGGGAGTCAATGCCTGTCTTCAAAATCGTGACTGATTGGTTAGGGCTGCTTTCTCTGTCAACCTTTCTCAAAGCTGAATTCTTCCAGAGTGATTTCTCTGACAGCTCATCCATCAAGTGGATAGAGGGTGAACATGTTCCTTGAAAATATAACGAATGGAAAGAAAAGAGGTAGCTAATATAAATCAAATGTGCATCTATTGCTAATTTCACTAGTTTGGGGATGATAGAAGCCAAGCTACACTTATAAATAGACCAAGTAAAATCTTAGCCTAAATGCTCTGAATGGTTAATACCACTTAGGAGCATAACTAGTAGGTATGCATAAACAGGATATGAGAATAAATGGCTAAATAAGATCTGAAGGGGTCTTCTGGTTATTACCTCTGTACAGCTAGACTGAATGAGCCAATGTTTTCTAATTGCAGATTGATAGGGTGATTTGGGAAATGCTGAATGTATTGACTGTTTGAGATTTTTAGCTATTTTCTTTGAAATAGACCATTGTCAGGGAAACCTCAGTGTTCATTTTCTTACCATTCTTATATTTTCCAGGAAATAGAACAAAGCCAAGAAAAGCAGAAACTCCATTACATTTTAGAGTACAGTAGTAAACTACGCTGATGGTAAGCAGACTTTTAACTTTCTATAGGGCCTTTACACAATATTCCTCCTTCTCTTAATCCTGGAAAGAAATACTCTTTAAATTCGTAAGCTATGAATTCCCTCCTGAGTTTCCGAGAAGGAAACAAGTCTTGTATTGCTATGCTTTCCCTGTGTTTGCCTGTTTCTTTTTCCCCACCATAGTAAGTTTGGAAACAATTGGCCAAATTCAGCCATATGTGATGGAGAGGAACAAGCTCAAAAATACTAAATTTTTGCAAGTTTTCATGGAAAAAAGGCAACCATAGAGTGAGGCTTTTTACTTATGAGAAATTGCTGAAGTGAGTTTTTATTAGATCATAATGCTATTTTATGTTACACAAAGGCCCTGGGTTTTTTTCTGTGCAATTGTAGAATTTCAGGAGGCTGAAGATAAAAGTCACCCTAATTTTCTTATGCACTTTTGGCTTTCTCTGTCTCGAGTTGTTTGTGCAACAGGTTTTAATGGAAGTTTTCTGCATTTCATTGTTCTTAATGACGTATTTAATGGGAATGTAACAGACTGGCTTTTCTGGAACTTCAGTCTGAACTAGAGTTTTCAAGACACAAACATAAACCAAAAATGCTTTCCAGGGAGGTTCAACAGCCAGACATTTTTCCTACCTTTTAGATTTCTGAGAAAATAACAATCAAGGTGGCTGAGCTAGAATAAAATGTAGGTAAGCATAGACTTATACTCTCAAAGTCCTCATAAAGAAATGTCTAAATTACCTTTAAAAAATGCTACCAGTGGTAGAAGAAGCAATATATAAACACATTTGCTATTCTGTCACCAGAATGAATTTAAATGACACAAGATTAAGACAGCTGTGTCCCTTTACACCAGTGCTTTCAGTGCAACTGATCCTACTTGTATGAGGCATGTTAAATAAGAGGAGAAAACCTCTTGTGCAGAGGCAGCCTTAACAAGCACCAAAGGGAATTTACAATCCTTTTTAGAAACACCTACCTTTTTAGAAAGATTTTCCTGAATTTAAAAGTATTTGATACTTCCTGCTTTTTTGAAGGCTTGACAGGTGGGCTGCAATGTTAAAAAGTGACTTCAATTTTGTAAACATTATTCTATATATAGAAAATTTTCAGCAAATTCAAACATGAAAGGAGCAGCATACAAAGTGCTAGTTAAAGCATTTATTTAATATTTTGTGGTTGCATTTCTTTGCAGTTTTTTGGTCCTCATCATGGAAAAATGTGACCTAATAAAGTACTAATTTCAAAAAGAATGTGTGGAGGTTCAGTTATGCAGTAGCTTTTAGTTGCCTCCCCTTTTCTGCAGCACACAATTACTGCATCCAGAAGTAAAGGAACGATTTCTAGTCTCAAGTGTCAGTTTCCCTCTTCCATCCTAACTCTCCAAAAATCATCTCCTTCAACTCAGCCAGAGTCTAGTATGAACGTGTGTAAAATTATGGATCAAGTAAGGCTTTGTAGCCAGAGCACAGCAGAAGTTGAGTTGTCTTTGTACATTTCTATGCAATTCCATTTCATGAAGACTGAAACATAACTGCAAAGAATAACAAGCAGCTCTTCTTTCCTTTCTTCAGTTACACTGGAAGAAGAGAACTAAAGACTTGAAAGAAACAAGTTTAGTATAAAGAAATAACTAGATTCATGATCTCTCCCAAAGATCCTTAAATATCTGCATGTTTCTCTTTTAGCTCAGAATGTTACTGAGACAGCACATGATGTGTTGTCTGATGCAAGAACTATGTGCAGTTAATGCATATTGCCAAGTTTGTGTCTGCAAACAGGAGCTTGATTTGCTGTGTCTGGACTGTAAGTGCTGATACTTGTTTACAAAGCAAGAGAAGGAATGGCTGTATAAACGTCTGGTAGAATATAGGAAACTGTACTGATCTTTTTGATTAACTGTTCCAAAACTAGGATGGTCAAATATAGGCCATAGGATTAAAACAGCCTGAATCCACCATCATTTTTAATACAAAGTTAAACATTTTGCAATGGTCTGTCCCTGCCCAGTCCACTCCCTCTTGTCAAAGAAAATGATGCGGTTATATTTGCTGCTGATAGCCTACCAGAATCGTGCTATCAGCAGTTCCTCTGATTAGGGCTTCCTGATTTGTTTCACAAAGGCTACCACCTCAGCTCTTGGGTTATGAAGAACTACACAGCATGTAGTATACTGCTTATCATATCATTCCTCTCTCTTCATCACCATTCATAGTTACATGCAACATGCAGTATAATTTTCAGCTATATTTGTCTTGCATATCATCCAACTTTCCAGCTCCTCTCCATGTTCATGTAAGTACAACAGCAGGGAGGAGCAGCCTTTTGTCCCTTTGTGCCAGGAGGATATGCTGAACATCAACATGGATATGTTCCTGAAGAGATAACTATTTTCTGGAAGTCTCTTCACAGATTTCATAATCCATCTGTTCTCTGAGAATGCAGTTATTTAAAGCAACAAAGTTCACTTTAGAGACATTGTACAGTAGCTGCTGTTTATGTTGCTATTTCTCATTAGGTTCAATATTTTCTGTTTACCATTATCTCTCAACACTGTCTTTAATTGCCTCTTTCCACCAGATTTACATACTATTCCTCCCAACTGTTCACACATAGGCTTTCCTTTACTTCACAATCTTCTAGTCACTCCATCCTACACACAGAGGTACTGATAAGGAGTTAATGGTCAAGCATTCCGCTTTACCATCAGCTAAGGGCTGTAGGGGTTAACAATCATGCATTCTGCTTTACTGTTAGCTAAGGGCTGTAAATTATGGCTTGTTTAGAATGTTTTCTTTTCTTCTTTGCTCCTGGCGAAGGCTCAAGGGCTTAACAACCTGTCCTGCACAACGTATATCTGATCAAGGTGGTCCTTGACTATCATGTCTTGTCCAGTGCTTGGGTGCTTGTTCTTTTCCAATTAATTAAAACTGGTTAGGACTAGTGTTGCAGATGTGGAAGAATGCCAGTACTGCCAGCTCAGCAAAATCGACTGAGGGGTGAAAAGTGCAACCTGAGGAAGACTTGCAGCCTTCCTCCAAACGACCACCGCCCACGCCATGAAGACCCCTGCCCAGCTCTGATCTGACCCTCTGCGCAAGCGCTGAGGAGATAAGGACTAATTAACATACGAGGCGAGAGGGGGCAAGGACTAATTAACATACGAGGCGAGGGGAGGCGGGGAGAGGGTAATCTGCTTGTGGGATATTCATGATTTGGGGTGTATAAATATGAACATGTAACCCCTCGGGGTATGCACGCTTGGTGGAAGGATCCCCCGTGCATCCAGCGCCGCAATAAAGAATATCTTGCTACTGAAGAAATTATCACTTTCGTTCTTTGAATCAGTACTAAAACAGCAAAGCCATTGGTAAGAGTCAAAATAAATGTCCATTATATTGTACTACATGGACTACAGATGACTGAACAATTGAATACACAGCATCCAAGACTGTCATCAGAAGTTATTTTCCTTAAGACTGTTCATTTTTAGTACTTTTGGGCAGGTGTGTAACAAGGTTGTGGAAACTTAACAAATGTCTCTTCAAGTGTTACCTAATCCCATTATTTATCACTGCTCAACAGCTCAACAAAAAGCTATGCAAATGGGTCAGGAGCAAGGATTCAGGAAATAAACACCTGGAGATGGAAAAATCCTTCACCATTTCCCCTCCCACATGTTTTGGAATTACTGTGCCAGGAAATTGTTAAATCACACAAGCTCCAATAATGACTGCATTGCTTGGATGGCACATCAAATTGCTGAGGGATATGGCTAAGGAAAATAAAATGTTTCAAAGTCAGCAGTGGAGAAAGGTCAGATAGAGGAGTTAGTCTGCAACTTTCATGGACTCCTAAGAACAGTACCAGTACAGGGTATTTCTGTGACTGATATGAGTGTGCATTAAGAGGAAGCATGTGCATAAAAAGCAGAGGAATCTGTTTAATATTTTCTGCCAAACTTTAGCATAAAGGTTCCTTGTGATGTTTTTACTCAGCTGGGAAGACTCTGACACCTGATTAGGAGAAGGAAAAAGCAGACTTGCTAAAGCACTTCTGTATCTAGAAGGCCATTTTTATATCTTTTGAGAACAAGGTTATTCTGCCATGCCACAAAAACTGTATGTATCACGCTGGATTTGTTCTGTATCTTACTAAGATTGGTGCATTGGTAATAGGACCCTGACAAGCTAGTTTTCTCACCTGCACTTTGCTTAAAGTTGCAGTTCAGTGTTAGTTCATTAGATCTTTCTAAACATGTACCAACAAAAATTAACCCATCACTGAATTACTCTAATTATGTCATTTAGGAAAGAACATCCTTCTCTCCCTATCATGATACAATACCTTCTAATTAATATTACAAAACCCACCAGCTGCAAACTTATTTCCATTCTGGCACAAACTTCACAGAGTAGGTCCAGTATTTTACAAGATCTTATTGTGGTGGAAAAAAGCCAATGACTTGTACTAAAAAAATTTTGGGAAATAAATGCAGAACTCTCCATTATCAATAAGCACCTTTATTGACCATCTTACCATTCACCACTCATTTCATCCAATCTGAATTGCCAGACTACAGTCCAGTTTAGCATTTAAATGAAAGATACTTCAATTTGACATGTATAAAAAGTGTTATACCTAGTGACACAGAATTGAAGTACTAAACAGTATTTGTGTCCATGTGATTTTGAAAATTAAGCCCTATATAGTTCAAAGTTAACACATATCCTCCATACGATGCTATGCTTGTAAAAATGCCTACAAAAATTTGTTTGTTCAGAAGGCAGAGTGGTTGGAAAGTATTTTCTATTTCACCATTTAACAAATGACATCACTTCACAATAACTACTAGGCAGCAAGATATCTCAGATAAATTTCGCACATTAAAAAAACCCAACATACAGTGTCCCAGCAATTTCAGTAGGTCAACAGAGTTCCACACAACCACACATCTTTGTAATACAGACTAAAACTCAGCTATGCATCATGTCTTACACCACTTAATTCACCGTTCAGGAAGTTTTAAAAATCAAATACTCTTAGGAATCTAGTAGTCAGATGCAGATTATTCCTGTTTTTTTTTCATTGCTGGTTTTAGAGTATGCCTTTTAAGTATGTTACAGAGGTTATGCGGCTTTGCAGTGTTTAAAACCTCTTTAAAATCAGCAAACTTGGAGAAGCAAGAAAATTACCTTTTGTAAAGAAAATTTTGCCATCTTTTTCTGATCTTACTATTAAGCTTTTACTCAAACAAATAAAATTATCCAGAGCTATTTTGTTGCAAAGACATCAATTTCTATGCCTACACAAGTATTTAGGCAAAATCATTTACCTTAGCAGCTTATGTCTTCTCAAAGTTGTATACCCTATGCAAGGTAAGTTGTTTATACAAAAAATAAAACTCTCAGAAAATAGTAAGAGAAGCTACTGAAATAAGTCCTTCATAACACATGTGACATACCATTTCCTGGAAAGCTAAAAATCATATGGGTTTTTTTTTCCTTTAAATTTCCCCTTTCTACAGGACAAAGTTATTACAATGAGCAAAAAAAAATTCAACGCTATTACAAAATAGTATTGTCTCCTCATGTCAGTTAGACAAGTTCTTTATCAGTACAAAGCATCTGTATGAAAGCTGAGAAAGGGAATTCAGTTCATAGCAGAAATTTGTTTATACTCATGCACAATCTCTTTTTCCTCCCCACAAAAGAAATCCAGTGTGGGATATAATCCATTTAAACAAACAAACAAAAAACCTACAAAAAATAAACAGAGCAGGAAAGCCTAAGTAAAGACGGATACAAAACAACGGACAAAGTACTGAGACAGTGAATGGGATTGTTAGAAGAAATGAGAAGTCAAACCTCTGTATAACTTCTCCATGGCTGATATCCCACTTTTCTAGTCTGCTTGGATCACAAGGTTCTCCAAGCAGAAATAGGATCGGGGTTTTTTTAATTCCCTTTCCCTGCCTGTTGTTGTTTTTTTTTTTTTTTAAGGCAAAGAAATCCAGGACACAGTAAACATTTCATAAGGCTCATACAACAAAATGTTAACCAAAAACATGAGATTTTGTGAAATAATTTAGACTAAAAAGATGGAATAGCCAGAATGGCACCACACTTCACAAAAACATGAGATTTTGTGAAATAATTTAGACTAAAAAGATGGAATAGCCAGAATGGCACCACACTTCACTCAACACTTTTTTTTTTGCTTGGATTCAAGCTCCACATTTCTTATTACGCATAACACAACTAGGTCTTCCACCTACATTATATATAACTTAGTGCAGAAAGTCTCAGGGTACATTCTAGTTGAAGTCTGACTTTGGAAAAAATTTATTTGTAAAACAGCTGCATATAGGTGAAGGCAGATTTCACACTAAAAGGAGTGTTACTAATTACTGTGCAAACTTTTGTATTCTCTGTTCTAGAGAGAATTTATACATTCTAAGATGCAAATCTAACCAGCACTGAGGCAAGAACAAATGCAAGTCTTTTCACTGTTTTTGTTAAAAGGAAAAGTAAAAGAAGAAACTAAACCAAGTATAATAAAATTTTCAATCTTCCTTCACCAAGGTACTTAACATTTTGAAAATAAGACTGTATAATTTGCTAAAACATATCAACCATTTTGAGACATGAAATCATATCACTCATAAATGTTCTAACAGAGATAATTAATCACAGTATATAGTTACAGAGTTTTTTTATGGTGCCAAACAGCATGACAAAAAGTGAAAATTAAAAAGCAATTAAAGGTGCTCAATAGCTCTTGAAGCTTTATGCTCCTGCAAATCACATTTTTTAGGGACTGAAATCAATTACATCAGTAACATAAGGAGAAACAGAGGCTCACCTTAAATCCAACTCACAATTCTACTCTGTTAGTAATCCCAGGAATATTTTTTTTCCATAATACCATGTCCAAGATGCACAGCTTTTTTAGCATTTTTTCTCCAAGTGAACTTTCAGGAGACAAGACAAACCAAGAAAGGCTCAAGTTTTCTTTTATCTCCTTAACAAGTGGGTGCACTTTGTAACAAGTGACCTCAATGTAACAAATCCCTTAAAAAAAAAAATCAAAGGGAGAGGGTGTGAATCTGACTTCCTGAAGGGTACAAGCTTGATAGCCCTGAACATCAAGGTCTTTCTTTAGTTATTAAGATAAGGTGGCACAAGCTCAAAACAATAACTATCTCTACTTAGCCACTCATTGTCACCTGTGATAGTATTGCAATAGTGACAGGACCCTTGGCCTCTCCAAACCAAAATAATTGGCTTGTTTTCAAGACAAACAGCAAGCTCTTACTGTCATGTGTTCAGGCTGGGGCAGAACTATAATTGCTTTGTTCTACAGTGATACTTAGAAAAAAAACCCACAAAACAAACAAAAAAAACCAAACTGGAATGCCCAACTTGAACGTGGAAGACTCAAAGCCCTTTCTGAGCTTTTCTTCAGGAACTTTGCATACCTGCTAAGTCAATGCAGAAGTATATGAACCATAGCTGAGTTCTTTAGGACAGTCACATTACTTAGGAAAACACAGCATCTGCTCAATCCCTACTTACATTTGAAATAAATGTTAAATTAAACAACAATCTCCTATGATCCATTTGTGCAATATTAGACCAATTCTCCATTTCTAAAATGAAAGCTATTTGTCAAATAACCACCTAAATAAGCTGAGAAAGAGCAGATGGCAATTTCTACAAAAGAATCTTTAAAAGTACACATGCTTAAGTCCTGATTTTGTTACCCAAACTTTTTGGGTCACTGTCAACCAACTTTTCTTCCAGACCACGATACCCTTAGAGGTCTTTACTGAAAATGCTATAAAGGTGATAGTATTTAGTGACCCAAACATAAAGCCCACAGTTTATGGGTCCACCATTTGGCAAAGGTCTTCTTAGAAAAGGGAACATGCACAAGATATTATCATTGCTGCATGACACTCTTGATATTTTACAGCTTCTCCAGAAAAAAAGTTCATTCCTTAAGCCCCAGAAATGCCAGAGAATAGTCACTTCCAATTATTTTTACAGCTGGAAATCAGCATTTATTTTCCCTCAAGAATTTAAAATAGCTGTAGGTAAACAGAATTAACATTTGTTCTGAACAGAGAAGCACATTCTGTTCCCCCTGCCCCCTCCCCAAAACAGGCAAAATGAAGTTACTTTTCTCATCACAGTTCCCAGGCCAAGGACACTGAAGCTTTGTAGATTGCAAATTCCTCCACGCACATGACACAGTTATACAATTGAGCATGGTATCCAGTACAAAAGCATTTACCAAGTGCTGAGTGACTTTACTCAGCATGCACTTTTCCCATGTACATTAAGAAGAAATTTAAGGTATTATGTTGCACTTAAGATTATGCAATTTTAATGAGAACAAAATCAATAACGTTTCAGAAAAAAAAAGTCTAAGCTTTTTTAAGAGATCAGTTGAAATAAGACATCCAAGAATTGGTGGACAAAAAAAAAACCCTTCTAAAAATCCTTTAAAGTTGACGGATTTTTTTATCAGTGTTTTTAATATTGACATCTAGTGTCTCTACTTTTTTTGTTAGCCGATCCAGCATTTCATCTTGCTCATCTATTTCTGTCTGCAGACCAAGAGCTAGGTTTTTCAGGCGACTTAACCCAGAAGACATCTCATCTGTCAATGAAGAGACCAACCGTAAGGAATCAAAGCAGTAAAAAGCATAATGTTTAAATGGGGACTATTGAGATTCCCTCTTCTCCAAAACCCTGGGCAGGAAAATGTTAGTTATAACTGCTCAAGTCTGACTCTTCTCCAATAGTGGAAGCTCTGATATTTTAACAATTCTACCACATTACTACCAAAAAGAATCACTTCCTTTTTTTTTTTTTGCATTACAAGTTAACTATGAATGCTTCAAACCAAATCAGATCTTTATAAAGTTGCATGTTCTGTCCTGTACTTTATTAAAAAAAAAAACCCATATTTTACTGAAAATTGAGTTACATCTTCTCAGCTCAGTATACACAATATGCTCAACTGGGTATTTTTAAGCTTCGTGCAGAGATATCATCAATACACTGAAGATTTAAGGAGTTCCTTAACATAGATGGAAAATTCTTATTTCCAGATTTTCTAATTTGATTACAAGGAAACTATTTTATGGCATAACTGGTATAAATGCTCCGAGGCTCTGAAGTTTTGCCCAGCTTGGGAGCAGAACAAATGCGTTTCCACTATGTCTTATGCTTGACTATTTCTTTTTGATCTACTCCTTTCTGATTTCTTTTCAATCTTTTACTTCTAGGCCAGATAAAATGTGACACGTGTAAGCAAAGAGTCATTTGTATATATGCTATACAACAAAGGCAAAGAAATTCAGCTGAACAGTTCTGGAAAGTAATAAAAGAAATACAGCAAATTCACAAATGAGGTATTTACAGCCTTTCAATTCTGTTTTCTGCAAAACACATTTATTTCAAAAGCTGCATAAAGCTGTAAATTCTTTGTGTCCAACCTGATGTACAGTTTAATTATCCAAGTTCAACTGTCAGTTAGGTTAGCCGAATGCATCTTCCAATGTAAGTGGTAGGCTTTAGAAAAATATGTAGTAAGGTAGCAAGTATCCACACTGGTATAACCTGGATGTCAATTTGAAGCAGTATTTGCTTATTAATACCAACACCTGCTTAATAAGATTTTACAGAATGGATGGATCAGCCTGCTTGTCCCAGTGATAATTCACTCAGCTTAAGGGACGATTCAGAGAAACATTTTCCTATCCTAAATGCAAGTATTGTGGGATACTTCAGCATCATTTACTCATTCAGATGACATATGTGCTACCATATTCACGTTTGCTAAGAGAGTTTTTCTTATTGTCAATATTAAGTGGACTCATCATTTTGGTGTGGGCTTTTTCCTCCCTGATCACTTTGCTGAGGGATATTATTAAAAAAAAAAAACCTATTTCTAAAGCACAAGCATTTTGCAGAAGAGTTGAGGCCAAGAGCATATCAGTTTACCTACAGACATCCCACAGCACTCTACCATGTAAATAATGTATGTTTCAGTCAGACTTTGGATTCCACTATGTAGATAGTTTTGAAATGGAGAATACAAACAAATTCTTTAAAAATCAAATTTCACAGGTCAACTACACAAAAAAGTGTTTGTTGGCAATATATTACTTAATTTTCTCTGGCTTAAGATCCCAAAATCAAAACATCAAACAGCTTTGATTTTTTTTTTACTCACCCAAGTTGTTATCAATTTTCTGGTGGTAAGCTCGCAGGTGTTGGTTCTTTGGATAGGAATCTCTTTGTACTGAAGAAACTAAATCTGCTTTGCTGAAATCATTGTCTGTTAAGAGTATGAAATACGGAATATTATATTTATAAAAAGCTATCAAGAACAGGCTTTAAAGTTATAGAAGAGCTATTAAAAATTAGTCTGACTACAGCTGCTATGTAGTGACATAACCAGTTAACAGGAGTATCACAGGTGCGATGTCAGTATCTATAGTGCACCCCTAGCGATGAACATTATTAAGCTACAATTATTCTAAGATACTATTATTCTTTACTAGGTAGCTGAGAGAAAGAATTAAAAAAAAACAACCACTCACCTAAAAAACCAAGTAGGCTAGTAACTTCTACCAGCACTTACCATTCTCACAAGTCAAGCCTCCAGAGTGTTACTTCTGCCCTCTATTGGGCAGACTTTTAATATTACATGGAGTAGAATGGAGGCTACCGTTACCAAAAAGCATTTCTTAACTTACAGAACTACAACTATAAAGATACCCTGCTGCTTTCTCACTCTTACTAGATAATTGAACCTGACTTTAAAAAGAAACAGTTACTTTTTACATAACTCACCACAGAAGTTAATGCCCTATGAGAATGGAGAACAAGACCAAACCCTGTATGCTTCCTTGTATGGATCAAGTAAGACATTTAATATGAAGGGTTATAATCTATGTCTGAAATCACAAGGAAAACATCTGAAAACTATTACAAATTATGGTTAAAAGGGAGAGCCTCTGAACATGCAAGTTAACATTGTGGCAAACATAGGACAAGGCTGCCTGCATGTTGTGGGAATTCTTAGTTCTAGTCTCCCCTGTGCAAATCTAAGCAGTAGCTGCTTTTAAGGTCCTTAGTGAGTATAGAATAAATCCCCCACAGGAAAGGCTAAATAAAATCTCTATCCAAGTAAAAAAAAAAAAAATCATGTTTTCAGTATGGGTATAAAGAGATTTAGGGGAAACAGTTCCCTAGAATTAAAAGCCCTGAAGGCTGGGATACAAATCTCCAGATATTAAGCAGCAACGTAAGTAAGCCAATAGGCAAACTGATGAAGAGAATCTGCCTTCACTACTGTGCAATTTTACCCCACATTGATGATAGGCATTCAGTGTAAAATAAAGTTAACAAACCTGAATTATCTAGCTTCCTTAAATTTGGATGACTTTCCTGGTATTTTGACTCTTGTTCTTTACTAGACATCATTGCTTCTTTTAACCTAGTGATAAGGAGAATAAAAAGAAAATGTTCCTATGGATCACAGGCCTTATTATGAATCTGTTAAACAAGAACACGTACTAACTTTATATAAGAAAAGCAAATTTGTTAGATCTGACCAAAATGTTCCTTTAAAATAAACTATTAGCCTCTGTCCTCAGTGAAAGCAGAACTAGTTGCTTTAGTGATGAAAAGAGCATACAGAAACTCTGGTAACAAAACCAAACCTGTATCTTCCATCTCGGAGGCAGCCTATTCCTTTTCTGTAGTGGAGGACAGAGGGGGAAGGGAAGGAGGAAATCAATCCATGCAGCATTACCAGCTTTTACATAAATTTCTCAGCTGAAGAGAGACAAGTACCACCGGGCACAGTAATTTCACAGCAATTAATTTTTATTAACAGCTCTTGATAGAAGCTAGAGAAAAAACACATACTAGTTAAGTGGAAGCATATCAATGCTACCAATGGTGATTTCCTGGTAAGATTGAAGTAAGCATGATAATTCAGAAGAGTCTGAACAATTACTTGTGTAATTTTGTGTCCTTGATTGAACTAATTTCCCATAATTACAAAGTTAGACTTACCCACTACAAAGTAAAAGTATTTGTCTCAAATTTGAAGGAAAAAGTGAGCTAGGCACTATCTCAGGACAGAATCAACAGATCTTTTAAGTTCTGATATTTTTGGTGACATGTCAGAGATCCCATGGGACTTAAGTCCCAAGTAAAATGTTTTACTTACCTACTGTTAGCAAAATATTCAGAGGTTCCATTCTGCTCTGGCTTGCTCTCTGGAGGTTTGGCTTTGAAGTAGTTTACCAAGCCCCCCCAAACACTCTTAATGCTATTTATGTGCCTTTGACTAGTCTTCAGGTCCTGGTCCATTTTGTCTACCATCTGTTCTGTGCGCTTCAGTGCCTCTCCTTGACGTACAAGCTCCTAACAGATATTGACAGAAAAAGATAAGCTAGAAAAGCCAAGATAAACTAAAAAAAAAAAAAAACAAAACACCACAAAATAATAAAAAAAAAAAAAAACAAAACACCACAAAATAATAAAAAAAAAAAAAAACACACATATTTATATACACTAAAAAAGTAACAGAGTTCCTTCATCTGTGTAATTACTTCTAAAGACATATATCTTTTTCACTCATTCCTCTTTCCCAGGGCATTTCAATCAAGCACTGCTAGTCAACCATAGCATTAGCCAGCTAGAAAATCCTCATCCCTATGCAGTGCCAGGATCCTGACACCTACAAAAACAGCATTTAGGAATTTTCTGTATTGGTCTTTTTGTCAGGTTGACATTTTTATCTCTTCATGATGGAACAAGCACAGCACCAGACGGGTAATGTAGTGAAAATGCAAAGGTTTATGGCAGGAAAATGAGCAAGCAGGACTATTTTTAATTGTGAATGATTCCTGCACTGGGGAAGAGATGCTGTTTTCACATTACTGGGATGTTCCTGCTAATTTAGAAACAGAAAAAACAATGGAAATAAATCCAATTTTTAATACATATCCTGCAGGAATAATTTTTAGCTAATACTAACAGTGCAGAATTTAGACATTTTCATGTATACAATTATATTATTTTCTATTTTAGCAGTAGAAACACTACTCCAAAGTAATCTAAAGATTAATTCTGCCAGAAAAGCTGCCTGCAGCTAGCACTAGTGCAAAACAAAGAACTTGTGTTAATATTCTCTTTAAACTTTGATGAATTGTAGTTCAATATTCTTTTTTGCTTCCCTCAGTAAGGTAGCAAACTCCTACAATTTAAGTTTTACTATGAGCCTCGTATTAAGTTGAAACTCTTTAATCCTCATTTGCGCTTTACTGGGCAAACAAATCACGGGCCCACGTTTGCAGAAATGCCACCAAGAACCCTCCCCAGCATCATCACTCACTGCAGCTCATGGATGCTCTTGGGTTAATTTAGGCAACCACATTATTTGTGTTCAAGGAAACATCCCATTAGCAGGTGACACAACGGACAAGACCTTTATGAGTGATGTCTCCCAAGTATAAGCCCTATTCTGGAACAAGGTCTAGAAGAATGAAGGAAATGATTAATCTGGATGAAGCAAGTACATCACAAACAACTAGTAGGGCAGACTCTTTATTTCTAAACTTTTTAGTTAGATAAAAGTTGACATAAGCAGCTGAAAACGTCCTAGTCTCAGAATCCTACAGGTGGAGGGGATTGAACTGGGTTTTTCCCCCTCAAAAATCTAACAGAAAAATCAAACTCGGAAAAATCAGTCTACGATAACGCAGAGGGATACACTGTCTCCGAAAAAAAACTGACGAACCCTTAAAGGACAAGTTCTAGAAGAGTTACAGAGGTAAAGGGGAAAACACACTCACTCCTCAACCAGGAAGTGCCGGGGGCTGGTACGCGGCAACAGCCCCAGCAAGAGAAGGCTCCCTTCTCTGTTTACCCCCCCGTCTCCCGAGCTGTGCTGCCCTACAGGGCCACGACCCACCTCGGAGGTGGCCACGCCGATCCGCTCGGACTCGTAGAGGAGCGACAGGGAACGGGTGGTGCTGTCGACGGTGGCGGCCGAGCGACGCAGCACCTCCTGCTGTAGGTACCGCTGCCGCTCCGCACCGCTCATCTCCCCGCTGCCCTTGGCCGGCCGCGCTCCCGCCGCCTCCTCTTCCTCCTCCTCGGCGAAGGGGTTGTAGCTTCTCGAGGACAGCGACATGGTGCCGCCGGCAGCGGGTGGCGAAGGGGCAGTCCGGAAGCGGCGCCCAGTCCTCGCTCCTCACAGAGGCCGAACCTCGGCCCCCGCCCCAGGCCCGGGCCTGCCGCACTTCTTCCGCCCGGACACCGACACCTCCCGCCGGGCGGAACCGGCCGCGCTCCCGCTCCCCCGCCCCCGGGGCGGGGCGGCCGCGCTCCAGCACTACTGGAGAAACAGGCGGGTGCTGGGAAACCAGGGCAGAAGGGAGGAGGAGAGAGGAGACAGAGCTGTGATAGGACACAGGCCCGTCTGCAGAGTGGGGCCGCGGGAGGGGCGGGGCGGGGCGGGGCACGGCA
>WBNH01008782.1:0-196273 GCA_013401255.1 Urocolius indicus | reverse complement strand
GCAACATGGCGGCCGCGGCAGTTGCGGCGGCTGCGGCGGCTGCTGCGACGGCCGCGGCGGCGGCGGCCGCAGCCACAGCCACCACCACCACCGCGGCGGCGGCGGCCGGGACCGCGGCTCCCTCAGGGGGCGCGGGACGGGGCAGCAGCGTGAGCACCGCGCGCGGCTTCTACTTCAACACGGTGCTGTCGCTGGCGCGGTCGCTGGCGGTGCAGAGCCCGGCGCCGCTGGAGAAGGTGAGGGGCGGCGGTGGGGACGGGCCGTTCCGCCTGCAGGGCTGAGTGCGTGGCTGCGAGGGGGCGGGTTGTCTCGCGTGGGGCCGCGTCTCTGGGAGCTGCCGGGCTGTCGGGCGTGGGAGCTGCTTCTGTGTGAGGCAGAGGGGAGTCGCGCGAAAGGGTCGGTGCCGTGGCGCGGGCGTATGAGGCCTGTCCCGTGGAGAGTATCCGTGCCGCGTGCGGGGGGAGGGCGGCGGGTCGGGGCTGTGTGTGTGTGTGTGTCTGTGTGTGGATGTCTGGGCCGCCTTGTTTGGCCTTGTCATGAGCGGGGTCCTGTGATGCGTTTGGAAGCAAGTCTGAACCAGCACGCTTGCCCGTGGGTGGGTTTGTGCCCTGGTCCCGTGGAAGGCCGGGCCTGACGTGTCCTCCTCAGGGGCTGACTGTGGCCGTGGGAGCTGTGTCCGTGGCCTCGTGGGGGCTGTTGGCCTGCGGGATGCTTGCTCTCCTGCTGGGACTCAGCCTAGTTAGGACAGATTGCTTTACTCCACGTATCTGGTTAAAGCCAGCCGGTGCAGTCAGCTCAAGGTAAAATATGTCTGGTTGACATAAACCTGTACTGAATGTAAAACTGGACAGGGGCATCTCTGTCTGAGTCTCCACTCATGGATCCCTGCTGCTGGACCTCTACTTCATGGGACTCCACTGCTGGCATGGAGCAGCTGGTGTGAGTGAGCGAGGGGGGGGTGTGTGTGAGACAGACAGTCTGGTGTTTCCAGAGTTGGCTTCTCTGAGCATAAAATGATGGAACTTTTAAATTGTCTTACACAATAATAAAAGGTGACTGAATTGTTGAAAAGTGTAGCGCTATGCTGATGAAAACGATAGACCTTGTTCTTAGCCAGCGATTGTAGGCTTCTTTACTTGGTTCTGGAAATTTACCATTAGTTTGACAGCCAAATGTGAGTAATTTTTCTAAGCCTTGCTGTTGGTTCACTAATATCTAGGCATTTATTTTCTTCCCCCCACCCTTTTCAGTTTGAGAGACTACAATAAGAGTTAAAGGATATCATCAGTTTGTATCTAGCTAAAGCTATTCACTTATGTTATGGCAAATGTTAACCTGATGTGAGACACGTGCATCAGAAGTTACTTTCTAAACTTCACATTTCCTCTGCTGTGTTTTATGTTGAGCAAGAGGATTATTTTTGTTGTGTTACAGGTCTTGTAATTGTGAGGTCTGGCAGTTTAAGGACCAGGATCTCAAATTCCTGAGCATCTAGTAAATTCTTCTAATTCTCTCGGGAAATAGTTTCTTGGTTTAGAAACTTCAAGGTCAGGGTGTTTAAAGAATTATCTAAGTAGTAGGTAGCTTCACGTTCAAAGATAGGGATTTATTATGACAGTCCTTTTTAAGTAGTATCATATAACCAAAGAGATTTATAAGAATGACATTATGCTTGTTGCATTTTTCCTTTCTTAACAGTCCCATAATAAAACAAAGTGTTTTGGAGATTTGAAACATTCTTTCAATCTGTGTTTGCAGATGTAGAGTGAAGTTAATAAGTGAGTAGTGAGAAAATAGTAGTTCTGGAAACTTAATTTATTATATTAAAAGGATTTGAGCAAAAATCATACAACAGTTTGTTGTTAAGTGCTGTGTATGAAGAAGGAATTTAGTGCAGCTGCAACCAAAGCTCTGTCCACTAGTGTTTTGTTTACAGGAATTGAGTAAATATATTTGCCTGCTGCATATTTCTTGCACATCCACGATGTCTAATTAGGGGATGAATTAGGGGAAGGAAAGCTTTATTGTAGCAGGAATTCAGGAATGAGCTCTGTAAATATGATGTTCTGAAAAGTTTCAGAGATTCTCTTGAGATGTCAAAACAAGCTTTTTGATTGATCAAATGTTGAAGAAAACTTTTAATTTGACCCATGGTTAGAAAGTTTGACATCTACTTGAGACTTTTCTGCTTTTTTCTAGTTTCTGTCATTCATCACACTTTCCTAGCCCTTAGATGCTGTCATTGATGACTAAAGGAGGATAATGTAGCTATCTGTCTTCCAGAAGATGGAAATATGACTGTCCACTTCAAACACAGGAGGTCTGAATGAGTCTTGAAAACCACAGACTGGCAACTCATTTCTCTGCTGTGAAAATATTTGGAATTGCATTAGTGCTACCCCAGCGTGTTCCTTGGCATGGTCTAGGGCACAGACACGATGGCTAGCTTTGCTCCATGAAAGACAAGCTTGAGAGCTCTTTGCTTTCCTGAAGTCTGCTAATGGAAGGACAGTTTTAATGTGTGTGCTGTTGTTCCTTTGGATTGTTTTAACACTTTCAGTCTTGTTTCACTGTATCGTCTCTTCACTGTTTTTCAGGTACAAAAACTGCTCTGTATGTGTCCAGTGGACTTCCACGGGATTTTTCAGTTAGATGAGCGTCGCAGAGATGCTGTTATCGCTTTAGGAATTTTTCTAATTGAGTCTGACCTTCAGGTATTTTTCCCACTTAGGCTAACTCTGTTTAGCTTGAAAGATTTTGGATTAATTCAAATGTAATCGTTCAATGAGTGAAAAATTGGTATTTACTATCCGTAAAAATAAAAAGATGAGAGATAGCCAGCAGTTAGTATTAACACAGCCCTATGAGGAAGGAAAGTGCTGTCCATTTGCAGATTAGGAAGTTGAAGTGTTACACAAATGTGCTGAGTGACTCACATAAGGCCATGGGATGGATGGCATGTGCTGAACTGTGACTAGCACTGGATTTCTAGCTACCTTATTTTGTAAGCTTGCTGTAAACTAATAAGTTGTTTGAAGTCAGTTACTGTTCTGGAACGTTTTTTTCCTCTAACTTCTGTAGACAATGAACTATTGCCTAGAATGAAAGTATTGGATTTATGGCACTGTATTTGCCTATGTTGAAATCAAAATGTTGAATTAGAAGGGAGTTCTGAGGTTAATATAGTCTTTCCATATCTCTGGAACATATTGAGATGACACAATTCAGCTTTTCTTCCCCATTTTAAAAACAACGTTTTCCTCTTTAGCACAAAGATAATGTGGTTCCTTACCTCCTCCGGCTTCTGAAGGGTCTTCCCAAAGTCCAGTGGATAGAGGAAAGCAACGCACGGAAAGGCAGAGGTGACGTTTGGGATTTTTAATCGTTCCTCTGGAATGCCATCTGGGAAACAGAAAGGTTATTCAGGGTATGGTTCAAGGCATGGTGATAGGTCCTGCTGGGTTCTTAGCTCCTGACTCAACAGCCTTGATTGATTTTCTTTAGGAGCAAAGAGAAAGTTGAATAGGTCACAGTTTTCTTGTTTGACTGCTTTGTGATAAATTTGACTTTCCAAATAGTTCTGAGTTCAGTATATCATGTCACTGAATTGGAGAAGATCATGTAGTAGATAGAGCAGGAGACTGGTACCCAAAATTTGTATGTTCTGCTTTTGGCTTTGATACTTAGTTGCTCTTCAAACCACTTCATTTTTTTCCCCCTTTAATATCTTCTTAAATATAAGGATACTTTTTCACAAGAGATTTTTTTTTTTTTAATTGCTTGAAAGCCTGGAAAAAGTTTTAATTTTTTTAATTAAAATTATTATTTCAACACTTCATTCTGGAGTGTACACCTAAATATTATATGTAATACTGTATTTTTCTACAAGTTTATTTCAGAACTGTGTGACATGGGAATCTGTTACGTTGTATTGCTTTGTTATTTACTCTTCCTATATTGATTCTCTCTAACGGTGCTTAAGTATCTTATTTTCTGTCACTTTTCAGGCTTGCTTCCAGTGGCAGAAAACTTCAGCTTCTGCTTGGTAACGTTGTTATCAGATGTTGCTTACAGGGATGCATCTCTCAGAGAGCAGGTACATCACAGCTGCTTCCTTTTTTGCAAAGTGATTGATTTTTAACAAGCTGAAGGGAAGTTGTAGCAAAGTGGCTGTCAGTCGGTCTCTTGTCCAAAGTTACAAGCCATAGAACAAGACAAAATGGCCTCAAGTTGCACCAAGGAACGTTTAGTTTGGATATTAGGAAAAATTGCTTCACTGAATGGGCTACCAAGCATTGGAACAGGCTACCCAGGGAAGTGGTTGAGTTGCCGTCCCTGGAGGCATTCAAAGGTCATGTGGATGTGGCACTGTGGAACATGATTTAGTGGTGAATGTAGTGGTGCTGGGTTNCTGTGACTAGCACTGGATTTCTAGCTACCTTATTTTGTAAGCTTGCTGTAAACTAATAAGTTGTTTGAAGTCAGTTACTGTTCTGGAACGTTTTTTTCCTCTAACTTCTGTAGACAATGAACTATTGCCTAGAATGAAAGTATTGGATTTATGGCACTGTATTTGCCTATGTTGAAATCAAAATGTTGAATTAGAAGGGAGTTCTGAGGTTAATATAGTCTTTCCATATCTCTGGAACATATTGAGATGACACAATTCAGCTTTTCTTCCCCATTTTAAAAACAACGTTTTCCTCTTTAGCACAAAGATAATGTGGTTCCTTACCTCCTCCGGCTTCTGAAGGGTCTTCCCAAAGTCCAGTGGATAGAGGAAAGCAACGCACGGAAAGGCAGAGGTGACGTTTGGGATTTTTAATCGTTCCTCTGGAATGCCATCTGGGAAACAGAAAGGTTATTCAGGGTATGGTTCAAGGCATGGTGATAGGTCCTGCTGGGTTCTTAGCTCCTGACTCAACAGCCTTGATTGATTTTCTTTAGGAGCAAAGAGAAAGTTGAATAGGTCACAGTTTTCTTGTTTGACTGCTTTGTGATAAATTTGACTTTCCAAATAGTTCTGAGTTCAGTATATCATGTCACTGAATTGGAGAAGATCATGTAGTAGATAGAGCAGGAGACTGGTACCCAAAATTTGTATGTTCTGCTTTTGGCTTTGATACTTAGTTGCTCTTCAAACCACTTCATTTTTTTCCCCCTTTAATATCTTCTTAAATATAAGGATACTTTTTCACAAGAGATTTTTTTTTTTTTAATTGCTTGAAAGCCTGGAAAAAGTTTTAATTTTTTTAATTAAAATTATTATTTCAACACTTCATTCTGGAGTGTACACCTAAATATTATATGTAATACTGTATTTTTCTACAAGTTTATTTCAGAACTGTGTGACATGGGAATCTGTTACGTTGTATTGCTTTGTTATTTACTCTTCCTATATTGATTCTCTCTAACGGTGCTTAAGTATCTTATTTTCTGTCACTTTTCAGGCTTGCTTCCAGTGGCAGAAAACTTCAGCTTCTGCTTGGTAACGTTGTTATCAGATGTTGCTTACAGGGATGCATCTCTCAGAGAGCAGGTACATCACAGCTGCTTCCTTTTTTGCAAAGTGATTGATTTTTAACAAGCTGAAGGGAAGTTGTAGCAAAGTGGCTGTCAGTCGGTCTCTTGTCCAAAGTTACAAGCCATAGAACAAGACAAAATGGCCTCAAGTTGCACCAAGGAACGTTTAGTTTGGATATTAGGAAAAATTGCTTCACTGAATGGGCTACCAAGCATTGGAACAGGCTACCCAGGGAAGTGGTTGAGTTGCCGTCCCTGGAGGCATTCAAAGGTCATGTGGATGTGGCACTGTGGAACATGATTTAGTGGTGAATGTAGTGGTGCTGGGTTAATGGTGGGACTCAGTTATCTCAAAGGTATTTTCCAACCTCAACAATTCTGAGATTCTAAGGTGTACTGTTGCATTACTTTGCTTGTGTTAATTGATCATCAAATATCTACAAGATATTCATAAGTCAGCTGTTACTTCTAGATGTCAAAGGATGTCAGTCACTGAGCCCAGAATTCAAGTTTTGATACTGATGTTAGGACTGCTGTAATTTTATTCTGCTGTTACATACCAGCTAATTGCAGAATTTACAAAAGAAACTGTGTAAGCTCAGTGAGGACAATATACTTGTTAGTCACACAACATCAAAACAAATTTTGTTTACAGATACACTGATGTTAATATTTACAGGCTGCATTTGTTGTAGTGATCCAGTATAAGAGAATGACATCTCTTTACCAAAAGATATAAAACTATATTTGCCTTGATAACTTTAGGTTTTGGATGCAATTCTACAAGTCATGCAGTTCCTGCTGGGAATGTGCCAGACCTCACAGATGCATGATAAAGGTACTATTGAAATTGTTACTATATTTGTAGCTCCTGTCCTCTGAACTGTTTTCTAATTATGAGGATCACTCTTGAAAAGTGAACAGCTTTTTATTTCAACTTCACTTAGCACATTTTCTTTCTGCTTGTTGGCAAATGTGGAAGCAGAAGTGTGTCAGTTTGCAATACCTTCATGTTTTTTCCTCTACTTGCATAAATAAAGCTTTTTTTAAGCATGTTAGGCTGGAACGATTCAGTGAAGTGGTAGCAAAACCACGAAGAGGAAGTTCTAAGCAACTGCTAGTATACTGTAACACGTGTTTTTTCTTTTCCAGAATATTTATGCAAGTATGCAGTACCCTGCCTGATAGGAATTTCTCGAGCCTTTGGTCGCTACAGCAATTCAGAGGAGGCTCTCATTTCAAAGCTTTTTCCAAAACTTCCCCCACATTCCCTGAGAGCTCCAGAAGAACTTGAAGGAATTCGCCGACGATCCTTTAATGATTTCAGATCAATTCTTCCCAGTTCTCTACTCACTGTTTGCCAAGAAGGAACACTAAAGAGAAAGGCTAGCAGTGTATCTAGCATCTCACAGGTTTGTATGACTTGTTCTGTGCTGGAGTTGATGCTTATATGATTTCATGTTCTTGATGGAGTTCTGAAGCATTAAGCCTGGATAGGCACAGAGTCTCTTAACACATACAGAGATCTTTGGTTCTGCAACTGAGTTTCAAAATCACTTTATAGTTTCTGAGTATTAGAATTCAAGTCAGTTAAACCAACAACTATACTAATAAGTCTTCACGTGGAACAACGGGCAAATCCTATTGCTTGTGTTATTCTCATGAAAAATTGTTGTAATGTAATCTGAGAATTTGGGAAATTGGCATTTAATGGCTGAAGATTTCAGAAATGCTAAGGCCACATGAGCTCTCACTATTTTCACTGGGAGCTGTGGGTGTTTGTCATCTTAGGGGAAGACTACATTCAGATGCTGGTTTTGAAACCCCAGATTGTTATTAGCACAGTTGCATACAGTGCAGGAATCATCATTCTGGTCTGTTTAGTCAAAAACACTGATCTAGTTTCCTTTTAACTTCCCATTTTTGGTTGGAATTAAGAAGTTAGGCCAAGCAATACATAGTTCCTGTTAGTTTAGCTGAAGCTGTGCTGCTTTATGTGGTGAATGAACCATTCTTTGGAATATTTTAAAAAATGTTTTAACAGTTTTTAAATTGTTGCTTTTGTGTGATGTTTCAGGTTAGTCCTGAACGTGGTGTTCCCCCTCCCAGCTCTCCAGGAGGATCTGCAATTCATTACTTTGAGGGTAAATTATTTTGCAAAGGAACAGTGTGTGATTTTGGGATTTTGTTGTGATTTATAGGAAATTAGAAACCAAAATCCTTTTGACTCCTTTTTCTGCCCTAATTATAGTAATTCTCTGGCTCATACCTGCTACGATTCTGGGTATAAAGGTGATACAAAGTTATGAACGTCACCAGAGGTGTGCAGGCTCTGTTGTTTCTGACAGGCTTCTGAGAGAGACATCATTTCCTGACTGCTGGGCTGCACCGAGTACTGAGGAGCTTAATTCAACTAGGTCAAAAATATTTCAGGAGATTAGACTGAGTAACTTTGAGGAACAAATGTTAACATTGTGCTTCACGAGACAAATAAATTCCTGGACTGGTGGCTGGAATTTTCAGACCTTTGTGGCACATTTAAAGCAAGTACTCCATTTGAAGGAACTGTGATATGGGTCATTGTGTAAGACCTAGTAATTTGCCAAAGTGAGAAATACTTTATCACTCAGACACTGAAGCTGAGTGCTCACAAATGTGTGTTAATTACTGCATCACAAAAAGCAGAAATGTGAAATTTTTTTTGTGAGGTAATATACAAACTCTAAACCAGTGGGTTTTGGTAGAGCTTTAGCTGGAAGTTCTATGTCAAAGCAGCACTTAAAAATAAACTCTTATGAGTCAAGGGGAGAAATATCTCTGCATCTGATGTTTTTCAGTGTCTTTGGTATTGTCTGGCACTTTGAGATTTTTAACAGATTGAGCATTCTCTATTTCTGGGTTTTTCTCCTCTCCAGAGCTGTGGCTTAAATTGATTTCTTCCACATTACTTTTTTTTTTTCTTACGTTACTATTTATAGAGGCATCTGTGGTATGGGATTGCAGGGTAACTCAAATATTCTTGAATCGCTGAGTAGAAAGAAGCCTGTTTGTCATTTGTCGACCTTTTGAACTGACCTACACTGATTCAGTTTTGTAGTCTTCATATTTAGTTGTTTTTTGTATTTTTTTTTTTTTTTTTTACAAAAAGCTGCAGTGCAAAGAAAGGCCACAGTACGAGAACAAAAATCACCTCCATTAAAACTCAAAGGAAGGCTGAAGAGAACAGCAAAGTATTTTTATTTATTATTCCTTTATTATTTTTTTCTGATCAGGTTCATATCTTCCTGATGGGAGTGCACTGGATCCTGATTATTACTTCTCTACAATCAGCTCCAGCTTTTCCGTTTCTCCTCTCTTCAATGGCATTAACAATAAAGAGTTTAACATCCCGCTGGAAATGCTTCGTCAGCTGTTGAACATGGTATGTGATGGGTTCTTTGGAAGGCTGCCGTGAGATTGTGTTCTAGGTACTCCGGCTAGAAATAGATGCAATTTAAGCTTTTAGAATTCCAAATAAAAAGCTTGTGTTTGTCTCTCAAACTTTGTGTAATGTTGTTTTTGTGGCATTCAATGTTGGGCTTTCGTAATATTCTTAAAAACCTGTTATATGAACGATGTAGAACATCAGATAACTTTATGTTGACTTTTCTGTTTGGCTCTTGAAGACCGCTTCATCTGACATAACTTATGTACTGCCAGTTCCTGAAAAATTGGGTTTTGCTGTGAGAATCAGACACTTTCCTAATTGCTGGGAATTTGTGCAAGTGACAGAAAGTACATTCCCTGTTTGCTTCTTGCACTGGCTATTTTGAGACAGCACACAGAGACTCAAATATATTGTTGATGTACCCAGAAATTCTTGTAGTATTAATTTTATCTGACTCTTCACAGCCAAGTGACTTGTGTTTTCCATGCACAGACAATAGTGTATTGTCTTTCTGTCTCAAGTCATCCCCAGGAAACTTCTTTTTTAATGTTTTCTCCTCTGTAGGTGAAACAGATTGTTGGAGATTCTCTGCTAAAGACCTTAGATGCAGTTTTAGCTGAAGTTGCAGAGGTATGCTTTTAAATTCCTTTTCTAATGACTTGACTGCTTCATGGTTTTTTTGTGTTAACAATTAATTCTTGGAAAATTACTCTTTTACCTGTGTAAGATTTGCCTTCTCTTTGCAAAATGATACTAATTTCCTGTTTGAACTGTTCTTCCATTGATTTGAAATCTAGCCTTGGAATATGCAGAAATGGACGGTAAAGGAAGGTTTTTCATTAATATAGAAGGAAATAGTTAGGATAAAAGGAACAATTTTCTTTCTTTCTTTACTTCTGTTATCCTACTAAACAACAACATGGGTTGCCCAGAACTGGTTTACTGTAGACAAATCTTTACTGTATATTGCAGTAACATTGTCTTTGCCCATGTAGATAAAATGTGTTGTTTTCTTTTTCTGGATTGGAAAGGACTGCAGCTCTTTTAGGTGTCATTTCTACAAGTTTTGGTTACACTTTGTGTAACTCTACTTTCAGAGGTAGCAGGCTCATTTTTGTAGGTCTGTGAGTTCTTGTTCTCTTCTTCTCTGGATGCAGTTCTGTAACAGCCTCCACCTCATTTTAAGGAGTTAGGTTCAACTCCATGGGAACATAAAGAGTGTTGTGAAGAGGATGTGTTCAGCTGTGTGGGGAATATTGCTTTGCTGCTCATTCCAGCCTTCCTTTGAGTACAGCCATGTTTGAAATGTAGACCTAAGTGGAGACAACTTCAGTTTCTCTTTTTGCTATCTCAGTAAAATGAGAGGTTTGAATCCTCCTCCTGTTGTTGTGGGTTTTTTTGTGATGGTGTTTTGTTGTTTTTTTTTTTTTTTTAAACAGCACTATTATAAGAAACATCAAGTTAAAATGAAAAGCATGACTGAGTCTTATTTAATTCACTGAGTGGCTGTGGTTTCAATAAAAGTAGGGGGAAGACTGTGAGGTTTATCTGGTACCTGCTTGTTTACATTGTGGAGGAAAACAATTATGTGACCAGAATAAGATTTATTTATCCATGTGATGGAAAAGATTTAATTTTGAATCTAGCAGGTTGCTTCTTTTCTCTTTCAGACGAGTGCTAATACAGATCTCTATTATAAAACGTTCAGTGATCCTCTTTATCTTGCTCAGTTTAAAATGCTCAGAGACACATTATACTACATGAAAGGTATTTGTATTTTTTAAATTTATTCTTCATTATGTTTAGGATTCAAAGCATTGTCTGTTTTGTATTGAGTCTTGAACATAGGAGTTTGCATTTCATGGGACCTCTGCATATACTAGAAAACTGTTATTTTGAAATGTTTCCAAATAGAAAAGGATGCTATGGAAATAGAAAAAAAATATGTATTATGAGCACCACTAACAGGATCAATAGATGGCATTTCAGTTGTCTGCTTACTGGTGGACTTTACTATAAAACTTACCTTGTAGGCAGGGGATAAACTTTATGAAATAATTTCATTTATAATGCAGCAGTGAATTTTGTATAAGCTATATAATGCTATTTCCTTTTATTTCTGTAGACCTTCCTAACTCATTTGTGAAGGAAATACATGACTTCGTGCTAGAGCAATTCAACACTAGTCAATCAGAACTTCAGAAAATCCTTCATGATGTGGATCGACTGCACAATGAACTGAGTCCTTTAAAACTGCGTTGTCAGGCTAATGCTGCCTGTGTAGATCTCATGGTGTGGGCTGTGAAAGATGAGCAAGGTGAAATATGCTCTTAAATTACTGGAGTGTCTATCTTTTATTTTTAAGTTGTAGAAATACTTACAAGTTCTGTGAGAGTAGATGATGCTCAGAGAAATATGAAATAAATTTCAGGGAAACACTCTTTGCTTTTAGAATACTAGAGTGAAACTTCCATCAAGAAGTTGTGAAATCAGTGGGCTAGGTATTTAGACATCTTTTGATATCAATGAAAACAGAAACATCCTATTGGCTTATCTGCAAGAGGTGTGGTATAATTACTGCATTACATGCAGCTGCTTAGCTAGTTTATTTTCTCCTTTTAGTTATTGCTCTTAGTATCGTACATGTTTCTCTGTCATTTTTTAAAAGAAAATATTTTTCATTGCTAACAGGATTGGGAAGATCTTTCGCACTTCTCAGTTTTCTTATATCATTATTACACACCTTCTGAATAGGTCAAGGATTTTTTCCTTTGAACGTTGCAGTACTTAGTTTCTGTCAAATGTGAAGTATGTTCAAAATCAAGTGTTGTAATTCTTTCAGTCACGGTGTTTCACAGAGCTACTTCATGCAGATACTAAGTTTCCAAAACTGCTTTTGGCAAAAGCAGCACTAAATCTCTTTGAGGAATTGTAATATGAGGAGAGCGAAGCTGAAATTTTTCTGCACAGTTATAGAAATTGCAGTAGCAGTGGGCTGTGTGTGGCCTGAAAGCAAATCTGATAAACTTTTCTGTTGTATTTTTTTCATTTCAGGTGCGGAAAACTTGTGCATCAAGTTATCAGAGAAATTGCAGTCGAAAACCTCAAGCAAAGTCATCATTGCACACTTGCCACTGCTGATTTGCTGTTTGCAGGTCTGTCTTTACAGTATTTGATGTTACTATATCTGTGAGTGAGAGTCTGGGTAGTTCTACAGGTTGCAGAAAGAATGCTTTATCTGCTACTTGTATTATTTTCTGTCGAAGTTCTCCACGTTTGGGTTTTAGAGGGCTCGTGTGCTATTTAATTTCAGAAATACTTAGCTTCTTAGTCCATCACATGAACAAGTAAAATAGTGGGATTGGCACATCACTGAGTGAGGCTAAAATTTATATGGTACATTTTTATGTCTTCTTATTTGGCACTTATTCGTAGTCTTACAAATGTGTTTTCCACCACATTGTAAACAGTCAAGATTCTCTAAATGTTGGAACTTGTCCAATAACTTTCTTCTTAGACAATGGAGTGAAATCACCGAGGAAGAAAGTAGCAAGGCTTGGCTCGCACACAGCACGCTAGGGTAACCTAAAAGAGTTAGAAACTGGAAAGTTCTAAATCATCTGCTGAAAACTGAATCTCAGAACAATGTATGGTTTGGGCTGTTGGGTTTTTTTTTTCAGTTCAGGTTGCAAGCTTACAGTTGAAATAAAAATTGTGCTGTTATATTCTAAAGCTATGTTGCTTTTTTTCCTGTTTTAGGGTCTAGGTCGTCTGTGTGAGAGGTTCCCTGTTGTGGTTCACTCTGTTAATCCATCCTTGAGAGACTTTCTTGTGATACCTTCCCCAGTGCTTGTGAAACTTTACAAGTATCATAGCCAATATCATACAGGTAAAGGAAAAAAGGCCATGTCCCAAAGGGTATGCTAGTGGTTGTCTTTCCAACTTGCATGGCTTTTGGATACTTTTGGACATTTTGTGGAGAGATAGCTGTTGATGGAAATGGAGATGCATTTGTGACTTTATTTTTAATATTTTTCTTGAGGTGGGAAATAGGAATGCAAATCAAATTCTGCTAGAAGTGTGTCTAAGAGCAAGTAGTATATATAGGACTACATTTTTTCATAGCAGCAATATTGTTGTCCTAGCTGCTGAAACCAAGATAATCTTATCTAAAGCACATCTGTCTTTAGTGAGATCAACAAAAACTGTACTATGATACTGTAGTATTAAAGGTTATGTATATCAAACTCCTGCACTCAACTTGGAGCAGTTTACTTACAGCTTTGTCCACATGAGCCTTTAGAAACCCTCAAGGACAGAGAGAGATTGTACAACCTGAGACAAGGCATAATTATCAAAATGAGAGGGTGGATGTGGAATTACATGTCCCAGTGGAACCTCCCTTGTTTCAAGTTATGGATAATGTGTCTCATTCTCCCACAAAGCCTGCTTCTGTCTACTTAATAACTTTGTACTTTGGAAGGCAGACATTAGGTCAGTCCAAAGCTGCCTGTTCTCCAGACTGCACAAGGCTGTGTTCCTTACACTCTGTTTACAGGTCTTGTGCTGCAACCCTATGACTATCTTGATGGCATCTGAGAGGTTTTTGTTGTTGTTTTTAAATTGTAGTATGAAGTTACGAATTCCAAAAATAAAATGTTCCATTTAAATTAATTGTTAATGCTAAAGCAGTATTATAATGATAAAACAGAGCAATAGAATTAGAACTGAAGGTGACTAAATTCAGGAGTAATTATTTAGGAATAGTTAAATGCCGCAATATCTTGCATAGCTATTGACAACTTCCAGAATTTTTAAACTTGGCTCTCCAAGCTATAAAGTAGTAAAGTAGGCTGTTTTGCAGTCACCAGATACTGTTCTGCCTGTGCTGTCTCTCATTTTGGGAACAAAGCTGTTTCAAATGCTGTTGAATTGCATACTCTGTGTTCTTAGCAGGTGGCAATGACATCAAGATTAGTGTAACCAATGAGCATTCAGAGTCCACTCTGAATGTAATGCCTGGCAAGAAAAGTCAACCATCCATGTATGAGCAGCTGCGTGACATTGCCATAGACAACATCTGCAGGTAAGAGACTTGTGCTGTGTTGGAGCACAAGTTCAGTTTCCCTAGCACAAAAGTGTTGTGACCATTTTAGAAGGTGCTGCTCTGTGCTGCTGGGAAGGCTTTTTGATCTTTTGATGATGACTTCCTTTTTCTTCAGACATCTCTTGGTTCTGTTTGTGTCCCAATTGTAAAATATATTGCAATGAGATTGAATTATTGTCACCTATGTAATTTATGATTAATTTAGTCATAAATGTAACCTATGATAGTCACCATTTTGATACTCACCAGGAGTTTTGTTTTCTGCTTGGATTGTTGAGCAAGCCTACCGTAACAGAAGGATCGTTATGCACTCCTTTGTGAGCAGTGTAATGATTATTCTTCTCTTCTAGACAACTACTGAGATCTGGAAGGAAGCCAAATAGTTGGTGACCAGAGACAAGGGATTTAAATTTCTAAAGCAGTGGATTCTGAATTTACTTTATTGTTTGTCTGCATTTTTATTGTTGCTGAAGAAAGCAATGGTAGAAACTCTGCTTATGTTTTAAAATACATCTGCAGTGTTCCTAGGCAAATTATTCTTATATTGCAGTGTGGATTTTTTTCCCCTTATACTTGATGTGCATTTACAGGAGTAAAAAGTTAAATGTTTAATTCATGCTCTTTTTTTTTCTATTTCCTCTAGCTATTCTAGCAAGTTTTCTGTTTGTTGTTGTTCCAGGTGCTTGAAAGCTGGCTTGACTATAGATTCAGTGATTGTTGAGGCCTTTCTTGCCAGTTTATCTAACCGCCTGTACATCTCTCAGGAGAGTGATAAGTAAGTTGTTAGTTGTTAAACCAATTTTTACTTCAGTCAGTGAACCTCAGGCCTATTCTAAGTTTGGGCAGCATTATTTTAGATTGATGTGTCTCTGAGGTTAGAGAGCTTGAATTCGGTGTCAAGATTTCACGTGCAAATCTTTGCAGAGCTGAGCTCTTGTTTTCATGCTGAGAGGTATGGATTCATTTTTATCTGACTGAATCAGCAAATCTTTGGTGAGTATTAGCCAATTTTGAGTCCTGGATTGAGTGATACTCTGTCTACTGTATCCTTCAGGCTTCCACTATCTTTTATGGATTGACATATCTTGTCATCTGTGGCATTTGACCTCTTTTGTTTTTAAGACACTCACCAAGAAACTTCCAAGGTCCTATCATAGCTGNAGTTTGGGCAGCATTATTTTAGATAACTATTTTAGAAACTTCCAAGATCCTATCATAGCTAGTCTGACTGTCAAGTCTTAATGTTTGGCAGATCCATTTTACCTCTGATCTCTGTTGTTTCTAGATCAATTTGTTCATGGATTAGGGTGCCATTCTTAGTGGATTTAAGGGGGGTACTGTCTATTTTTTCTTTTGAAAACCAACTTGTGTACGTATATCTCTAATGTTAATGATTGGAGTAGCTGAGTATATAGAGCAGTGATATTAAAGCTGTTAGTGATGTTTACATTTAGTATATGAACCATTTCTTACATGAAGCGTAGCCATGCTTGGACGTCTTGATAACTTCAGCAGTTAGATGTATGGTTTGGGGTTTTTTTGTTTGTGTTTTGTAATAGGGAAGCTCATTTGATTCCTGACCACACAATTCGTGCCCTAGGCCACATTGCAGTGGCACTGAGGGATACCCCAAAAATGATGGAACCCATCCTACAGATCTTACAGCAGAAGTTTTGCCAGCCACCTTCTCACCTTGATGTCCTTATCATTGATCAGCTGGGATGCTTGGTCATCACTGGAAATGTAAGGAAAGAAATGGTTCATGATTCCTTTCATTTAGTTAAAAGAACGTATTTTTGAAACTGCATTTGCAGTTGCACACAAGAAGGTGCTTATACAATCCTCACACCTCTGTAACATCAGAAAACAAAAGCTAATTAAGAGTAAGATGCTGTCCCTTTAAAGAGCATTAGTCCCCAAGGAAATAATAAAAGATTATTGTACATAACCCTACCAGACTCCGTTTTCAAAAGTTAAGAAATTCATAAACTTGTCTTATGTCCCAAATAGGTGCATGCTGTCTTTTTTATATCAGTAATTAACTTTCAAGGTCTCATAGGTTCATATATTTAAAGGTATAGATTGCCTTCTTAGTCATACAAGGGTTAACTGACATACCTTTTCCAAATGTAATTTATGCTGCTGAGCAAGCATTGAATTGACAGTACTCGGAAGCCTAAACATTTTTTTCCCTTCAGGTAAGAGGAGTGAAAGAACTGAAGGACTTGTATAATTTGAGCAATTAAAAGCACTAACGAAAGCACTTCCACTGTGAGCTTCCATGAGGCTTCCAAGAGTTTCATGGAAGTAGAAGCTATTACTCAGACTATGACTAGATACCTGTCTGAAGATCTTTGTAATACTTAGTGTGTTTTGCAGGGTTATTCTTTACAGAGTTTGTATTCAATAAGCTTGACTTTGTGATTTAGTTTTTGTTTGCTTTTTTTTCCTCAGCAATATATTTACCAGGAGGTGTGGAATCTGTTTCAGCAAATCAGTGTTAAAGCAAGTTCAGTCGTTTACTCTGCCACAAAAGATTATAAGGATCATGGATACAGGTAACACTTAGCCGTGTCTCTTAAGTGTATGAATACTATGGTGGATATCCTTCATGCTACATCAAAGATTTTAACTTTTTCCCCAGTATGTTATAATGAGGTTATAAATAGTATTAACACTTAATAATACAGATATTTTTAAGTGTTTTCCGCTATAGGTAGTACTGATTTCTGCCTCCTTCCCCCTGCCGTGAGGGGTTAATGTTTGTAAATTATAATTGATGTCAATTACTCGAATTATTCTATTTACAGATAACAAATCTGGTAGCTTAGGAGAGTTTGAAGTTCTGTTGGGTTTTTGTGTGTGTATTTTGGTTTGTTTTTTTCTTTTTTAGGGTACTTGTTAGGGATTAAATGCAAACTGTTAACAGCTTAATTCTTAGTATGTATGTATGCATTTTAGTCCCTGTTATAATTAAGTCATCACTGATTTTGTTGGTAGTTGAAACAAGCTGGATATCTTTTAATGAGTCCATTACTAACTGAGAATACCATACTTGTCAATATGTTTTAACGTACTGTCTGACCCAATGCAATCTCAGCTTTAACAATAACTGATACTAGTTCTGATTTTGCTCAAGAACGTCCCAATCCAGAAGCAGAGGCCTCTGCTGCTTCTCATTTGTAGCCATATCTACTACAGGAAAGTAATTTTCCTTTTGGCTTTGACAGCATAAAAAATGAAATGTACTCCAGAGGCAAAGTTTACAAATTGTTTTTAGATACTCATTGCATTTCAATTATCACTAAAGTGATGTGCCACCTTTCATAAAACTGAAAAATAACCTCAAAAAAAACCTGAGTGAAGAGTGTCAGTAGTGTTATTACAAAAGTTACCAGCATTATGAAGAAAGCACTAAAATTACAAAACTTTAAGGAATTGCTTGTTTATAACTTCTCTTTTTTTCTCAGACACTGCTCGTTAGCAGTTATAAATGCCCTAGCCAACATTGCTGCTAACATTCAAGGAGAACACCTTGTGGATGAACTACTGATGAACTTGCTAGAACTGTTTGTTCAGCTTGGACTAGAAGGAAAGAGAGCTAGCGAGAGAGCAAGTGAAAAAGGACCAGCACTGAAGGTCAGATATTCATTGGTTTTTAATTGTATTGCTGTGCATTTATACAGATAGCACTACTAAACCTAGTCTGTGTGGTTTTTGAACCAACACCACATTTTCACACATGGGAAAAAAATACCAAAATAACACAGAATGTATTCCAGTTGTGGAATATAAATGCAGATCTCTAATGCCTTACAAACACCTAATGAGTCTGTAGTATCTGAGGCACTGCAGTGATGTACCTATTGTTGAGATGAGTCTAATTTTGTTTCTGGAGTATTCAGCTGTTGGATGCACAGAGAAATGCAGAATGCTGACTTCTGCATTCTTAATAATTCAAGTGTGTGTGTGACAGAGTTCTAATTTTATTGGTGTCATAGGATCATAGGAAAACCCAGGTTGCAAGGGACATCTAGTCCAATGTGCAGCTTGAAGTAGCTAGTGTGTGTTATCCTGATGATTCCTGAGTTGCTGTTAAGAGTGGGTGCATCTGCGTTGTCTCCAGGATCCATGTTTTATGCAGGGCTATCTGTATAGGCTAATGGAAACAGGGCAGTGAAGTGAAAGTTGTGCATTTATAACAATTTCTTCAGTTTTTTTAGGCATGCTTTATTTAGAGAGCAAGTTTATTCAAAGAAGACTTGCCTCTTAAAATTATTTGTCTGGTAGAAATACTGTTCAGAAGAGTAAACCTGAATAAAAGTCTGTGAGGAGGTCTGGAAGAGGAATGTCTTTAAATACCAGCTGAATTTGTGCAGGAGCACTTTATATGCAGTTAATTTATTCCCTCAGAATTCTCTGGGTTTTCTTCATATTAGCTTTTATTCTCATTTCAATACCCAGAGTACTCTATGTGCCTGTTCTATTTAACCAGCAAACAAAAATCACTACATTTCCCATGATAACTTCCTCTCATCTTTGCTGTAAAATATACACTAAATAAGCTGTTAAGCTTGACTTTTACTCTTGACATGTATATTATGTGGTTAGAAAAGCAACGTGTAGTTACTTCCTCCTCATCAGAAATCAGAGCCTTCCTCTCTAGTTCCTCTCTAGTGTTCAAATGCTGGAACCTTGTGTTGGCATTTTAAGTACTTCCTTAGGGCAACTTTTAAAAACTCACAGTACTTAATACTGATTTTTTTAAAAAATACTCTTGTATGCTTTAACAATTTCAATGTGTTCATAGTGGAAAGTTATGTTTTTCTTGGAGATGTGGTTTGGGAGCTGTTCCCTGCTTTTTGGGGCAGATACGTAGCACTTCTTTTTGTAATAGGAAAGTTTCCATAGTATGAAGGGGAACAATGTTGTTTTTGTCCCTTTTTATCGTCTTTTTTCCTTTTCTTGCGCATGCTACACTTCAATAGTACAAAGTTCTATCTTCGTGCTTTTATGGGGTGGGTGAAGTATCTTGCTAAATCTCTCTGAAATAAATCTGCTTGCCTTGAAGATGGACTGTATTTAATCAAGAATGCCAACTCTTTTAAAACGGTACTAGGACATGTCTAGAATCTGCTTTTCATGAAGTCCATGGTGCAAAATCTCTCTCCACAAGTTTCATGGGTTCTGAAATGGTGAAAAACATTGTAAAAATTGCAATAAAATGACACTTCTAAACTAGGTTCCACCCTCCCCCTTTCAGGGATATTTTCCCACTGTTTCAGTTTTGGAATCACTATGGGAGACAAGCTGCTACACTGACATAAAGCTGCCTGAAAATGGAAAGATATGTGATTAACGTTGATTTGAGCTAGGAGGCAGTGTGTCTTTATCATGAAGTTACTGGTAGCAGTTTTTATTAGAACACTCTTTACTCAATGGAGAGTAGAAGTTCTGAAAGGTATTCTAAAGACTGAGCTATTTAATTTTCAAGAATGAAAGTAGGTAAAACACTGCATATCCTATGTTCCTGAACAAAAGCAAGTTTTTGCTTTGGTACTTGTCAGATAATTTGCCTGTGTCCTCTGCTTCTCAACGTAGCTTTTCATGGATTTAATTTTGCTTGCTAACCCTTAAAATGCCTCAGTGGCTTATTTAATGTTTTAAACTTTGCAGAAGTGGCTTCTGTGAGGGGAAGAAAAGCTTTTATGAATGTCCCCTGGATATGCTCAAAAATGGAAGTCACTGCATATATCATCTTCAGTGGCATATATTACCATAAAGAGGCTGATAATCCCTTTTTGTAACAAAATGCTAGTATGGAAGTGGGTTTCTGTGGTTCTCTCTGTGGGCTTCCATGTCCTGGCTTCTGACTGTTAGTTTTCATCTCTGCTCTTGAGCAGTGTTATTTTATTCCTTTCAAAAATATTTAAGAGTTCATCTTTTGTTTTGCTTGATCTCGGACACTACAGAAAAGACAAATAAAATGTGTTTTATTTGGGTTTTATCATTATTATTTCATCTGAAGACTATTTGCCTTGTCCTTTCCTGCCTCACTCTTGTACTCCATCTCTTTTTTTTTTTTCTTTTTTTTTTTTTCTTAAATGCTTCCTTTTGGTTTACTTTATGCAGAATGCCCTGTTAGCCATGCCTGCCTTGCCTCCTCCCTTTTGGACCAGTAGTCTATGCACCTGGTCTGTCTTCTGTAAGGAGGAAGCTTGAGAGTTCTCTCCCTCCAGAATCCATGGTGAAGGAATATGGAAAGCAGAGAAAAGCATTAGAGAGGAGATGTCCCTGAACATAGTATCTGTGCTGTCACTGTTTAGGTGAGGGACAATGAGCTGTGTGCAAAGAATGTTTTCAGTTTCTGAATGCTATACTTGGCCAAGAGCAAACACACTTGTTGCATAGAGTGCAATTAAAAATGTCCCAAATAGTCAAAGTAATATTTTGTTTTTTTGCTGATGCTGCTTATATTTCAAAAGAAAGAGCTTAAATATATTTCTGAATATGATTGTACAGACTTGTTGGTTTTGGCTTCATTTTGATAATACAATTAGACATTTGCTAAACACCAAAGTAACGTGAGTATTTTTCTTGCAGTTGTTGGATGTCAAAGTAGACATGGTATCAGTTAAAATTTACCCCCCTGTTTAGCTCAAGGCATAATACCTGAGTTTGTGCTGAAAGGGTAACATATCCTTTCTATGGGAGACATCCAAGTCTGAGGAGTCACCTGAAAAGCTTTGTTGAAAGACTTCTGGGTGTCACGTGCACATCTATTTTCAAGATACAAAGCTGTAATTTGCAGTGCATCTTTTCATTTGCGTAGACAGTAGGAATGTTTTGATACATGAAATACATCTTGTTGTGTTTTAGAATGCTTTTGTAGGTCTTTTGGTAAGTTCTTTTTTTCTTTTTCAGGCCTCCAGTAGTGCAGGGAACCTGGGTGTGCTTATTCCTGTTATTGCTGTGGTGAGTATCCAATGGTTGGGTTGTTGCACATAATACATTTTCTCATATGTAGTAATATAAGTGCTATTTTATGGTCAAATGGTTTCATTAACAGCTAGTGCAGAAGTAAGCATCCAAGAGAAGTAATATTGTAAAATAATATTTCTTTCTCTAAAAGGAGGGAGGAGCATTTCTTTAGTGATGTTATCCCTCAGAATCACAGAAGATTAATTATTTTGAGAGTTACATTGTTGCTAGTCATGAATTCAATGTATGAATGAGCTAAATAATACTATTTCTTTGAATAGTGTTTGATATTCATTGTAATAAACAGTATGTATGTAAGGCCTGAGGAAGAAAAGTGGAAATAGTTAATACAGACAGTTAAAAATAAAACTTAGTTTGGCAGCACAATGAATTCTGCTTTCTAAAGGGTGAAAAACCCCAACTTTGGGAAAGGAGGGAGGAAGGCAAGGAAGTGTCCTGTGTCTTCTGAGCATAAACTTGGCTGTCATGCCCATTCCAGACTCATTTGTTTTGATGTATGTTTGGTTTTGGTCTCATGAAAACTTTTTATGAGGGGAATTTTTTTTTTTTTTTTAAAAACAAAGTATGACTAGTAGTTCAGTCCGAGATGTGCAGCCCGTCCAGATCTCTGACAGAAAATCTGATACACCCAAACCCGGATTTCCAAGTCAGTAGGACTAGTTACCTAACTGCTGTGGCTTCTACAAGAGATGTCTAAAAGATTTATAGACAAATCTAAACTTACTGCAGAAAAAAAAAAAGCAATTATACCACGCCTGAAGCTGAATTCTTCTTTGGAACTTTCCTGCACAGCCAGTGGTGCAGAAGGGGAAAGTGTATTACATACTCGCGGTAGGCATGCCTGTTTGTGACTTGCTCACATTGCACATCCATTAACAAGCAGAAAAAATCATTTCATACTTTGCCCTCAAAGACATCTTGACTGAATCTTTGCAAAAAAAACCCCCTAAAATTTTAGCACTGGTTGAACATCAAAGAACTGTTCCTTTTCTTCCAACAGTTTCCAGTGCAAGCTCTTATTGAATTCACTTGTGATCACAAGGGCCAGATCATACCTTTGTAAACACCCTTCTTCTTGAATCACTGCTATTCAATAGGTGCTCAGTTTTTGCATGAGCTAGCTAGTCCTGTGTTGAGAGATATGTTAAGGCGGGTGGTATTTTTCAGCTCTGTCACTAATGCCAGCAATGATTTGACTGAAAACAAGATTGTTTCTTGCATATTGAAAAAAGGTTAGTGCTTGTTAGAGACTTGATGTAAAAGTTATGAAATGACTTTTCTGTTTTAAATTTTTATTGATGATATATTTGTCCTGGATAACTGGTGATAACTGTATTTTTCTTAACCAATGTGACCTTTAAATAGAGTCAGATAGTGCCAGAATCTGAAGCAAGAGTTAATGGTTACATTATGGTTGATGAAGCAAATATTTGACTTTCTTGCACAATGTATGAAGATCGTGAGTTTTGAGCAGTAGCTGATTTGCTTTTCTGCTTGAGCTCTTTCTCTTGAATAATTCCTGTAACTTAGGTCTTAAAACTTTCATATCTCAAATGCTCATTTAATCACTGATTAATTAAATCTGGGGCATGAATATTTAGTCTTTTGAATATGATTATATTTTTGAATATAGTTAAACAATAAATTGTGCATATGAATGTTAATGGTATCTGTTGTGAGCCTTCAATACTGAAAAGTGTCCCCACATGATGGGCTTACAGGGAAGCATAATGTGTGATAAGAATAAAGAAACATCTGAGCTTCCTATTAATGATCAGCTCTTCATCATCCTTCATCATCTAATAATTGGTATTTCACTGATTGTCATGTTAAAAAGCTTTGTATAGGAGGCAAATAATTCTAGTAAATGCCAGTAAATAAAAGAAAATTAAATCAGTAAGTTAAACTTAGTATTGCAAAACATCTTTAAAGAGAATTGCTAATCCTGACAATAACTGTTGGTTTATAGCTTAATTTGCATTTTTTGCCAACATAACACAAATTTTTAATGGGAATATGTTTAGATTGACACAATATCTGATGCAACAAATAATAAAAATACTATAAAATACTATAATAAAAATAATAATAAAATTTTTGTGAGGCATTTTCTTTTAAAAGGTGACTGTACAAAGGTGAGTATGTTCATTGGCATGAATAAGTTGGACATAAGATGTAGCTGTGTTCCTTGTACCATGGAGGTAGTGATGTGCTACAGAGTGCAAGTGAATTGTCACTTTTTCAGATGTGAAACAGGCTTTTGTGCACCAGAAAGTTTCAGGAAGTTTACAGTCTTAGTCTGACTCAAAAAGTTTTGTTGATTGAATCAAGTATGGAGAACGTATTTGAATTCTTAACAAAATGTTGTGATACACTTTTTGAGAGGATTAGGTGAAATTGAGCCAATGAAAAGAGCATTTTGTGAGCTGCTTTCAGTATGAAAAGATATTTTAAAGATCTTTATATATTTTACCTGTTTGGGCTAATTTTGTTACTGCTTGTACCAATGAAGATAATAGTTTCAACTATCATCTGAATATAGTTTTAACTATATTGAAACCATACGGTTTAGGCTGGGGAAAAGTAATTGAGCCATTAGTATTTCATCCCTCTAAGACATTTCTGTCTCTTATTTGGTACACTGGTCTGTAAGGTTCATGGTTAAATGAAATGATACAAGCAAAAGAAAGAATGTAGACGCCTATCCTTTTTCAAGTTAGATTATGTAAAATGCCCAGCAGAGACTCAGGCTTCGAAGACTGATCAGTTAGTCTGGATTTTTTTCTTCTGTTTATTATAAACTGGCATCCTATCACAAATTTAGAGCTAAACTTCAATAATCTAGTTTTGAGTATTTTATTGATTACATTTTGTACGCTGAAGTAGAACACAAAGTGTAAGTTACTTTATTTTTTAATACACTTGTATCAATGCAAGGCACTAACCATTTTAAATTGCAGTCAAATGATCTACTGCTATGAGTCCATTCACGTTGAAACTACCTGTAGATAATCTAGTTTCTTTTCATACCAGTGGCTTTTATATTATCTAATATAACAATAAAATTTCCTTTATGATACTGGTATATTAACATGTAATTATACAGCAAGTGTATAACAGTGTACTGGAGGTCTTCTCTGCTTTTAAGACTTGGCTGGGTTGACAACTCTGCCCATGAACAGAAGGCAACTGGTACGATGTTCATAGATCAGGAACAAAAAGGGACGGTCGACAATAAAGCGAATCTGAGCAGAAAGAGGCATGAAGCCAACGTTGGTTATTGCTCCAGCCTCTGTGCCTTCTTCATTCACAGTTATTGTGCCTTGATGATTGAACTGTTTAAATGAACAGGAAGAAGGATAACAAACAAAGAATAAGTTAAGGATCTTGTAAGGATAATCAAATTATGTGCTCATAACCTTCCTCCCATCCTCCACATCCTGCACATGGCTCCTTTGTGACACTTGCTGGAAACACCTGTGCAGCAGCAATCATTTAGTTTTGCTTTGTAAATAAGCCTATTTGTGAATAAGCACTTTCAATGCCTTTTGACATCTGATTAAACATGTTCCTCATTATATGAGTAGACAAGCACAAGCAGAGAAACCCACATCCTTCTAATGCCCTCCAGGGAAGATGAGGAAAAAATAATGTTTTTATTTACAGTGAATTATTATTACTGTGGTGCCGTGTTTTTGGGTGATATAATCAGAAGGGAAATAAAAAGTGAAGAGAAATAAATAAATACCCTGTCAATGGTGACTTTCTCATTCGATATACCAGAGTAGTCGCCTTTTTCATTGAACAGTTCTTCTATTCCCATGGATCTCAGATAACCAATCAAGTTATAACTCTTTTCCAGCTTAAATTTAGGCAGAACCACTTCTCTTGTCCTAGTAAAAATTAAAAAAAGAAAAAAAAAATTGAGGAGATAAATATTTACGTGACTCTCTTGCTTCACATATCTGTTTGGGATTTTTTGTACTGTCTTCAACAATCAGGACCCAAATACGCAGGACTGTTTAGTGTACTTTTGTTTTAAAAGCTTGAATATCGTTACTTTTAAGCTGTGTTTTAAAAAACTAGTTCTCTCAAAACTGTTGCTGTGTAAGTTTCATATTTCACTTCTGATGATATGAAGTATTTATGCATACAAGATATATGGCTTTGAACAGTTTAATATGTGGCTGGATATGCTTGTACTAAATGTTGAACTGTCAGCTTTTCTGGAGTACCAAATTGGAGATTTGTCCCTTATTGCATACCATAGAAATATGTTGGCTTCCTGAATAGCACATTAAATCATCTCTTTTCATACTTGTATCACGTCTGAAGACAGATACCACATAGTCTGTCACCTTGCTATTGAATTACTGAGTGTGGGCCTTCATACAACAGATATGTTGAAGTGAGTAGTACTGAAAGGAACACAGGCTGCTTTCCATATGATCACTATTATTCTGCACAAATAACCTTTTCTTATTATACTTCTGTTTTTCCTCCTTGTTATAAATTTACCCTTGTCAGTTTAATCGAGACAATACCTTAAGACTTTAACAAGATGTACTTTTCAGCAGATACCTGTTTGTCATACTCTTCTGCCATTTTTCCACCACTTGAGGTGTTATCAGCTTTTCTAGGGCTTTCATGCCAGAGAGTTTGTGTGGAAGTACAATCAGCATACTGATGTTCCCCACGAATGGGAGCTGGATCACTCCACAGTCTAGCTCAGGGTCTGCAGCAGCAAGGAAGTTCCCTTTAGTCTGCATCATAGGAACCTTTATTGTTTGCTTCTCATTCAGTCGGAAACTTCTCTTCATTGTCATTTCCACTGGAAACTTATTCTCCCAAGTTCCTGTTAATACAATGCAGAAGATAGATTAAACAAACAAAAAAAAATCCCAAGATCCTTGTTTAATAAAATATTCCCAGAATAAAAGTTCACATTAAGTTTTATTTTGTGTGTATTTGGAATTCCCATAGGAGGTTGTTGATTTCAATTAAGCCTGAATAAGAACACAAGTTTTAATGTGACTTCAAAAATTCCTGACTTTCTAACTTCATGTTTGTCTGCTTTGGGTGTTCTGAATTACAAAATTGGGTGAACAGAAACTGAAGATCTGAAAGAGATTGATGACTTGTAAGCAGAAATTCCAGAGTTTAAACAGATGCAGATTTCTTGACTGACTTCACACCTAGTGGAACAACTGACACTGCTGTGAAACCAGTACTGAAGCAGTCTATTTCAAGATTGTTAATGGTGCATCAAGCTAAGTAGTGGCTGCTTTAGTTTTACATAAAGTTTTAACAGATATCATGCTGAAGACATTACCTTGCTTTTAGTCCATTCGAGCCACTGAACCTTCTGTCTTAACACATGTTGGGTATTGACTGTTTAATGCCATGACCCAGTTTGATAGGATTTCAGTACATCCATGCAAGAGAGCCTGTCATCTTGACAGGTTTATGCACAAAGAATGCAGTTTAACATATTTTGCAGCATGGAAAGCTTTACCGTCAGAGCTGGAATCTGTGTGAAGGTGCTTTGGGTGCCCCAAGTACCTATTGACTCTGTAAAAGAAAGTTCCTTTTAAAAGAAGCATTTTTATTCATCATTAAGAAATGTGTCTCTCGAGAGAAAAAAAAAGACTTACTTGTTTTCTTAGTGGTCAGACAAAGCTAGAATTTTATAGTAGAAGTGAGGTTACTGGTATTTCCTGTTAAAACTCTGTATTTTAGGTCACTGTTGGCAAGCAAGTATATGAGGAGTGTGGCTGTGTGGAGAGACTGAAAATTTAACTTTAATCAGCAATGTATTTTAAGAAAGTTACAAGTGATTCCAAGATCCTGAATTTGACTTTGCCAAATTGACTGAAGTAATGAAAGAGGACTTAAGTTAAACTTTCATTCTAATAGTTTCTTTGTGTGTTGGTCTGATGGAGAACAGTTTGAGAAGCAATCGGACGATGGTTAATATTCTGAAGGAAATGAGATATAAAATTGAATCTGCTAATCGCAAACAGATTGTATGACTTCTCAGGAAAACCCAACATCTGGCTGTTCTTCAGGGAGCAAAATTCATGAGCATAAGACCTTAACTAAGGACACGAAGCTTCTGCGAGTCAGGGGAGCCTTAGCAGCCTCATCATCACCAATGGGAGACTCGTTTCAAATTTTCCTAGTAAAAGAGAGGAGCTGGGGTACCAGGATGTAGACTGTACACTTGTAGAAGATAAAACTTACTGCTTACAAATGTGAATAGTTTTCAATAGTTTCTTGATGGTATTTGATACAAAAAGAGTTTGAGACTTAGTGGCATTTGGGAAGCATCACATTACTCAGCATCACTCATATTGAGAATTTTTGTGTACCAGAGAACACTCAGGTTTCTTACCTCTGAGGGTTTGTCTCTAATGGTACAGACAGTGTAAAGGTTGTAAATGGAAAAGCGTGGCAGAAAATAGCATGTCTAGAGGAACTGGTGGGGAAACTAGGAAACTCAGAAGCAGAACTTACTTTTAAAAGTTCAGTTCTACTCAAAAGAGAATTACCAAGAGATTATTGCTGTAAGATGAAAACAAAATGGAACACGGGAATAAAGAAATGATCTTTTTTGTTTTGAGGTTAAAAATTACAGCCTTCAGCAGACTGCACCAAGGCAATTTGGACTAACAGGACTCCATGGGGAGAAGAAAAAGCCAAAAGTTTTTTTTTTTGTTTTGATGACTCAAGAGTTCCAGTGCTAAAGCTATTTAATTTTTATGTATCTGTTTCACTTTGCATAACCCTTAGGATGGTCTAATGAACAGTAAAGCCATATATTTAATATGTGATCATCAGAGATGTACTTAGGGATACAAAAGATTCCCACTTGGATATTACTTCAGAATAGGAGATTGTTTGGAACATAGCTGATGACTGCTTTAGATCTTTTAAAGAGACATGTGGCATTATTATTCAAGGAAGCAATGTCTTGCAAGCAAGTGGGTTAAGTTACGTTTCATAAACTTACAGGAATGGTGTTGTCATAAGTTCCTAAAATCAAGGCAGGTGTAAGCCCTTGAGCATTTGTTTGCTTGAAGCAGGAAAATGATTGGAAAGAAGAAACTTCTTTGTAAGTTACAGAAAGGACTTCTGTGCTAATCTGTCTTTCCTTACCAGTACTTTAAGACACCATCTGATATTCATTTCAATTACAAATTTCCTCTTTTTTTGGCACTTCCCAGCTTCTCCTCATTTAATGTACTTTTAACAGTTTCTAAAAAATTATCAGTCTTTCAACCTGAGTTAAATAACGCATGTAGAAATGTCAGCATGGATTCTTACTTTAAATGTGAAGAAATTTAAATTATCTGTAAGAAGAATATATTGTACAGTCTTTACTTTCAGCCTCTTTAACTGTTCAGCTTATAGTGATCCTTGCAGGAGCCCATATCAGCAGATGTTTCATACTGAATTAACTGAAGTACTCCAAGTAGTGAGTGTGTTTGTTTTCAGTTGTAGAGGAACACTGTTTTGATTATTCTCTTCAGTCCCTCACGTAGGCTTGCTGATAAGGATCATACTCTGATCATATAAAAAAAATACATACTCTAAGCAGGTTTTTATAGGCATTCCTGGGAATTCTGAATACTTCAGATACTGCTAAAATACTGATAAAATACTGTTTTACCTGAAATCAGCCTGTGCCATTTTAGTGAAGCAAAGAACTTGAATGTGACTAAAACTTGCACGTTAATTAATACCTCACCATCTGAGACTCAGGCAAAGCTTATGCTTTCTGAGGCTGTTCTGCATTTATATGTTGTCTTTGAATCACTATAAGGTGTCGGATGTGATAAGCATTTGCTATATTTGTACAGTATCTATGAACTTCAGAGCATGACTGGAACATCAGTGTGCTACAGAAACAAAAAAATGGGCTAGCAATAGAAATTCTTCTTTATGAGGGAGTCGATAGGCTTTTTTGAAGTTTAGAATAGATTTCAGTTCAGTCTGGGCTTTCTAATGAAACAGTGAATTGCAGACTGAGAAAATCCATTGTGAAGATTGAATAACAGATTCTTACCTTTAAAGTAAAGACAGTTAAGAATCATCATCAGTGTCGTAGGGTTTACATTCACAAGAGCCTCCTTTATTAATCCTTTGGTCAGCTTTAAGATGCGTTCATTGGTTTTAGTTATAAAATTGGGATCTGAAAAATCAGCTGGTTGGGCATCAGCAAAATAGTATGTTTTCATATTGTTTCTGAAATCATTCAGAATAGAAAAGTCCTTCTGAATGTAAAGATCGTTGACAGACCTCAGCGTATAACCAAAATTGCGCCTGAAGAGCCGATGAGTGAGTTTGCGGAAGAGATTATGAACAGTCATGAGCTCATATTTTGTACTGGCATTAATGAACTCTTGAAAGCCAAGAACAGATAATACTTCCTGCTGAGTTTGACCTTTCAGACCTAATGAAATCATAGCCATTGCAGTAGAAATACCAACAGGAGCCATGAGAATATTATCTGAAGAGTTGGCCTTGTCTGCCACACTGCGGTAAAGGCTGAAGCCAAAGTTTGCATTGAGGATATTGAGGCGCTGGATTCTGGTTTTGCCTTGGAATAGTTCAAGAATATTGCCTTGCCGAATTTCAGAAACCATGTATGGGCCAGCATCAATAATATCACCGTAGTCATCTTCACCCAGTATCTTGTCAAAGTCCAGGTAGTCCTCTTCTTCCTCTTCTTCAGGAATCAAGTCATTAGTGATAGTGTTTTCTCGGTGGAAATCCGGAGGTAAGTTTGGCATATCGTAGGTCCTGTTTTCTTGTGTCTGTGCATCTTTAAGGCTCTCAAAATGCTCGGTGAAGTCCTTGACTCCACAAAATATGGAGGTTATGGTGAGGGCAAAGGCAAGCAAATGAAACAGAAACTTCATTCTGACACATCAAAACCTGCAAAACAATATAATAAAGATGAGAAAGCATTGGGTAATGCCGAATTCTGACACAGCAGAATGTTACCTTATTTGACAGCATTTTTTTAGTGGAAGAAAGCTTAATTAGATGGATAAATGTGTCTTACTGGTAACTGAGTTGTTTACATTAAGCCTTCATCCTGCCAAAGAATTGATTGAACTTCTCCCATAGAAGTAGTTGTTGGGTAGGAAACTCATACCTAAAATATGTGGGACTCTTTATTTAGAAACCTGTAACACTTAAAATGTGTACTAACTGTGTTGCTAGTGTATGCTAAAAATACGATATGAAGATTTGAGCTTGACAGGAGGAGGGACTAGACATCCCCTAAAGGAGCATACCAGAAGGCTGAGATGTACTGAAGAATTTGAAAAACAGACATTGTGTAGCTACAACAAAAATTGGAGTTTTATGGGAGTATTTTTGGAAGAGCAAAGCTGAAACTTGATGGAATAAAGGAGATCAGTGAACATAGGAACAAACTTGGAAAAATATATGTATTTGCAGTAAATATACAGCATTGAGGTTAGTGTTAGGCATAAACATATGTCCTTGCCTGCTTGTGGTCTTACTCAAGTGTGTTACTCTATGTCTGTGCACACTTTTTGCAGCTGTGTATACTTATCTGCTGCATCTGTGAAGGATTGGCTTGATTCTGCTTTTTGTTTTGTTTCAGTTTACTTTTGTGTAGCACAGTACTGTAACGGCATTCTTCATGATGTGAAGTCACTGTGAGGTCCAGTTCAGAACTTCTCAAGTCTTAGTGTTATCCTGCTGCTAGATTTCTAAACTCAATTCATTTGTGTGAGAATATACTTAAGTAGAACCTGCATTTTTCTTATGAGAAATTTAATCTGTTCATCAATTGAGTGTTGGACCATTGCATTTTTTAATGATTTCAAAATCAAGAATGAGATGTGTAATTGTTTGAGGAGAATCCATCAGCCTTACTAAGCTGTAAAATACTGTACTAAGAAGTAAGTCTGAAAGGCTTTTCACCATGATATTGGGTTCATAAGGTCACCAGTAATTACAGTGATCTTGAAAAGACTCCAAAAAGTGTAATTCCTTCCAGTGACAATTGAAGACCAAAATGTATGTGTTCAATAACTTGTATCAACTGAAACTGAAATGTGTGTCTGAAAGTCAGAGTCTTGGTTTTTACTCAGGTGACTTTAGAAAGTCATTAGATAACTATAAAATCAATTTCTGTTGACAGTACTTTTATTTACTAATATTTTATAAATTTACAAATATTTAAAGATTTAAATTTACAAATATTTACAAATATTTACCATATAATCTACGTCAAAACACTGAATATACTTAAAGCAACAATCTTATTAAGATGTTGATTAAAATGGTGGTTTTTTTTTAGCAAATAGTCCAAAGAATTGTTCTATAGAAGTAAAATATATCAGTACACATACCTGTATGCTTGTGAATATTACCAGTGCTTGAAGGAAAATGTTTTAAAACATGTTGTAGCAAGAACTGAAGTAACTGAAAAAGTTTAATTTTCAAAACATTTCCCCCAAAACATTTTGCCTGAAATGCTAAAGCCGTTTAACATGGTTATCCCATAGATAAAGTGGATTGTATTCCAACAATGAAGGATCCATAGAAGTGCTTTTAAAATGGTTTTACACTGTGACTGCAGGATGCAAGTCAGTCTTTATTATTATTTCTTTGTAGATTCATCACTTCTCTTCCTGGGCTTTTAGGACTCAGATATTCTGCTTTTAGCATAGAAGAATTTGCTGTCTCTGATTCCCAACTTTACATTCTGACGTTCACCAAAGTTTAATTATTGTTTAGTTATACTTAGACAGGCAAAAAACATGTCCCCACCCTACAATATACCTCTCTTTGATCAGATCTACCTAAAATAACAGAAGATGTAAATGAAGCTTACCTTTTAAGCCACTGTACCTCGAGGATGTGTTGAATAGCTCAAGTAAGGAGAATAGGAGGGTTTAAATCTGAACTTTGACGCTATTTTTTTGTGTGTCTGCCAAAGTAAACATTCTCTAAACCAAACACTGCTAAACTTACTTTGTCAGCCAAAATCCCTCCCTTGCCTAGTGATCTCTGCTGAATTGTATGTTGTTTGTTGAACTTCTTTTATGGCTTTGCAGGTACTTGTTCACTTTTGAAGAAAATCTTTGAGCAAAAATTGGTGTGTATGTAAAGTTTCCAAGTTAAACATGCACATAAACTTGACTGTATGACAAGTAAAAGCTGTGTCACTGCTATTTTGTGCTGAAATGGGGAGACATCTTTCTGCAAATGTGATTGAGGACACTGTGGTTGTGATAGTCTTTAGTCAATGTTGTACTGGTACAGGCATTTGGTGTTACACAAGCAGCTCTTTACCGTAATGCTGTTCACCAGATGAAACTCGGGGATTTTTTTTTAAATCATTTTGTAGAAATGAATAATCTGCCTCAGGATTTACAAATATAGCCAAAGTTGTCTTTATAAAAACTTTCACTGGAATACTGTTGGCTCATACCTCAAGGGAGTAATTTTACAGTAAGAGAAAACATCTCCAAGTTAGATTAGACTCTTAACATTTTCTTAATAAAGTTTACTGTAATAATATACCGTCGTATTGAATAAAGCTTATGGTTTAACGGGCCATTTGTTTCACATCTTAAAAACTGTCTGTTTTCCTGACACTTTTAGGGTAACACACTATGAGCTTTGTTATATAAATTTAAATAAATTACAGTCATCGTGGCTGGGAGTATGCCCTGTGCTCCTCCAGTAGTAGCAGCTGTTTGTGCAGAAAGTATTGGAGAATTTTAATAAATGTGTTGAAAATAATCCTCTTGTACTTGCATGTTTAGATAGTAAATTCTCCAGAACTGATGTCATTGTCTGTGTGGGTGCAAACAAAGAAAGAACCCTAATTGGTGCCTCAATGTATTTCCACAAAGCCAATAAACAATAGCAACCAGAAGTATGTTTGGCTAATATTTATTTGGTTTTAAGTTCCTTTACACTGAAGCAAAGCTGCATGGCATTGTCTTTTAACACAGTTAAAAGGACCATGTGGTCTCTTCCTCTCTGCTGTTGATAGTATACTAACATTACATATTCTCTTCAAAGGTTGCTGATCAGCGTGGTATTATTCTTGTGTAAAACAAAGGAAATTCTCACTTCAGGCATCTCAAATGAGGCATTTAAGATACTCTAGCAACATATAATTTTCTTTACTATAACAATAGCAATGTAATATTAGTTTTCATAGGTGACAAAAGAACAAGGCCTTTGTAAATCATCGTAAAGAAGGCTAATTAATTGATTTCTTAGCATGGAATTAAGTTATTGTAGCTCCCACCATTTTCTGATGTTGTTTTTTATTTCTTTGGTAGCTCACTAGACGCTTGCCACCCATCAAGGAGGCCAAGCCCAGGCTGCAAAAGCTGTTCCGTGACTTCTGGTTGTACTCAGTGCTGATGGGATTTGCTGTGGAAGGATCAGGTAGTGTGAATTCTAAGAGAGCAACATTGCTGCTTACATTTAAACTCTTACTGAATATAAGTGTAACTGTATGCAGACTGTTCACAGTAGGCTGAAGAAAATAATTGCAGGCATAAAGATACTACAAAGCAAACAACTTACATAACAGTTCTCTGATAGGTTTCCTTTGCTTCTTTGCTCTGTTTTGCTGTGAGATTCAACACAGTACCATTTGTTCTTAGGTTTATTTTTTCCTAAGCTAGTACAGCAGCTAGCCTTAGTTAAGTATATGTTTTGATTGCTAAATTCTTGAAATGGAAGATCAGACACAAGGGGTACAATGGCAACCAGGTAGAACTTCTAATCCATTGAGACACTTCACATAGAATTACCTAAACATGTTCATTATGTTTGGAACTTGAATCACTTGAGTGTTTGTGCTGAAGTTTGTGAAAAATTGGCCCTATGAAGTGCTGCAAAGCTTGGCACTGCTTGTTAAGTTTGAGTCGTAGTATAGTTTTTCACCCCTACTGCACCTTCCTCTTTATACTTGTGCACTAGGTCTCTGGCCAGAAGAATGGTATGAAGGTGTATGTGAAATTGCCACCAAGTCTCCATTACTCACATTTCCCAGCAAAGAACCACTTCGATCTGTTCTTCAGTACAATTCTGCCATGAAGAATGATACTGTGACTTCTGTAAGAATTCATTTCTTCTATCATCTTTTTTTATCTATCATCTTTTATGATGTGCATCGATGTTAAGTACTATAGTAACTGTGATTTACTGAAGTAGTACAGTACCTGTTCAACTTGCCTCTTATTAGTGAAAAACTGCTTTTTTTTTTACACTACTCTTATGACAAATATACAAACGTTGATAAAACTGCATGAAAACTGACAGTTACTTAAGCAGGGAGCTTGGCTGCCGTATTTAGTTCTGTTTAATTCTGTATTTAAAGAATTACGACTTGCTGAGTCAGAGCAGGTTGGTATTAAGCCTGCAGACAGAGGCATCCTGGCATATTATTTGCAAAGGTTAAAAAAAAAGTTAAGAAGAGTAATAGCTGAAAGCAAATGTTTTCAGAGCACAAATTCATCTAGTGCTCCAAATAATTTCATGTGTTCATCTCCAGGCTGAATTAAATGAATTGCGAAGTACCATCATAAATCTTTTGGATCCTCCACCAGAAGTGTCAGCATTGATCAATAAGTTGGACTTCGCCATGTCTACTTATCTCCTTTCTGTTTACCGCCTGGAGTATATGAGGTATGTAGATGTACATTTTCACTGTGAATTAAAAAAAATTACAACTGTATGTTTAAGTCATAACTGGCAGGTATGAAAAGAAATTAAAATCAGTATTTTGAGTCACATTAGCTCTATTGAAGATTCCAAGGCTGGGAATTCATCTGGGCAAAAATGCCTTTAGGGTACATAAAATGGATGGAATAATATAGCCCAAAACCTGAGATTTCCTCTGTGTAAGAACTCATAGAAGAGAGTCAAAAGGGTTCTTTAAAGGAACGTCTTACAAGTGTAATGTAGCACAGTATTGTGCTTGCTTCTCTGAAGGACAGTGTAGGCACCTGGATAATCTGTGAAGTTTTTGTAAGGTAGAAGCTGAGAATATATTTTTTTTGTAGTATACTTTTTCTCCCACAATAGTGTGCATTAGGTTGGAGTAATTAAGCATATTGAATTCACAGGCTATATTTTTCTGTTTAAAAATGTGTTTATTTCTGCTACTCAAAGAACTCTGTAGCTGAAAACTGAGGTGGACATCTAACAGTGAGTAAAACAGGAAGAAAATTCTCCATCCTGCTTTTACTTTGACAGTAACTGACAGCAAGGACAACCATTTCCAGAAGGATCTTGACTGTGTTTTAGAAACAGTTTTTTAAATGAATGATATTTCCATGGTATGTGAATTCAGCAGATGCCAAGCTTATAGAAATGACAAAGATCATACCATGGTTATATTGTGGTGATTGTCTAAGTACATCATTGTCACGTTTACCACTCCTGTGAAAGTTATTCCCTCACTGACAAACAAGCGATTTAAAATCTGACCCTTGTCAGGTCAATATAGAAAACAAATCTCAATAGAGACTTATCAATAAATTAACAATGAAGGTATGTGTGTGGTGTGTTCTATAATGTTTAAATACCTAGATTTCTGTTGAAGATGTTTCAAAGACAAGAAAAAGAAAAATAACTAAACTAAACTAAAGCAACCAACCCATAAAACCTCTTTCCCTAGGGTGTTACGTTCAACTGACCAAGATCGCTTCCAAGTCATGTTTTGCTATTTTGAGGATAAAGCAATTCAGAAAGACAAATCTGGTAAGATTACCTGTCTAGGTTATCTTGCAACTTCTGATATTGTTTCCCTCTATTTTGCCCTGGTGAGGCCTCATCTGGAGTCCAATTTTGGGCTCCTCAGCTCAAGAGGGACAGAGAGCTTCTGGAGAGAGTCCAGCACAGGGCCACCAAGATGATCAGGGGACTGGAGCCTCTTCCTTATGAGGAGAGACTATGGGACCTGGGGCTGTTTAGTCTGGAGAAGAGGAGGCTGAAGGGAGAATCTCATTAATATTTACAAGTATATAAATGGTCAGGAGATTGGGGCATCCCTCTTTTCTGGTAACAGAACAAGGGGTAGTGGGATGAAGCTTGAACACAAAAGGTTCCATTTAAACATAAGGAAAAACTATTTTTACTCTGAGGGTGAGGGAGCCCTGGCACAGGCTGCCCAGGGAGGGTGTGGAGTCTTCTTCTCTGGAGGTCTTCAAAACCCACCTTGTTGTGTTCCTGTGTGATCTGCTCTAGGTGGACCTGCTTTTAGCAGTGGGGTTGGACTAGATGATCCCTAAAGGTCCCTTCCATCCCCTACCATTCTGTGATTCTGTGATATTAGGAAGTTATCTCTAGGCATGCAAACTAAAACAAATCAAGCAATGACATAAAATTAATCATGTTCACTAGATTACTGTTGTTTTATTCATGTCAAGAGCACTGGGTTTTTTTTTTTCCTGAAACAGCTTAGTTCAGTGTTGGATGATTAAGCATAAATACTTTCTAGCTCTTAAATATGGTTTATAATGTAAATGTAATTCTGATAATCACACCTGGCGCTTATCTCAATTCCTTAGGCATGATGCAATGTGTGATAGCTGTTGCTGATAAAGTGTTTGAAGCTTTCCTGACAATGATGGCTGATAAAGTAAGTTACATGGAAACTAAAATTTTAAATTTGTATAAATGTTCTTGTTTCAGTTCATGAAAGCGTGCTTTTCTTTTTCCTTAAGAGATTCATAGTTCTCTTTTGAATGCTTGTAGCCTAAAACTAAGGAGAATGAAGAAGAGCTGGAGAGACATGCTCAGTTCTTACTGGTGAACTTTAACCACATTCACAAGAGGATCAGAAGAGTTGCAGACAAGTACTTATCTGGTCTGGTAGACAAGTGCGTATAGATTCCATTGCTCTCTTTCCACATTGACTGCTTTGTGATTACTAACACAGTTGACAACAACAATCATAGAATAGTAAGGGTTGGAAGAGACCTTTAGAGATCATCTAGTCCAACCCCTAGTAAAGTGAATTTCTTAGCTTGTACTTCTGAAACATCTTGAAAAATAATATTCAACAGTATTTTAACCTGGGCTCTGAAACTCTCAATAAAGATTTGTGTCTGCTTAGTATTCCCATGGATGTAGCAACGTGAAATCTCAATTTATCGCTTCTTAGCTTGCTCTTCGAGAGCTTTTGGTTCAAGATAGGCCTCAAGTACTGAGCTAGGCTGTTGAGAGACATGGCACGACGTGGTTTCTGATGAGTATCAGTGTGCTTAGTAATATATATATATATATATAGAGAGAGAGAGAGAGAGAGAGAGTTAATTAGTTAGGTCTTTGAGCAGCTCAATTTCTTGATAAAGTCATTTCCTTCCTCACTTCTCCATGGTTATTTTGTTTCTGAATCCTGTCTCGTTCTAGATTTCCTCACTTACTGTGGAGTGGAACTGTGCTGAAGACTATGCTAGATATTTTGCAGACACTATCACTGTCTCTTAGTGCAGTAAGTTCCTTTTTTAGTAACAATATCAGGGAAATAGAGATTGTATTTCATTTTTAGTTAGTAGAACTGAATTTTATTCCTTTTTTGCATTGATTTGATACTTATTTGAATTCTTAATTTATTTTTGCTTTCATTGCTAAGATTGATAAAATCTTTATTTTAATTTCTGTGAAATAAGGAGTGTATTCATACCACTATTTCATAGGTAATAAAGCTAATGCTAGAAAGTTTTTATCTACTGTGCTTTAGAAAGTCAAATTTAGCATCAACAGTAAAACACAGAATTACCAATTATAGGTTTTACCTGTTGAGCTGTCTCGTTTGACAGACCAAATTTTTACTAATTTGTTTTTTTAATTATGAGTTATGGTGGTTATATTTTTCCAGTTTGTATATGTGTATTTATATTTCATGGATTTATTACACATTTGCGTTTTTGAAGATGGAAATGCTCTACAGAGTTTTATCTTTGTATTGAATGTTGAGGAGAGGGCTTTGGATTTTTGAAGTAGTTTATACTGAAAACCAGACTGGAAAAGAAAAATTCTTAGAGCTGTTCAGATTGACTTTGAGAGCAAACATTAGCAAAAAGGTTTAGCAAACCAGACTTTTTGTCTGGAGAGTGATATTTGTGGTGTTCAAGTTAAGCAATAATGAATTTTACCTTACTGAGAACTGATTTCTTGCTTTGGTTTTGTTTAGGATATTCACAAGGACCAACCATACTATGACATCCCTGATGCTCCATATAGAATAACTGTCCCTGACACACATGAAGCCAGAGAGGTGGGTCATCCTCCTTGATTTATCAAACCACAAAGTAATCCCTGATTATTTTTTTTCTGCCAAACAGATAAATTAATGAGCTGTTCTGAATGGTCATTTTTAAAACACATACTTTTCTAAGTAAGTTTCTGCTAATACAATGTGGCACTTGGTATTTGTTTTCCTAAATCTTATTATTTTACTTGATTTGAATTGTGACAGTTGTTTGCTTACCAAGGGTACATTTAATGACTACAGAAGAATTCAACTGTATCGTATTGCTACAGCCTTACTCTCTCTGTTATTACACGATTAAAACCAGTGACTCTTACTAAATGTCCTGTATTTTACTCATTATATTGATGCTTTATAATTCTAGAGCATAGTCAAAGATTTTGCAGCACGCTGTGGGATGATTCTGCAAGAAGCAATGAAATGGGCTCCATCAGTTACAAAATCTCATCTACAGGTAATGAGCCTACTTCTGTGAAAGAATTTTATCTTTGCAGATCTTCAAAATGATAATTAAATTATGTAAAGTTTCTAATTTTTCAGACTATCTGAGCATCATTTACAATTTCTCTGTCATTAAATTTCATTTATAGTATTGGCAGAGAATAATTATAATTTTTTATTTGATGTGACTTTGATGTAGTCCAGACCTGTGTATAATGAAAATAACAGTTCTGTAAACAGCTGATCATCCTGGATTTACTTTAGTAGTTATAATTTAATATATAGAAGGCCCTGCCTAGCAAAGTTTGTTTAATACTGCTGAAAATATCATCTCGATGAAAACATATAATTAAGGTGTAAAACTTTTGTTGTTTCTCTCGAGGGAGGATTTATTTTTTCATTGTTCTATTGTTGGGTTTTTTTTAAATGCAGAGATGACCCTGGTAATATATGAGAACACTGTAAATGACAGGCTTTGATTTGAGCCATTTATGTGAGTGCTGAGAACAGAATTTTTGGGGAGGTTCAAGATTTTGGATACTGCAACTCTATCTAAAGTTTATATTTCCTTCCCTAAAAAAAAAAAAAACAAACCAAAAAAACCCCAACCTTAAGGGATTCCATCCTTCAGTAAAAGGATAACTAATTATGTTTCTTTTTTCCAAGGAATCCGAATTATTTGCTTTTGTAAGGGTCTTTTTGTGAGAAGTGATACTTTTTAAAGATGTCAGTGTTCATGTGCCTATCTTGATCACTTTATCCTTTTACAAAATGGAACAAGATTGATGTATTTAGGATGACATTCAGAGTTTCTTGTTGCCAGGGCAGCAATTCCGAAAAGTGAGTAGAGACAGTCTGTTTATTGTCAGGTATGTGTGTAATTAAGCTTATTGGTAGTTTGCAATGATGCAATACTTGCTTATGAGCTGCCTTGTTTTGATAAACACGGTAGTTTGTCATCAAGCACTTCTTTTGTCTTTGATTGGTTTGGTGGTTGTGTTTGGTTTTTATTACAGGAGTATTTGAACAAACATCAGAACTGGGTCTCAGGTTTGTCCCAGCACACAGGACTGGCTATGGCTACAGAAAGCGTTTTGCACTTTGCAGGCTACAACAGACAGAACACCACTCTGGGCGTGAGTATTCAGCACAGTTCTTGTTTGCTTATGCAGTTATCTAGTCATCATGTTGATTTTATAACATTCAGTGTAGTCACATAATACAGATTTTTCTAAATCATAGCACTTGAACATTACTCAAAAAGATACCTCATTTTTTCCATCTCAAATCAAAGTATCTTCCAATCATGTTGTACTGTAAAATACTGAAAAATAAGATGGTAACAAGCAAGAAAGTAAAACTGAATCTAATACAGTTTTATATAGATTAATGCTTTGAAAGTCGTATCTTTGTGTAAGACTGAAATAGTGATTTTCTAAAACAGTAAGGAAGATGAGTGTTGGATGACACCAGTTTGCTCTGAGTTTTATGTAGATTTTCTGAAAACATGCTTTTGTGTTGAATACCTTGTGCAGTTATATGCAGTTTTCTACAGTTCATTTTTCCTCATTTGTGGTTGTAATTTCTGATCTCCTGGAGAAACATCCAGTACAATCTTCTTATATCATCAAACAGCTTGTTTTCTAGCAGCAGCTCTGAAATTGCCTCTATGCCCAGCTTTAGCAGAATTTCCATTTGGTTCTTTTTTCCAGTCATCCTAGATGTAAATAGAATAAAGAACTCACAGACTCAGGAGTGCAATCACATAGTTCCCTAAAGGGGCAAGTTGAAAGTAACTTGCTGGAATAACGACTATGCTGGAAGCAACTAGAAACTTTACAAATGGAAAAGAAATAACAGAAACAACTTCATCTTAATATGTTATCCGTATTGGTTTTGACTAGGGCCCGCCTGCATGTCAACCAAGTGACAAAAGCTCTTTCAGAAAGCTTTCAGATTGCTAGCAGGTGTTTTTTTTTCCTTCTACTTTGTTCCCCTGGAATGGACATTGCTAATTCAAAGATGATAGCATGCAAATTTTACATCCAAGTCATGTAATAAGAATAGTTACCAAAAGTTTATCCATTGCTGAGCCAAACTAGCTGTTACCAGTACTGAAGCAAAGCATTGCAGGAGTGTGAAATTTGTTGTGGCTTTGCTGGTCTTGTATTTTAGTATTAAATCTTCTTTATAAAAAATTCATTTTACAGTATGAAAAGCCATAAGAAGTCAGAAAAAAGGAGTAGCAGTCCCAGAGATTCTACCCTTTAAATGCTTTTTTTTGATCTATCAAAAAGTATATACAAATATGTTTATAGTTCAAACTGTGTCCATGGAGTTAACGCACGTTCCTTATTTCACTTTTGTCAGTCTGGATACTGACAGTCATGATACTGTTGTGTTTATTACCATAAAGAAAACTAAAAACACGTGAATGTATAAATAGGACAAACAGGGCAATGGCTGGATATGAACGGTATAAACAGGTATATGTGGTCTTATCATAGGCAACCCAGCTAACTGAAAGACCAACTTGTGTGAAGAAAGACTACTCCAACTTCATGGCTTCTCTTAACTTGCGCAACCGCTATGCAGGAGAGGTGAGTACAGGATTTTTCCTGAGTGTGGTGTGTCCACAAACTCTGGCATGGCTTTTCAGGGAATGATGTCTCTTCCAGTCTATTGTATGGGTCTTTGTAATTTTAAGCACGAACTCAAAAGTTAAATTCCTTCAAGACAAAGGGTATAATTTTCCTAGATTATTAAACACAGCATTTTACTGTTGTTCTTGCAGAAAGTTCTTAGGTTGCAGATAAAGCTTAAAAGTTTAGCAAATAGTAACAAAAGATGTCTCTGTTTGTGGAGTTCCTTAGTCATCACGTGACCAATACTGACCTAGATTCCTAAGAATACCGTTCTCTGTTGAAAAATCCATTCTATTTTTACAGGTTTCTGGAATGATTCAGTTCTCAAACGCTACAGGACGAACATCTGACCTGAATAAACTGATGATCAAAGAGCTGAACGATGCTCTTGAATCGGCCCATGCTGAATTCTACACCCAGGCCATGTTTAAATTGACTGCACTGCTAATAAGCAGCAAAGGTAATGAAAAACTAAGAGAGTTCTGCTTTATGGCTGTGAATGCTAAGAGTAATAAACTACAAAAACTATCCTTATACAAAACCAGTATGCATCAACCTGAAGCAAAACTGTATTTTGATTTTTTTTCAGTTAGACTTATATTGGGGGAAAGCCTTCTTAAACTAGAAATTATTTATTAGGAATTGATTCTTACATTCTGGGTGTATTTCATGTTGATGTGAAAAGCATTTTTTTTAATTCGCTTGGAGAAATCTGAATGAATGTTTGTTTTCAGACTGTGATCCCCAGCTCCTTCATCATCTCTGTTGGGGACCCCTGCGAATGTTCAATGAACATGGCATGGAAACAGCAATTGCTTGCTGGGAGTGGCTGCTTGCTGCCAAGAATGGAATAGAAGTGCCGGTAGGAAGCTTCTTAATAACTCTTCCTCTGCCCCTGAAAGGAGAGAGAGAAAATTGAGAGATACCCAGCTATTGTAAATCTATATCAACTAAGGGTGTTAAATGAGTTGTCTGAGCACCCTCGTGAAGTGGACGTTGGGAACTGGAACTTTCTCAGCAGCTGAAATGATACAATGAAGGAAATTTTTTAGGATCTCCACTGTAAAATTGGCTGCTGAGATGCCTGAGCTGCTTATGAATCACATTCTAAACTACCACAATTTATAAAATGGTGTTTTAAAACACGTAGAAATCAATGTCCCTGCACACCAATCACAGCCTCTGGTTTATGGCATCGTACTCTTGAATAAAAAACAGGCTTGCAAATGTCCTGATCCTGTAACAGGCTAGATCAGTTCTATTTTGTGAAGTGGGGATGAATAAAGTGGAAATAAACCACCTCAGTGTAGTATAGTGACAGCCCATGCACAACTGAGAAAGCTGCCTCTGATAATTGCTCCAGTTAGTGAGCACCAAGTGTTTCACCTGCTGGAGGTGATCATCAGTCTACTTAGGTCAGTTTACATGCACATCTCAGTGTTTAACTTCTTAGGCACCAGTTTCTTTTTTTTTTTTCTCTTAGGCTTCTGCGAAATTTCTTCATATCTTGTTGAGGATCAGATAAGAAACCTTGGTCTTAGGCCTCCTTTCTATCACAGGGTGCTGCTCCTTAGCACAAGTTCAGCAAAAGTGAATTATATGCCATCTTTATGTTGTGTGCATCAGTTCTATGCACTTGGGCCAAACTGTGTCCTGGAGTACATGAGAACCTGGCACATGCTTGTTTGTGCTGTCCTGGCGTTGGAGACAGTAGCCTTTAGTAGAGCAGGAGGATGGATGACACCAGCTGATCTGACACTTCAGTCTCCTCAACGAAATACAACACTTGTCTGCTGTTGCCCTTAGTCTTTCTGTTATTAGCTGAACTCTGAAGGAGTGTTTCTTCCCTTTGTAATTTAGGATATGAAAGAAACATTTTCTTTCAGGTGGAATATAGGCTTATCTCTGCCTCTTCATGAGCATTGCAGTGAATTTTAATTAATATATGGGATTCTTGTGTGCACTGTGGATAAAAATCGTGCTTTCTATATAAGAAGATAAACAAGAAACACTGTTAACCTCCTTTTTACAGTTCATGCGGGAAATGGCAGGAGCCTGGCAAATGACAGTGGAGCAGAAACTCGGCTTGTTTTCTGCTGAGCAGAAAGAAGCAGATCCTTTAGCAGCCTCAGAGGAGAGCCAGCCAAGACCTTGTCCACCAGAGGTGACTCCTCATTACATCTGGATAGAGGTATGTATGTACTATGGATATCCTGCATGTGGTGGTGGTGTAGTGATGCTGTGGTTAAACTACTCAGCCCGCACTATTTGTTCTCATGATTCAGGAAGGGAGTGGAGTCATAACGATGATCCTTCTGCATCAAGGCTGGGAGGCACACTCTTTTAAGATGAGCATAATGATTGTGGGGGTTTTGAGATGAAAAAGGTCAAAGGAAGTATATTATGTCTTTCTCTCTTCCTCAGTTTTTGGTGCAGAGATTTGAAATAGCCAAATACTGCAGTTCTGACCAAATAGAGATCTTCTCCAGCTTGCTCCAGAGATCTCTTTCGTTGAACATTGGAGGGGCAAAGGGCAGTTTGAATCGGCATGTGGCAGCAATTGGACCCCGATTTAAGTGAGTAGGGTTTTTGTCTTTATTGGAAGAAATAAGGTTATAGTGGAGTGGGAGAAAAAAAACTAAAACAGTAACTATATAACATGTCCTTGGCTTCAAGTGGTGAAAATTACTTTAAAAGCCTGGAATGATTCAGAGTCTAAGCTGCTTTCAAAGTGGAAGTAGCTAACTTTATCTTAAAAGTAATTTTTAGTGCTTCAGAAACCTCAGTAGAATGTCATCTAAGTGAATTGCTCACATGTGGATCCAGTCATGTGTCAGTTGGAAAAATTTGCTCCATCGATTGTTTTTACTTTTTGTGACTTGGAGACTACAACTCTTTATGTTACAGTAGTCACAGCCAGAGTTATCATTTAGTTGAATGGAGTTAGAGCTATAGCTGTGGTTTGTATGGTGCTACATTGGTCAGTATTTTGGGAATGCCAAAATTTTTGTCCTCTGTTTTGCTTATTAGGTTACTGACTCTCGGGTTATCTTTGCTGCATGCTGATGTGGTGCCAAATGCAACTATTCGAAATGTTTTGAGAGAAAAGATTTATTCAACTGCCTTTGATTATTTCAGGTACTTTTAATTTGCAACTACTCACTGAAAGTGTGTGTGTGATTTCCTGAAGCTTCCAAAGCAGCAACTGTATTTCTTTTCTACTGCTTTAACTTCTTTCTTTTTTCAGCTGTTTTAACAAAACCTCTTCCTTGTGCTTTTGTGTAGTTCCTAAACCATCTCAAAGAGACTTATATAAAAGTTCCAGGTTTTATGTGTGGTTTATAAAGTAGCACCTTCAGGAATGTTTCTAGATTCTTTTCTTTTGTAGTATATTCAATGCTCAAAACTCTATCTAGATTTATAAGGTTTAAATAATTACAGAGTATGTGGGTGAAATATTTTCACTGTTTTTAAAATGCACCTAATCTGATCATTTCAATGTTTGACACAGGCATAACAGAAAATAACATAATTGATAGGAATGTCTGAACGTGAGAAGGTCAATCAGTCATAATACCAAATTTCAGATGAATCCAAGATGCTGACAGATTGCTGCTTAATTTTTGGTCATAATAGGAAATATGTACTCTTCAGTCAGACAGAACAAAGCAGCAAGAATCAATTGTAGTTATATGTAGTCTCATCTTTGTAGGTTCTGGTCACAATAAGAGATATGACTTGAATCGATTTGGAAGGGAGTTGTTTTTTTCTAATACATTCAACTTCACATTGTTTTTGTGATTTCTTCAAGTTGTCCCTCAAAATTCCCTACACAAGGGGAAAAGAGGCTTCGTGAGGATATCAGCATATTGATCAAGTTTTGGACAGCAATGTTCTCAGACAAGAAGTATCTGACAGCCAGCCAACTTGTGCCACCTGGTGAGATCCTTTACATGCCATTTCAAAAGCCTGTTGTTTCTTTGATTGGATTCTACATCAAATCTGTGCTCTCTTGTTAGATAATCAAGACACCAGGAGCAACCTGGATATCAATGTTGGATCTCGGCAACAGGCTACACAAGGATGGATAAATACTTACCCTTTGTCCAGTGGCATGTCAACCATATCTAAAAAATCAGGTATCTTTTTGGTTATAACCAGCTCGTTGCAGCCAAATTTACAGTATATTTTATATGCAGTTGTTGGTTAAAGTCAATATTTACCTTTAATATTTGGCTCTTGTTATTCTGGCAGGCTATTTAATTACCAGTGCCAAAGAGGAGATGGAAAAAGTCTTGCTGGTAGCAAGCAGCAAAGTTTGAAATTACCTGGTTTTTTTTATGATAGAATGTTCATTTCTGTAGCGCAGAAGAAATAAGACTGAAGGTCAAGATGTACTGAAATCCTGTGAGAAAGTTTCATTCTCTGTGCAAACATACCTCTAGTGTTTTTGGGGGGCAACAGCACAGCATTAGGTTGTGTGCCCTTTCTGTTTAGTAGGCTGTTGTGTTTATGAAGTTGAATGCATAATGGCTGAATTGACATCCCTGGAGTCTTTTGTACTTCATGGGTTAAGAAAACAACTGTACAATTAATAGCTGCAGTGTTGACTTTCTGAAGTTACTCTGATCTAAATTTACAAGTATTCTGTGGGTATTCAGTTCTTATGTGTTAATGTTGCCAGGTGAGGACAATTTGAAAGCATTATTAAACGTGCTGGACAACAGCCACTGAAAAATTCTTTTATCCTTTTCTCAAGGAATGTCTAAGAAGACTAACAGAGGTACACAACTACACAAGTACTACATGAAGCGAAGAACATTACTGCTCTCATTGCTGGTGAGTCATCAGAAGAATGGGAAAACTGCATGAATGTCTTAAGACCCTATTGGTGTAGGATACAGAAACTGAAGTAGGAAATTGGGAGTGGTTTTAGTTCTTCAAGGAAACACTTCTTTTTTTTTTCCTGTTTCCCTCAGGCTACTGAGATTGAACGCTTAATCACATGGTACAATCCACTGTCGTCTCCTGAGCTAGAGCTGGATCAGACTGGAGAGAGCAGTGTAGCAAACTGGAGGTCTAAGTATATTAGTCTCAGTGAGAAACAATGGAAGGATAATGTAAATCTGGCTTGGAGCATTTCTCCTCATCTTGCTATACAGCTGCCTACCAGGTGAGATGTTTCAAAAGAAGGAACTGATCTAATTGCAGCTGCCTTAGTTGAGTGAGTACTTATGCTGCAAGTACTGATGGCACTTGCTCCTATTTACAGCCCCCTTGCATGCTTTCACAGCTGACCTTTGAATTGTAAAGAACTAAGTTGCTTAATGTACTCATTTGTCTAAGGCTCTAGTGGACTCCAGCTTCCTTTCCTACCACTCATTTTTCTCTAGCCTCAGAAGGTGTTTTGTTCAGAAGAAATTACGTGTGGCTTTTAGTAGCATTGAACTCATTAGCAAGCATAGCATTTAAACAGTGTTAAAAGTATCTTTGAATGAAGTATTCACCAGCTTATACTTTAGTAAGTGTTATAGAAGGATTAGTGTAGTGGCACTGGAATGGAAAGGAAATTTTTGCTCCTTGCAACAGTTAAAATTTTTTGCCAAGTAGAGTTTTGCACAATGATTTCTGTGAAATCCCAGACTTAAATACTAGTAATTTGTAAAGAAACATTGCATGAGGACCAGTTGCTACTGAATCCTCTTTTAATAGCATATTTGTCCTTCAGTATGTGTTATTTCATACTTGGACTATTTGTGAATTAAAGCATATACCTTTCTGCCTTTTTCCGTCCTCGTCTTCACATAGAATCATAGAATGGTAGGGATTGGAAGGGACCTCTAAAGATCATCTAGTCCAACAATATTCATATAAATAGAAGAGGCTGTCAATATTTTCTAATACTGTTGTTGTATTTCTGGTTATACTTAGATTTAAGAACACTGAAGCTATTGGAACAGAAGTGACCCGCCTGGTTCGGTTGGACCCAGGAGCTGTTAGTGATGTTCCGGAAGCAATAAAGGTACTTCCTATTCTTTATACTGTTATTAGGCCCCCACACTATGCCTGTATCATCCAGATGTATTGGAAAATACAGACTTTTCAGTGTATGTTCTAGTGCTAACCATAGCTTTATAGGAAAGGATGACAGAACAGCCATTGAAATAGGCTACTGTGGCAAGAATCAACAGTAGCAAGAGCAGGTGCCTAGTTAGCTAATGTCATCTTGTGCCTGAGTATACTCTTACCATACACAAAATGTCTCAAAACTCATCACTGCCACCATTTTTGTTAATTTTGCATAATATGTAAAATACCACTAGTGAGTGCTGCTGCTGAAATTACTTCAAGCTTAACCTGATGTGTCAGGAGGACAAGCCTCTTAAAGTACAGGAAATTCTTCATGCTGATCTGCAATGAAGTACTCTAGTCATGTGAGGGACAGTCTTGTCAGAGCTACATTATGTACATTACCTGTAAAGCAGATAACAGGAAAACTGAACTTTGACTCTTGGAAAAGGGGTCATGTGTTCTTTTATTTCATTGTGGTGGTTTAGCCCTAACTGGATGCCAGATGCCCACCAAGTCGTTCTATCACTCCTTCTCCTAAACTGCATGGGCAGAGAGAGAAATATAACAAGAGGTTTGTGAGTTGAGATAAGGACAGAGAGATCACTCAGCAATTAGTGTCATGGGCAAAACAGACTCAATCTGGGAAGAAATGGTTTGGTTTATTAATGAACAATCAAAACAGCAGGGAAATGAGACAGAAGACCAAATCATAAAACATCTCCCCTCACCTCTTCCTTCTTCCTGGGACTCTCCCCACTATCCTCAAGCTGTGAGTGGGTCTCTGCTCCCCTGTGGTCCCTCATGGACTGTAGGGACACAGCTACTTCACCATGATCTTCACCACAGTTCACAGGGGAATCTCTTCAGTGCCTGGGCACCTTTTCCCCTTCCTCCTCCACTGACCTTGATATCTGCAGAGATGTTCTCACATTCTCACTCCCTTCTGCTGCTGCTGCAGTTTTAGCACCTGCACAGCAACTTATTCCCCTCCTCAAATACATTATTCACAGAGACCTCAATCAGTAATTGGCCAGGCCTTGGTCAGTGGAGGGTCCATCTTAGAATTGACTGGCATTAGCCTTGTCAGCTACAGGGCAAATTTCTGGCAGCTCTTTGTTTAAAGAAGCCACCTCTGTAGCTCTGCCCCACTGCCAAAACCTGGCCCAGACAATACCACTAAATCCCTATTGTAGTAATCCTGTATTGTGCTTTTAGTAACTTGACTTCACTAACTTCATGTAGTAATCTAGGAGGTCAAGTGGTTCCAATAGTTAGATTTCCATGGGGAAAAAATGCTTTAGATAAAAAAGCTAAAAGTGTAGTATTTGTCACTTACTCTGCTGTAGGAAGGCAGATTATAGCATTAGTATCTAATATGTATTACCCAGACATTATTGGATGCTATAGACTCGTAATGTGACTGACCTCCTTTTTCAGTACCTGGTTACCTGGCATACAATTGATGCTGATGCACCTGAGCTCAGCCATGTTCTGTGCTGGGCACCAACAGATCCACCAACCGGCCTTTCCTATTTCTCAAGCATGTATCCACCTCATCCCCTAACAGCTCAGTATGGGGTAAAAGTCCTGCGATCTTTCCCTCCGGTAAGATGAGTTCCAAGAGAACTTTAACACCCCAAGTAAAGTAATGGGCTTAGTCACTGTGACTCCAGGCTTCATTAATACCATGGAGACACATGCATGTTAAGTGAGAACACCACATCACAGAGTGTGACTATATTGAGATGAAAAGTTGAAGCTGATTGCCCCACCTAATACTGGCCTGTGTACTTGCAACTTTTTTGTTATAAATCACACTAAGCTGAATTCTTGGCTGTTCTTCTGAAATTTATTCCTTTCAAACCTTCTCTCAATTGAAAGGTGTTTCTTCTAAAGTATCAGAAGGCTGGAGTTTTTAACACTTATCAGACTTACATTAGGACTGTAAAATACATGATTGTTAATGATATTTTAGAAGTGAGTAACTGGACATAACAATACTTTAATTTTAAGCAATGGCATATATAAATATATATAGTTTAAAATACAGAGCCAGTGTTATTTTGTTCATCACCTGAAAGGAGCTTTCTTATGTGCTTGTGACCTGCCTTCCCTTTGGACTACTAAAACAATAACAACCCTGCCATCTTTTCTCTTTCAGGATGCCATTTTATTCTACATTCCACAGATTGTGCAGGCACTTCGTTATGACAAGGTGAGGTTATGAAAACAGCTGCATATGAATAAAACAGATTTTTAAAGCAGCTTTCAGGCTTAAATTTGGTCTGACTTGCAGTTTTAAGCTTAAATTAATGCTGCTTATTATTGCCCTATATCTCTAATGTATAAAAGAAAAATTACTGTCTCTAGAGGCTGACTTGCTATGGATAGACCTCTTTTATGAACAGGTAAAATTAAGAAACCAGAGACTGTATAGGTCATCTGTCAGGAAGGAGATTTTGTTATGGGATACCACAGATGAGGACTCTGTGAAGAAAGCTTTTGAAGGTCTGCATGACAGGCAGTAATAAAATTAAATCACTATCCTTAATCATTTTGTTGTGGAGTCACCCAGAAAAGACATCTAAGGATGTCTTGTGTTCTATCTTGTGTATGAGATCACATTTTTGCTAATGGTTTCTGCTAGATGAAGCTAAGCTTGATGACCAAGTTCAGAGTTCATTAATGTGAGATCATTGTTACCTACTCACAAGGTATGTGAACTCTGGTCAGTGCATTATTTGCAAGGGAAGAAGTCCCCAGCCAGTTGTGCAGGTGACTGTAGTTAGTTTTTTGTTGAGAACTTTACATGCATTAAGTGTTCTCTGTAATGCAGAGCATGAACATCAGGCATCTTGTCTTTTAACATCACTCAAACATAGAAACATCTGCAGACCACAGAAGTAACTGCAAGTAGAGGAAAGGGAACACAACTTCTGGAATGAGTAGGATTCCCTTGTAGACTTCAACTTCTTTCCTAAGTCGATTATTTCTTTGCAGGATTTCTATAGAGTTGTGCCAGCATGTGTAGTTCTTGCCACCAGAATGTGCAGTCCCTATGACACTGCCTAGATTTCTGGTATTATAGGAACATTTAATGATGCCAAGCAAGGCCAGTGTCTCCATTGCCCTGTGTCTTGTACACATACTGGGAAATCAAACAGATTTGAAATACAATCAGAACAGATGGAAAATGGCTCAAAAGTGAGAAGAGAGTCAGTTAGAATAATGAAATCTATAGTAGTAAAGCTGAAAACATTTTAGGTCAGTTCACTGCCTGACAAAATACACTGTCTCTCTTTAAAGGTCATTTTAGCAATGTCAATGAAAGTGCAGAGGTCTTCCTTTAAATATTTTTGAGTTTGAATGTTAGCTGTTAGAAGCAGTAGTATCAAGGCTGTTAGAGTTGTAACTAAAGAGTTGTTTGATCCTTACTGGCCTGGATATGGTTGCAGATGGGTTATGTTAGAGAATACATCCTGTGGGCGGCTGCCAAATCCCAGCTCTTGGCTCACCAGTTCATCTGGAACATGAAGACTAATATCTACCTGGATGAAGAAGGACACCAAAAAGATCGTGAGTGCTTTAAAATGTTATGTAGCTTGACTCCTTTCCTTGTCTCAGTTCAGACTAAATAAATCTGCTTCCTGCTTCTTTCTTGGCAGGAGGAATCCTTTTAGCTAGTTTTTCTTTCTTTTTTTAGAGGTAGGGCCCATTCCATAGAAGTGTTCTGCCTGACAGGATGCATCAATGCACACAGAATGCCGTGTTCGCATCAGTAGCTTTTTTTCAATACTATCTGAAAGTGGCTATTTCCATCTCCCATATCATTTAGCTTTCTGAAATGGGCTTCTGACAGAAAATTCTTCATTTTCACACGCAGCTGACATTGGAGAACTACTGGAGCAGCTAGTAGAGGAGATAACTGGCTCATTGTCTGGCCCAGCCAAGGAGTTCTACCAAAGGGAATTTGATTTCTTTAATAAAATCACCAATGTTTCAGCCATTATCAAGTAAGTGTGATACTTCAGAATTGTACTTTTTCCTTTTTGAGTATGTCCTCATCTCAGCACTTGTGCTTTGAGCTGGCAGCCCACCTGAAACAGCTATGGCTACTGTGGAAGCAGATGATTCTAAAGTTGAACTTCAGTTTTAATCTTGATTTTTTCTGAATAAAGTGTGTCTGGTAATACTGGAATATTTCCATAAAAAATGCACTGATACAGGAATGGATTTGGTAAGGCAATTGGTACTCTTATCCTAGTTGAAATCCCATCAGTCTAGTTGTCACCCACATCATGAATTTGAGTTTTTTGATATGTTACCAAAGGTCTCCTGAAAAGTAAGCAGAGCTTGGTTCAAGTAGGAACAGCACTTCTCTGGTTATTGACTGACATATTTTACCAGATTCATGGTCATTTTTTTCCCATATCATAAGCTATGAACATTTTGTGTGGAGTTTAGAAACAGACAAATGAAACAAAACCAAAACTCACCACACAGCAAAAAGTCCCCCTCAAGGTAAATGGTTTACCTTCTGGTTTTTTCTTTCTTCTCAAAGAGATTTCCTTGTGCAGTGTAATACAAAGACAATTGTTCTTTTGCATGTCTTTCATTCATTCCTGAGTTGTGATTATGGCAAAGGAATTGTTTATTTGTTTGTCATAAGCGTTGGATTGTTATCTCTCAAAACTGTGCTTAGAGATATTCTCACTGTTGAGAATGCAGCAAGATATATAATTTGTCTTTCACAAAGCTTGCCAGTGGATGGCAGCAGCTCAGCACACAAGTTAAATCTGTAGTGGGATTTCATTTGTGTATTTTAAAAATATTCTCTGGTTTATGAAAGTATTTGCAAGTCATGTAAAATGTATCACTTGGAACATACCTCCTTTAAAATGAAGCTTTGCAAACCACCAGTATAATGACATCAAAGGACACTTACATCACAAAAGCAACATCACTAACAAATATTAGGTACCCTCTATGTGCGTGTGAAGATGACTTCACCCAGTAGGATGAGTTAAAAGGGAGGAGGTTATGATCTGAAGGTCTTGATATTTAAATTAAATAAATCCAATGTTAGTATGAGGTAATGATTAACTGACACAGCATTGTTCTTTGCAAGCATTGCATTTGGCACCCAGCCTTAAAATCAAGCTGGTGTTTGTGTATCTCCAGTGTAAAGACGACATAGAGGAGATGCTGTTTGCTTTGTAGATGACACAAATGAGTAAATATTCACCTTGATGATTTTATTGTTATGTTGCTGCTTTCAGTCATCTGCTGTACTGCTTAAACTGAGAGCATAAGTAATGCCTTTCAGTTGCATCCTACTGTACCAGGTGAGCATGCAATTATGTGACTGACTTCAGTAGGTGGTTAACAAAAGTGCTTGTGCAAATTGGGTAATTGTATGTAGTAGTCAAGCATGTTACCAGTTATCCAGTTGGCACCTGTGGTCACGCTTAGTATGTGAACAAATTAGACTTGTAATTGCACAGGGCTTTTTGCTGGCTTGTCCTTTTCCAGTTAGCATGTATTCTAGAATAAGTTCCACAAGGGAAAATGATGTTGATATTAACTATAGCAGTATTTACAAAGGTATATATAATTATGCTAAAGTTTCTGTATAAGGAAGAGCCTTAGTATGTTTCACTCACATCTCTCATGCTGTTGGGATTTGTCAGCTGTCTGTATGTCAAGTCAATGTTACATCTACAAAGCAAAGACTGTAACCTTAATTAAGAGAGCAAAGGTTCTGGTTAGGTATTTAGCCTGGAAATTCTTTATAAGTGGTGCAGAGAGAGATCTTTGTCATTACAGGAAGAAACGTTTTTAGTGAAATTTGTATAAATTCAAAGCAAATTTGAGGCTAGTACAGAGAATAATATATAGTATGCAGATAAAATGTCATTCCTTTTTCTAGGCCGTTCCCTAAAGGAGATGAAAGAAAAAAAGCTTGTTTGAGTGCTTTGTCTGAGGTGAAAGTGCAGCCTGGTAAGATGCAATTTAATTACAGAATATAGTGGAATTTTTGCATTCAACATGACTGTTTTGTGGAAGCAAATCTTGAAATTTCTACAAGTGCCAGCTCTCGGTTTTGATGCTGGTGGCTGATCTTGTGTTACAGATGGATTGGTTTTCTCTCAAAGCAATTAAAATAACTTTACCTCCCAAATAATTGCTATATGATGCATCAAAACTTGCCCAAGGGCAAATTAGATAATGCACAGAATGGGTAAAAGTAGAAATGACTGTCTGAAGAGAGAAGATAAATAAGCTTTTTCTTTGGACCACCTTCTTTTTTGAAAATATGAGATTCTCTTGAGAAGTTATGTTATCTCAAGTCTGAAGCATGTCCAGCTCCTTTTATTGTCCTTTTTCTTCCATGAGGCAGTCCTGTAAAACATCATTGCCTGAAGGTCCTTACAAATATTGAACATATGTTTTCCCAATCTGAATATGCTCTTTAAAATGAGTTTAATGAAAGCTTTTCCTGAGCTTTTCTCCTACCATGTGTTGGTCGCTGAGGGCCCTTCCTAGTGCACCAGGATGTGCTGCCACATCTTATTAGAGACTGTTGTAAGAGAGTTCCTGTCCATACATTTCTGTCAAATAGGTTCTGTAGTGTTAGTTCAAAACTCTATTTTCTTAGTTTCTAGAAATCACTCACTCATGTGAAGGATACTGTATCCTTCTTGGCTCACAGACTAATCCACAGTTTATGTCTAATGTTTAATTCAAAACTGTGTACTGAAGTTATAGACACTAATATCAGTTATTCTCCAACTTGCATCGTCACACCAGCCAAATGGATTTGTTCTCATCTATCTGTTTGCAGGCTGTTACTTGCCCAGCAATCCTGAAGCTATTGTTCTGGACATTGATTACAAATCAGGAACTCCTATGCAGAGGTACCATGCCCTTGTTACATTCTCCCATTAAGTTAATTAATTATGTTTAGATATTTTTCTAGACACTCTTGACTAACTGGCACTCATCATCATCTTTGTTTTTGTTTCAATTTAGTGCAGCAAAAGCTCCCTACCTGGCCAAATTTAAAGTGAAACGGTGTGGAGTTAGTGAGCTTGAAAAAGAAGGTTGGTAACTGTTTTAATCATTGACACTGCTAATTATTGGGCAACAATTCCTTTAAAACTGACGCTTTTAGTGACCAATGCTGCTGCAATAAAATTATTTCCATATTGAACTTTATCTGCAATGGTTCATGTCAGAAGTGAAACTGGAACGAAGGAAGAGAAACGAAAATTCTGAAAATCCATTTTTTTAAATCCATTTTTTTGCAATTGTTTTTAAGTCCCAGGAAGCAACCACATAGGTATCTGGAAGAAACTTAACAGTTACTTTAGCCTCACGTATAAATTGATTGCCTTTCCCTGGTTTTTAGACTGCAGTAAACTCCACCTTTTGGCAAGTTTTTCTCATAATAAATTTGGGAGGATTCTCTAGCTCAGTACCTTAATGCAATCCAGGCATTTATCAGGTAAATTATGAAAGCTATTCTGATATGTTGCAGTAGACAGAGAACTATCCTATGGTGTTTGCCTTACAAGGCAGAAATATCCATAGTGCACCTGGAGTGAAACGTGGTTTTCAGTGAAGAGTGATTGCCATGACAGGAAGTTAGTAATTCAAGTCCATGTCTTGAGTTTTGCTTTGTACTTTTCTTGTAGGTCTGCGTTGTCGTTCTGATTCCATAGATGAAAGTGCAGAAGAAAGAGTGGACAGCAAGAAAATCTGTTGGCAGGCAGCTATCTTTAAAGTGGGCGATGACTGCAGACAGGTACAAAGCTCTCGGGCTCTGCAATTATAGAAGGCAGATTTGTAGGTGACAATAATGAAGAAGTAGGTATTTTTGGTATAGAAATATTTTGTTTGGTATTTTCAGAATCTTGACCGGTTACAGACTGACAGAACTGTGGTGTACCCCTAGAGAAATTCTGGTTTGGAAACAAAGGTCATTTTTTCAAGACAGTTCACCATGACTTTTAAAGAGTGTATTTTTGGTAACAGCAGAAGTTTCCAAGATGATATCTTGTACATGGAAGTTTGATTGCTTTTGATTAAGAGGGGATTGTAACTATCCCTGGAGTTATTAGTAGCCCTATTACCAACAAGTGATGGAAAAATTTTTCTTCATAGGTCAGCAATGATATCTTCAGTGTTTCTTGCTACCCACTTAGACAGCAATTATCTTTCTCCTATTTAATTTCCACCAGAGCCGCAGTGCATGCACAAGCACACATCTGCAGATGCACTGGGGAAACTTAATGTTCACTTCAGAGTTCTTCAGAGCATTTTTGTAATCAAAATTATGATCTATAACTCCTGTAATGCTTATGCCATTTTTGTTTCTTGTATAACAGGACATGTTAGCATTACAAATCATCGATCTCTTCAAGAACATATTTCAACTGGTAGGCCTGGATCTTTTTGTGTTTCCATACAGAGTAGTGGCCACAGCTCCTGGGGTAAGTGTGCAATTAACTATATTGCTGTGGAAAATAGTTCCTGATTAAAAAATACTTTCTGTTCCAGCATGCATAAAAATTCCATGCTGCAAGGAAATGGTGCCCACATTGCTTACGTGAAATATTTGGAATGCCAGCAACAAAAAGAGTCTTTCCTCTCCTGCTTCCCGCTTTTCTAAAGCTTTTGGCTCTGAAGTTTTGCTGCCTGTGGTTATTCATGTTTGTTTGATTTTTGAGCAAGTCAGTAGAAAGTCACAGAGCTTGGCTTATGTTGCATGGAAACCCTACAAACATGGATATACTTTTTATAATGAATAAAGTAGAAGTCCTGTATACAGTGATGTGTAGGCTTCCCCACATTTCCCAGGGGACTTGTATGACTGCCAAGAAGCCATGAACAGAATGTATATTGGGAACGTGCTTCACAGACCTGTTTCTCTTCTTCCCATTCAGTGTGGTGTTATTGAATGCATTCCTGACTGCACATCCCGTGACCAGCTGGGCAGGCAGACAGACTTTGGGATGTATGATTACTTTACAAGGCAATATGGAGATGAGTCTACCCTTGCATTCCAGAAGGTAAAGTATCAGTTAGCAAGCACAGCAAAATCTCAGCTGAGAAATACTGCATCTGTAGGAAATGATGACAAATAATTGGATAATGACTACCATAATGCTGTATCTGGTTTCTGATGCTGATAAACCATTTTTAGCTAAGAGAGACTTAGCTGAAGATGATATTGCAACTGTAGATGTATGGAGAATATCATTGTACATTGCTTCAAACTAATCATGAGTGGAAAAAATGTAAAACACTTTGTTTGGCTGTATCTGCTCCTGGGATGGAGAGTTAGTAAATTCTCTACGTTCTTCTGATTTGTTTTTAACTTCTTTCTTGTACAGGCTCGCTATAATTTCATCCGTAGTATGGCTGCCTATAGTCTTCTTCTGTTTCTGCTTCAGATTAAAGACAGGCATAATGGCAACATCATGCTGGACAAAAAGGGACACATCATTCACATTGGTCAGTCATGTCCATTTTGAATTTCATTTGCTGCAAAGTGTTGTTCAAAGAAGACAGCCATTTCATTTTTGTCATCAGTGTATATACTGATTACAGTTCATAAACATATATGAGATTTTTAGTATCTGTTCAATATTTTATGTATATTTGCATTGGCTGCTTCAATGTAAATTTAGCTTTGCAAAGTTTCAGCAGCTTCAGAAAAGAATATACACATGTATGTGTGGATCATGCATGTGTACCTACTTGTGTGTGCCTGCCTACATATGTGTGTATATGGGTATAGAAATGTATCTTTGGGTTCTTTTCATCACTGTATAAATATGAATTAAACATGACAAGTAAATTTATATAATTATGTGAGGCTGTAACTTCTGCTTTTAGCTTTGCTTTTCTGGAACTGCTCAGATGTTTCAGCAAGGATTTTTTTCATTTGATGTCATCATTCTTAAGTCCAGTCTAATGTCATGGCGATGATTTTTTTGTTGTTATTCTTAGAGTTCACCAAAGCTTCTTTCCAGTGAAGTTGAAATTTGGTAGAAAAAGTAGCTATTAATGTATTAAATCCATTTCTCCTTTCTTATGTAAGCTTTGGCAGCACAAAATTAACCAAGAAAGTTTATAACGCAGCTTTTCTTTTGTGCGCAGATTTTGGATTCATGTTTGAAAGCTCACCTGGTGGAAATCTGGGTTGGGAGCCTGACATTAAGCTGACTGATGAGATGGTGATGATAATGGGAGGAAAAATGGAGGCAACTCCATTCAAATGGTTTATGGAGATGTGTGTCAGAGGCTATTTGGCGGTCAGGTAAGGTGTTCTTAACTGTTCAAAAGTGGAAATGCTTAAAAGCAGTTGAAAAGATAAGAATAAACGTTTGTCTACAGGGGATCTGTGCCTGTCAGAGTGTCCTGGTACACCTTGCAAACTTTGAAACAACTTAATAATCCTGTAATTTTACAGCCAATTTTTGGGGAGCTTTTCTGTTCTTATATCAAATATGTAAATTGTAGGTATTGTGTTTAGTTTAGTCATTTGATGTTACATGCATTTCCTCACACAATTTAGTCTGCTGTTAAAACTTTGCAGTAAGAAACTACAGGAGAATCAAAATCTTTATTGTTTTCCTAAATAGGACAACCCCATTAATCACTATTTCAGCTACAGTTAATTAGTAGGATATTTGACAAAAGTGCTACAACTTTCTGTTTTAAAATATGCAAGGATTTTGCCCCTTCAGCTGTGATTGCCAGTCACTGTAAAGATTTCCAACTTCACCTTGCATCGTATCAAGCAAACAGGGTTTGCTTTAACACACCAGAGCACTAACAAATGTATATGATGTTGCATGTGGGTAGGAGGACAGTACACTAGAGTCTAGATAAAAGCTCATTCTGTCACAAATGTAAAGTATTATTGATGTTATCTTACAGAATCAAAGTTTCTTCAGCTAGTAGCCCCAGAGGGGCTGTCTGAGTCAAGATCAATTTGGAGATTTTGCGTCAAGGCAAAAATGTCACCCAAGTCTTAGAGTAATAGCTTGATAGGTAAAAAAGTATTCCAAATGAGAAGAAAGGAAGAAGGAAAGATGAGCTGATGGAGCAAAGAATTACACAGAGCAATTAGGAACTGGAAGATAATCTATTACTGTGATATTGCTAGTTTCAACCTTTTGTACTATTTTAATACACTGATTCACCTTTCTGATGCCAAAGAAGTGTTGTTTACTGAAGCATTGCTTTGTATAATCTTCCTTCAGACTGCCCATCTTGGAGCATTCTGAGTATCAGGTAGTACAACACAAAGAAGTGAAATTTAATTAAAATGACAGATTGCAGGCAATGGTGTAGCCACCAGCAAATGTAGGAGGATTATATGTGTTGATTTAATTACAAAAAAAGGTATGATCCAGCTCGTTGAACTCCTCAGCTTGCCTGTTTTACCTACTAAGGCTGAAGAAGTTTAAACGCTGAAAGCTTTTTGTCCTCTCTTTCTCAAGGCCTTACATGGATGCTGTGGTCTCACTGGTTACATTAATGTTGGACACAGGGCTGCCCTGTTTTCGAGGGCAGACAATCAAGCTGTTGAAGTAAGTCAGCATATATATGAACTGGAAAATGTTCATATCCTCTATTTACAATGTATACTTTCACATCTTGTGCAATGAATATTGTTGTCATGCTACTCAGGTGTTTCAAATGTCTTAATATTGTAAAAGTGGTAACTTTTGTTTATAGGCTATCTCAGAAAGCAGGAATTCCAGAGAATTCCATTTCATAGAATTAAGTTCAAGCTGTTCAGTGACTGTACAAGTACATGAATTATCTTTAAGTTCATAGAACTAGCAAAGTAAGACTATAAAGATCTGCTTTGAGAGGTAATGCGTTGCAAAGTCTGATACCTTCTGAAATGGTGTTTGACTCAGAACACATTTTAAGATTCTGCTCAAGAGATAATGCAGTACTGAATGGGACTATGTTGTCGCATCCAAAAGCTTGGGCAAATACACATTCTAATGTGACACTTAAAACAGGCCTTCAGAGTGAGAGGAGTTATCTCAGTTTCCTGCGTGTAACTTCCTATAGTTTCCTAAAGATAAGCACAAAGCATGATGGGCTGGAGTTCGAGGGCACTACTTATGTACAAAGATACTTTAAAAATAGCAGCTGCCTAGAAGGAGGGAACTGCTGTTCCTGGAGTTACTGTTAGGCTGGTGAAAAGTTCCCAGCCTGTCTCTTCTATACAACTAACAGCAAATGCGTATTAAAATGTTATATGTTTTGTGTGAGGTTGTCCCACAAGAAGTAGGTACTTGCAGCAAGTGAAATCAACACCTGACTAAGCTTGTGCAAAGACATATTTGTGTCATGCTCTAAGGAGACCTTACTAATTTTACTCTTGCTTGTCATGATTTTTCTTCTGCATGTAGAAACAGGTTCAGCCCCAACATGACTGAACGGGAGGCTGCAACTTTCATTATCAAGATCATCCAGAACTGTTTCCTCAGCAACAGGTTTGTCATCTCTGCATGTCTTCTCTCTATGGCTAAAGGAAGTTCATCAAGCTTTAAACAGAGCTAAAACGTAGAGTTTTATTAGTCAGATATCAAACATTTTTGAGTTGTTGCTATTTAGATAATGCAGGATAGCAGCTTTGCTTCTGAACATGCTACATCTCCTCCTTTTATGCTGAGAAGGAAGGCTTAAGCCCAGACTGGTCAAATAGCAAGGCTGGCTACTCTAAAGAATAGAAGATTTTTCTGTCAGAGTGAATCTTTGGCCTAAAAGTTAAGCATTTTGGCTCCTATGTTAGAGCATGGTGAACTATTAGGGTTGTTTGTCTAGTTGTGCTCTCTCCTTTTGTATAGAGTCACCATTAAAAATGAAGGGATAAATAGTAAAAACTGGTATTGCATGGCAGCAAGGATAGCATGACTTCTGGTCAGAATGAAGGGGAATTGATCCTGAAGCTTGTTCCCTTTAATTTTGTAAGGAGAAGGTTTCTTGAAAAACAATATGCATGGTCCATTGGTCTGAGTATGAAGCTGAAATAGGTCTACACTGACTTCTCAGAATCTTTTCTGTGATTGCTTGTAGGCGTTAAATTGCCTGAATATCCTCCTGAAATATAAGGCTGCTGTTCTGTGCAGAAGTGTATTTGACTCTTTGTCTAGAAATGAGATCTAATCTTTCTACTATTTTTTTTTCTTCATGAGTTGATACTACATTAACATATTAATCATTTTGCTGAACCATATGTTACTTACTGTAACATATGGCTAGGGAAAATGCCTCAAGTAGAGAACACTGTCAGTGTGGATTTGAATGTCTTTGAAGCTGGGCTGTTTATCATCTACTATTCAGTATACTAAATGGAATAATTAGTGCTGTCAGATAATTAACAATTTAAAAATCAATTTAATCACAAGATAACCAACCAGCTTGAAGGTTTTGTCTACTTTTTCTAATAGACAAATATTTTGGTATCTTGTGCAAAAACTTTTGAAATGAAATTAATGTGAAATGTAATTTTATCACATTTAGTACATTAAGTACAACAGCTCATGCTTAACCTTCTAAAGTGCATGTTTTGTTGTTACCCCAGGTGATACAGATGTTGTGGGATATATTGGAGAGTCTAACACAGACTCTTGTATAGTTCCATATGAGGGTCCGCTTCAGACCAGTAAGGCTCACTGGCTCAGATACAACCCTGCTAGAAATGAATTGGATTTTCTAGTTCCTGCTGGTGCAGCTGCTCAGAATCATAGATGAGTGTTGGAGATTACAATGGCAGTTGCACTGCCATGTGTGAATGCCCAGAGCCAGCTTAGTTCTGACCAGCTTGAGCTTCTCTACCAATGGCATGGTTAGTCTGTGACCTGGATAAGCTCTGCCCGTGAATAGTTGAGTTACCTGTAGCAACGGTTAGATTTGTTTGTTCAGTCACTCATCAGAGATGCTGGTACTAATGCTAGTATTTCCCCTGCACTTTTATTTTTGTTAGGGGCATTCTTCTTAATGTTACTTTTCTTTCCACATCATCTTGTCTTCATGCAGCCTTGGTGAGCTTGCTTTATTCATTGTGGATTTCCTTCTAAAACAAACTGTCAATGCAATGTGAAGTGCTTCTGGCTTATTCCAGGCTACTGTTGCTGAGAAACATGGAAATACTTTTTTCACCTAGTTTAAACAAGGGCAGGATGTTTTGGGCTGTTCTTAACAGTAACAGGGCTTTCACAATGCCTTCAAAGAGTATAGGACTAGTTTTGATTAGCAGCTAATTTCCTTCACTCGTGTTTTGCTTCTGTGGGACATTGATGTTTGTTGCTGTAACAGTGGGTGCAGTGTTTGTTTTTTTTTTTTTTTAAACTTTTACTTACCTCTGGTTTTGCTTTTCTTCTCTAGGAGCAGGACATATGACATGATCCAGTACTATCAGAATGACATTCCATACTGAGACACAGTAGAAATTCACTGCTGAGGTGAAACATGCAACCCTGTGCCCTCACTCCAAACTTGTAATAAATAGGAGATGCTCAGTCACACCTCACTATCTTCCATCTTTTATGTATGTGTGTGTACATGTGGATACATGTTTCCTGGACGTTGTAACAATCATTCTGATTCATTCCTTCTCCTTACCAGGTTATGTGTATTTCGGGTTTTCCCTGGAGTTTTGGAGTTGTGCTGCAATCACAGTAAAAATTGTACTATGATGATGAATGTGTGAAAGAAGTAAAGCTTGCACAATTTGGTTATTTTTCATGCAATGCAAGGATTTTATAATGCCTTCAAAAGTTAAAAAAAAACCCCTTTCCTGCACAGTCCCACAAAATGCCATGGAAGAGAGGTATGGGTTTCCTTTCAGAAGCAGAAATGTTAACTTTACTGTAGAATGTTAATTTTACTGTAGAAGAACCCTGATAATCATCCAAGGTGATGATATCTGTGTAGGTGTGTTCATACTTTGCACTGTACATGGTCCTTGCTACGTGGTCAGTATTTCATATGTACATGAAGAATGTATTTTTTCCTTCTGTGTGTTTTAAAAGAGACTCTACTGAATATATATTTAATCTATGAAAAGTAATAAAAGACCTTAGACTTTGTGTCTGTTGCAAATCTTTTACTATGTGCTGAGTTTGAGTGTATACATTACATCATTCTGCACATTTATGTACTTTTCAGTATATCATGACCTTTCTTTCCAGATGTCTTTTCAGCCATTTCCCTCAACACTCACGGGTGCATCCCATCAGGACAGGATTTTTTTTAGCCTGTTAGCAAAATGGGGAGGTGTCACTAGCTTTTAAACACGTTTGGAGGTTTGCTGTGGAGAAGTAGGGTGCACAAACTGCTGTCATTATTGATTTAATTCATCTTTATTATACAAGCAGCTGGAACATGAAGTATTTTTTGTGCTCTGTGGCTAGTTGTGCCCATTCAGGCTCTGTTGGAAAAGGAGCTGATTGACACTACAGATGTGGTGTACTTCCTCACCTCTTCCGTGTAACGGAGCAGGTACAGTGATGAGATTTGAGGCTCTTTTGCTTTCTGGCACCTAAAAATAGACATAACATGGAAAATGAAAACACAAACAGGGGAGTGGGACTAGATGATCTCTAAAGGTCCCTTCCAACCCCTACCAGTCTATGATTCTATGAAATTAGTGTCTCAAGCAGCCTTATGACCAGAAAATCAGTTAAGAGCTGGTATAAATGGAGATGGCATTTCAAGTTGCTCTCTCAAATAAGTACAGGATAAACAAATGGTATTAGGTGTAAACTTCTTAACAAATGCTTGTAGTGGTATGGTTGGAAATATCTGGGTCTAGAAGTGACTATCAGCTGGTGAATAATAATATAAGGAATAATAAATAGAGCTCTGCTAATGCTTGACTTCAGAAAGTCACTCCCCTAGCACAGGATGTGTAGAATTAGCTAGAATGCAATTAAATGTCCAGGGTTTTCTTATCAGGAAGTGAATGAGTTTGAGTGTTCTTCACAGTGCTCACTTATTCTAGGTACTTGAGTCGAGCTGTCTGGAGAGCTGACATGCTCTTAGTTTCTTCAGTCAAGTTTGTCCAGAGTCATGAAAGCAGCTGGAACCAATTGCAAATAGAAGTGAACTGCAGTTGTCACAAGAACAAGCTGGCTAGCAGCATGCTCCTAAAAACTGTAAGATGTCTGCATTTGAGATAGCAGGAGAAATTATATATATAAAAGCTATGAAGCTTGTGGAGATGTTGTGAATGTGTTAAAACTCCATATTAGTAAGAATAATGAGCTCTTGTGGCATCTTTCTTTGCTGTGGTTTCTGGTGAGGGTGTGTGCCAAAGCTCACCTGCTGACATCTGTAGGTGTTGTTTTCATAAGCTGACTATACCTCCTTCCTCTCCCCTCAGGGTTCCTGTCCACAGCATAGAGGTGGGAAAAATCTCCCCTATAATTGAGCATCCATTGAGATACAGAGGGGATTTAGGTAGTTTAATCATGCAAGACAGTACCCTAAAGAAGATTCTGCCTAAATGGGATGTGTTCTATATCTTTCTCCAGGGAGACTGAGGAGGTGAGAATACTAAGATGTTCCAGAATATTGCAGGCACTTCAAAGATGTTAAATCAATGCTGCTGGAGATGGCATAGGCTTATTCATGAAACCTCCTCCAGGGCAGGATATGTCATTTACACAAGGAGGCTGGCAGGATTTTCAGAAGTTGCTCAGGTTCTGAAGAACAGATAGAATTAAGACCTACATGAAGGTATTCTGAAGTTTTTTTGTCCCAAAACCTTATGCCAGAATATGTCCTTATCCCTCCATAGCCCTGGGAGAAAAGAGGCACCAAAGAGAAGTGTGGGAGGGAAAATGCTCTTTTAAGAAGAAAAAAAAATTATCAAAGAAAAGATACTCTTAGAGTTTGCCACTCAGAAATTCCAGGTGATGGTGAGAGACTGCCCTGACTATACCCACTGCAGTTCTTCCTATGCTGGCTGTGTGTATAAAAAGCCCTTAAGAAAAGAGCAAAATTTATAGTGAATCATTTGCATGTGATGGACCCAGGGTTCAGTGCTACTGGTAACTTGATCAGCACTATTCAAATGCTAATCTCATTATGTGTGTTAGAGACTGAAGCTCAGCAATCCACCTCCATTAGGGAAATGTGCTTGTGTGATGTTCTGGCTGGTAGGAAGGGTCGTGGTACCCCCCTGCAGACACCCAGCACATACTGCAGAGCATTATGATTGGTATGGGCAGAGAATGGGAACTCGGAGGAGGAGCCACTGAAACGAGAAAACATGGGAAGCGGAGGCAGTGTCCTCTTTGGAAAATGCTGGAGAAAGAGGAAGAGATTGTGGCCAACAGAACAGTTTAGATGAGTCGTTTTTTTCCTTTTCACCATAAATCCAGCCATCCTTTCCTCTTGCTTCCACGTGAATGCTGTTAAAAGAAGCACATACAAAACAACAACCAACAAAAATATTTATCCCAGATGTAGACACAGTTTAAAGCATGATTAATGATGATTTGACCTTGCAGAAAAACAATTGTGCCTGTGCTGTTTTGTGTTCATTTTTGCTCGTCCCATGTAACAAGGACTAAAATCTGCTGGGCAGCACATGGCACATTCAAAAGACATCATGCACAGGGATTGTTTCTAGATAAAGGCTCTCTGACGGAACCTCATTTCTAAAAGCCCCTTGAAGTAATGTTTGAAGGTGCTGCTGTAGTTTCCAGACCTGGTCCTAGCTTACCCCAGGCTGTTGCTTATAGTATGTCAGGGAAGCATGGGTTGGTTTGAGGTTTGTTGTGCCTCATCTGCGTTTGTAAGGATTCTGCATTTGGGAGGTCACAAGAGCTACAATCCAGAAGAAGCAAGATTTGTTAAGGTGACATAGTGTATTTATGAGATAAGCTACTTAGCTAGCAAAAGCAGATGAGCTCTGATAATGTGTAGTCCTGGCAGCAGCTGGCTTATTAAATAGCATAACCTCCCCAAAAGGACTGTTTCTCTGATGGGCCATTGCAACTGCAGCAGCCCTATTACTAGAGCTCTCTAGTTCTAGGTGGTGCCTTCGTGTTTATTTCTGGTACGGTATCAGTTGTCTAATAGCAGTGATAGTGTTGCTGTGAGTCTTGTTACTCTAACACATCTCTCTCCAGGGTCAGCCATGGCTAGCCTCAGAGCTTACTGAGACAGTAAGAAACTGCAAACATGCTTGCATTAAGGTTTATGAACATAGTTATCCATGGTTCTGCTGCCTGCCTGGGAAGAGCAGAACAGGGAGGATGACACAGTGACAGAGATAAGCAATCACAGTAATCGTGCAGGCAGACAACAATGGCTGGCAATTCACTGAAAGGAGAAGTTACCGGACTGCATTCACGTATCTCTTCCCAGGGGAGGCTTGGTGGCCAAAAAGGGTAGGGAATTGAGAATGATTGTTAGGAGTAAGTGCCTACACAGACTGTGTTACATACCCTGACACCCCCCCCCCCAACACCTTTGGGAATTAAAGATCCTTCACTGGAATGTGTCTTGATCTGTTCTTAAGCAAATTGCCTCAGCTTTGCAGTGACATGCCTGGCAAAACAAACCGTGCTTTGCTGGGAGAGGGGAAAAAAGTATCTGAATTGTAGCAAATGTAGGAGACAGCACCAGCTACCTGTATTGGTTAGGGGTGAACATGTGAGTTTTGATCCCGACCTAGGCAGGGGCAAGTTGTGGAATTGCATCCTTGTAAGGGTATAAGAGTGATCCCCAAAGAGAGGAGTAAATCTCCATGTAACAAAAAGATGAGATAAAATCATATGTTGCTATCATGTTGTTCTCTTCCCCAGTGTAAGACTTGGTGGGTTTTATTTTGACTGCCACAACTAAGTTTTTTGAAGCTGCTTGCTGTTAGCATACTAATGAAGACTATATGTGTGCACTTTCACGTGTATGTACACAAACCATTTCCATTTTGAGAACTTCACTCCTTGGAGCATAGATCTAGAAGCTTTTCAGTACCCCACCTTGCTACAGAATGAATCCTGTAACTATTGCAAAGCTGTTGGTTGTGGAGGTCAGTGCCTGTGTGGTAGCAAGTTGTACGTGAGTGAACGATCTACTAAAGCTACTGATGGGTGTTGTGCTTAAAAGAACTTTATTAAAATCACTTTATTAACCTAGATGAGTAACAAATTGCAGGAACAGATTATGTTCTGATATTGGGAGTCAGAAATCTAAACCTTAGTGTCAAGCCTGGGTGCCTGCATCAGCCTGAACAGAAAGAGTATTGGTAAGGGTAAGGATTCCTGGAGCTGTAAGGTTAAGCAACTGACTAAATAATTTTGCCAAGAATTAGAGGTTGTAAGTTATTAGAATATTCTAGAATACCTGATCTCTTTACCATCCAGATATAAATTGTTTCTGTGCAGTTTTCAGAGGCCTCCTGACCCCCAAAGGGATTCCTGGTTCCGTGTCTTGGGGTAGGGCAGAATTAACACTTGCCTTTGGAGACAGGTGTTACATATCAGTTGGATGATGTGGGCTGAATAGAAGTGAAGGGTAGAGCTGCTAATTATGGCTGCAAAGGAAGGATCACAGCAGTGTCAGTGCAAGGGGTATCTGCTGCCTTTTTTGCCCTGGATCTCAGAGGAGAACTTGGAAAGAGCTTTGGGAAGTGAGCTGAGGTGCTGCCCCAGAAAACACACCTGAAAATCAACTGTCTCTGCAGCCCTGGTAAGTGCTTTCCAAAGCTACTGCCTTTAGAGCTCTGATAACGAGAGCCAGATGCTGAGCTCGGGTCCATCGTGGGGCCTCTGAGCTGCCTGTGAGGCAGTGTGGTGCTGGCTGTCCTTAACCGAGATCCCTCCGTTTTCTCGGCTTTGTTAACTGCAGCCGCTCTGCTCGGTGGGCTGGCGGCAGAGGGCACTCCGAAACAAGAGATGATGCCGGGGCCACACGGACCGAGCGGCTGGGGAGAAACAAATCTGCCTTTCCTGTAAGGCGAGCAAGTCTGGCAGGGAAAACCTTGCCGTGACCTTTAGTTGTGACATACCTGTCACGGCAGGCACTGAGTGGTAAAGCTAGTGAGTACCTGAATATCAGATACGAAATTGCTCAAGAGCCTGGCAGTTTGTATTCTGGCATATTCTGCTGGGGAGGTTTTTGACCTTCCAAGGGACATAAAGGAAATGTGTTTTGCTGACTCTGCATTGTTGTCTCAGATGAAGCCTTTGAAATATATATATGAATCTCCTCTGGTATAGCAAGCATGCAGAAATTCACAGTGTATTTACCAAAAAAACACAGGCTTGTTGTCGACAGTGCAGCAGTTCTTGTTATTATCTCATTGTGCTGAATGAGCAGCATCTGTGTTCAGCTCCAGAGGTGGATACATTTCCATGATTCTCTGCATGTACGTTTTTGGAAATCTGCTTTGTGGTGGAAGGTACTCTATATGCAGGCTCTGGTACAAAATCTTTCCTTATTTTAGGGTTCATGTGTGCTTATTAAGAAATAAAACCTCCCCACCTGACAGTAGTTTAACATTCTCTCTTGCCTTTAAGCAATTAGCCTTGAGCTTCATTTTTGTGGTAGGATATAGTTGGTAGATGGCCCTGTGAAGTCTTTAACCTCACAGACTAATCAGAACACAGGTGGTAGGATGGGGGAAGAAAACATTTGCAAAAGAAGAAAACACTGAAGTACAACTATAAAGATCTCATTGATTATGAGTAATTCCAATTGCCATGTTGAGTCTAAGCAATTAGTAGCTAATAATCTGCTGTCTGTGACAAAGGTGGGATGAGCTGTTTAGAATCCTCTGCCATGAAGTTAGCCCTGGTCTGTGCTGTTATCAGGCTTTAAAAGCACTGTCTAGGGATTCATCCCAACAGAAACCTGGGCTCTGAAAGGTCCTTTCTCCCTCTTACCCCATGTGTAATCTGAGATTTGAATTTCATTTTTTTTTTTTTAGCACAAAGCCTGGCCTTTAGGCTGCAGCCCCAGACAGAGGGGGAAAAATCCCTAAAACAAGTCCAGTTACAGCTGTGGTTGTGCCATAGATTAGAACTGAAATGGAGAGCCACACAAATCTGTAGTAATTTCTGTCTCATTAGCTTGTATACAGGATGACTGTATCAGAAGGAGGGATTAAGCTCCAGGCAAGAAGACAAACCTGCCAAGGAAATACCTGAGCTGGATCCATTAAAAACCTCAGAAAGACCTCAGGAACCTGAAAACCCAGTTAGCTTCCAGGATAATGCTGAATATTTTTTTTCCTTCCTCTCTGCTGACACTGTGATCCTTCTTCCAATTTGGAGAGTTTTCTTTCCTTTGAGCTCTTATCAGTTTGTGGGACAGTGACTCAGTGCAATGCCTGAGGCTATGGGAACAAGGCTGATGGTAACTGAGTTCCTACCCATCAGCTGAGCCTGGAGAACCAGTCTTGTTTGTGCTTCTGCTTCATCTCAGCTGAAAGCAGTTACATCAGTTCCCAGCTTCACTGAGGAACCTCGTCGAGGTTCAAATGGTTTTTACTGGAATGGTGTTCTGCCTCTCAAAAAGCTGATGCACCGTGTTTTGAGGAGGTGTTTGGGAAGTGGAGGTGGGTATTGTGTGTATGCCCATACAAGCTGTCACCACTAGATGACACCATGACTCTGGCAACAAGGTTCACACAAACCCTAAAACCAAGGGCATTTTGCCTGTTTCAAGGGGTTTGTTACAAGCCCAGAACAGGGGCTGGATTTATAAACCTTTCAGTGAACTGGAGTTCTGTTTCCCCCAAATACAGACTGAAGTCTGAACAGAATGGGCTCAATTCCAGGTTGCAAGGTGAGATTTACAATTTGCAGTGGAAACCATCTGAACGTTTGACTTGCAACCAGGCTGACCTTGGCTGTGGTTATGCTTGGATAGCCTGTGCATATTTGAAACAAAATCTCAGACTGAGATTTAGGAAATGTGAAGCTGCCTGAGCCCAAACTAGAAGAGGTTTGCACAACTATGCTGTGAACTTCATTGCTCACCCAAGGTGGTACCCAAAAGCAGCATCCAGACCTGGCCAGTGATAGCCCTGCTTCTCTTTGAGACCATTGTCACTGTTGGGGGCAGGAAACCAAACTCTTGGCAGGGAGTGAGTGAGCAGGGCTTTGCCATGCTGCTGCCATGCACTGCTCAGCAGCTCCCCGCAGCAGTGCCAGGGTGGCTTGGCTGCCCCAGCAACAGCCTCATCTCCAGGAGCAATTTGCTTTCTGATCCACTTGTTATCCATCTGGTTCTCCTAAAGTATCTTCCTGGGCTCTCATTTGTCAAGGAGTGGCTGTTGCTTGCTACTTCCTTCTCTTTTTTTTTGGTCAGAGTAAATGCTTATTCTCTGTCCTCAAAAAGCTTCTTTCTCTCTAGTGTGTGTACCCCTGTCCAAGCCACCCTGCCATTGTGGGCTTTTGTCCCTTTCAATGACACTCGGAGCATGTTCCCATGAAGTGTATTAATAAACCAACTTGCGTGTCTTCTACTCTTGCAAAAGGCATTTCTGCATCCCAGAGTTTGGCAATTATCACATAATTATGTGGCTCCAAGGATAGATTCAGGGCATTGATAATCTAAGAAACATTTGATGATGCTCTGTCACCTTATTGAAATTCAAGTCTTTCTACACCCACCTTAGCGAGGATCCTCACATGCGAACTGGTTAAATATCTTGTAGCAAGGAGTCAGCACAGAGCAAGGGCATTCACCTAGTGAGCATATTGTGTAAGCTACCACCAAATGCCTGTTGTCCTTGTCTCCCTGAGTAGCTGTGGCTTAGGGGGATCCTAGCAGTTTGAGACACAGGTCTTTTTGGTGACACTGTGACTTCCAATAGTGCTTGGAGATTTGGATTTTGTTTGGCAAACTTGTAGTGCATGTGAGTTCCTCCACTTACTAACTTCATGCATTGGTGTTTTCATGGCATGCTGAGATGGCTTGCTAAAACAAACTCATTGCATTAATACAAATTCTCTTGTGGTGATTTGTTGTTACTTGTGTGGAAAACTATTTAAAATAATATTCATAAAAGCTGCATTTGTATTGTGAAGTTAAACACCACAGAAAACCCCATTGGAGATGTTTTGGTTTATCGTGTTTTGTGAAGGCAGAAACAAGGAGTGTTTGCCTCGAACCGTCTCAAAGCTTTGCTCTGGTTGGAATGTATTTTTTGTGTAAGTCAGCTTTTATGTAAGGCTGGCATTTATATTTTTGGTGCTTGATGGTACCTTGTCTTTTGCTGTATTCACTGATGCAGTCAGAAAATGCTAAAGGATTAGTTTTACAAAAACTCTGTTCACAGCCCATCATGGAACAGCAGTATTTCTGTTCCTATTTTTAACTAACAGCTCAATTAATTTACCAGCTTACAGCATTTGAGTCTAGCTCTCCAGAAAACCCTGAGTGTCTTCTTGAAATACAGGTACATTTGTTACCCTGTAAGGCTGTGACACTGTAGATGATTTTATTGAGAAACTATATATTTTTATCCACAGTTTAGACACTTAATTCTTAGGATGCTTCCTTTGTTTGATGGGAAAGGCAGGACTCTAGGCAGAAGAAATGAGGCAAACTATTCTGTTTTCACACTATGATAGTTAAGCCCATATTCTCTACCACAAATGCTGTGTAAAACTGACACTAGGACAGATCAGAGGAGGCCATGAGATATGGGTAGGTAATAGAAGTAAACTAAATGGGTACTTGTGGCCTAGAATGCCAATTGTAGTGTGGACATGTCCTTATCAGGTTGTTTCTGTCCAAGTCGAGCAGGAGTGGTATTCAGGTATTTTCACTGAATTATCACAAGGCGAAGAAATTAGGAGCTCAGTCAGTCTCATGTGATACCTCTCCTGGCAGTGTCAGGTAACTTTCATCCCTCATAAGCCTTCCAAAATTCTTTACATTTTTTTTGTTTGCATTGAAAGCCTGAGATACAGCTTTACCCATCACTCAGCACTATGTTGTCTAAAGTTATGCTAATCTTAATGTTTTCCTGAAGTCCTGTGTGAGCTTCTGTTGTTCCAAAGGGCCAATATGCTACAGACACAACTTTTTTTCCTTCATCTGCAAAGTACCTCTGGAGAAGATGTGTGAGGGAGCTGAGTGGAGTTGTCACAACCACCCTCCAGGGCTCTGTACAGCTCTGACTGCTCCAGAATTAATGAGCTGTGGTCTCTGTGAATGCTGAGACCATTCCGTAGCTATTTCTTCTAATCCTTAATCTTTTTTCCTCCACCACCATCTGCAGAGTATGGACAGGGAAAAGAATAGTTCCTGTGTCTCTTGGTACCACCTCTCCACCCTGATCTGCCAGAATAACAGTGTTCAAGGTAGCTTTCCCCAGTAGTGGAGGATTGACACCTTCCAGCATAGACACAGGGAGGAAACTCCAAACCGCTGGGCTGGAAGCACTCCACACCTTGAACTATGAAGAACCTGATGCCTTGTAGGAAACAGCAATGTTACTGAGGCATCATCAGTGTATATAGATATGGATTTCTGATTTGTCCTTGACTGGATTTTACTTATGGGCCTAGACACCTTCTGAAAAGCTGACTCTCATCCAGAATGTCTGGGAGGCCAATGGGACTTGTTTAACAGGATGACATGTTACTGCAGCGAGCCTCTTTGGTGCAGATTCCCATAATACTTGTAGCTTTCTGTTTGGCTCAGGACGGAGAATCTTGCCTGAGAATACACTGCAAGTTGGTGCTTGCTGTCTGCTCAACTTTCTGCAAGCTGAAGTGATAGAGAAGCAACCCAGGAACCTGATAGAGAGTGAGAGAACTGTTGTAGCTTGGAGAGGAGAGGACATGCTTGTGAGAATCAGTGTGGTGTTCCCTCTGTTGGGCTGCCAGTGCCTGATTGTTCACATTTACACATGGGAGAGCAAAGTGGGAAACAGCTTGGCCTAGCACTGGGTCCTCCAACTAAAATCAGGAGTTAGTGTCGTCTTTGCTAGCCAAATTTCACTGGTGCTGTTTTGATACCACACTGCATCTCCTCTCCAACCAGCTTCTGCAAAGTTACCTTCCTGTATGAATGGAAGAGTCCCACAGGTTGCTCATACAGATAAATGGTGCCAAAATGAGAAGCTCTTGTCTTCATTGTGTTGGGAAGGTCAGCAAAACAGCCTGGGTCTGTCTACCTGTCTGTAACACAGGGTGATGTGAAGAGCCTTATGTTGAAATTGCTTTGTGATCCCTGGGCTGAAGGTCCAAGGCTTGGCATTTCGTCAGAACTGTTGGGCTTGTGGTGTTGCTTCTGTTTGTTGGGTCTGCTGAGACCCAGTGAGGAAGGATTCTCATCTTCTTTTTTACACCTAGGAAAACAGAGGCCTAAAAATACTTGAGTCGATGCAGACTCTCACCTGCCCAGCTCTAGCCTAAATGCTGCTGGTGCCCATCACAAAGATTTCAGAGCTGAAGCTCTCCCTAAAAGTGAAACAAAAGGCTGGGAAGCCATTCAGTAGGGCCTCAACCAACGAGTCAGTAGGTCATGGCAATGTCAGGCAGAGTCCCTGCTTCTTTAGGGGATGAAAGTATAATTACAGGGAATGAAGTAGTGAGCATGGCTTCTTGCTTCAAGTCCTGCCTGTGGAAAAGGAGCTCTGGCTAACGCTGTCACTCTCCCATTTGGTTTTTCTTTCTGTCTCTCATTCTTCCATCTCCCTGTCTGGGTATTTGTGCTGCCAGCCTGTTTGTTTGTTGGCTGACTGCCTGCTGAATTATTTACCAGCCTGACTGAATTAAGCAGCAGCAAAAGCAGGCAAGTGGATCCCACCTGAGACTCTTCCAAGGAGAGGGGGGCGAAGTGGGATATGTGCGTGGGGGTGTTGATACATTATGTTTAATTAAATGTACTGGCCCATTCCAGGCAAAACCTTGTGGGAAAAGAAACTCCTCTGTTGCCCTGAGACAGAGCTGAGGAAAGCTGAATGCATCACTAATACACCAGCTCAGGTGCCAGTAGGCTCCATCTTCAAGCAGAATGGGGGTCCTGCTGCTGGGAGTTGCCTTCAGCCCTCGCAAGTGTCATGTCAGAAGGCTGGGATGTGGCAGGGCTGTCAAGCAGCCATTCCCCTCCCCATCAGTGGAGTTGTTTGTGATGGTTGTTATGCTGTGTGAGGTTAATTGGGTTAATAAGCACATTGTACATTATTAGAGGCTGAATTGGCAATTATGCTAATTATTTTGTCTCCCAAAGTGCCACAGTGACTGAGGATGTTTAATCTTTTAAATCTATAGACTTTTATCTTTCCTCTAAAAGAGTTTTCATCTCACCTGGTTTAGGAGGGAAAGTCATCCATCTACTAAGCAACTTGTGAACCTGAAACTACTCTAGTTGCACATGTACAATACAGAACATCTTTGTCTTAGGACAGCTAATTGAGAATTGTTCCCTGTCAGGCCTTTCTTCCACACGTGGGTATACCTGCTTGAGAATGTTAGGAGAGACTTAACTGCTCCAATCAGACAGTTCATACTGCTTTCTCCCAGACTTCTGACTTCATAAGGCATCTCTTCCCTTCCAGAATGTGGCATGTCAAAAGAGGTAACCTATGCAGACTAGTCCTTCATCTCTATAGCATCAATTTACCATATGAGTTAGGATACTGTTTCCAGAAGGTGGATAAAGAGGGAGCTGGAAATGGCAAGACATGAGAAGAGCACTGTGCCATCAAAAGTACATGCCTCATGAATTTATCATGAACTAACTCTATGAGACACTTGCTACATAAATCAACTGATAACTCACCATGTAAAAGATCATATAGAACAATTCACCGCTTCCTTTCCATTTCTGCTATATCCCTCTTTCTGAAATTCACTGTACAATCAGCGTGAAAGTGCTCATGCACACTGCTCTGTTGCAGAGGTGTGTCTGTGGCTCATCAAGGTAATGGATTTTTCTTGAATAACCTATGCAAGTGCCGTCATGTTTTGCATCAACAGTAAGTGATTTCATATTGCATAAAGCTAGAAGTTTAAAAGAGTTGATGACCCTTTCTGGCTTTGTTCCACATGGGGGTCGTGTCTAGGTTACTGCCCAACCTTTTCTAATAAGTTAATTCCTACTCTTAGAATTGTAATGGCTGCAGTGAGTTGTGCTCCCCTCCATAATGATCACTTACAGGAAAGAAAAAGTGCTTTTTCACTGGACTCAAGCATTCTTCCTCATGCATTGCCAGCATTTTGTGCAGGTGCCTACACTTTGCACTTACTGTGAAAACTGAGGTATCAGGTCCAAAAATGCTTCAGAATTGAGCATAAATGTCATGTTCTATGGTTCTGCAGCAACATTCAAGTTAAACAGTCTTATCTGGTCCTTGCATCTACAACCAAGTTAATGTATTTCTTTAATAAGAAAATTTAACTGTCTTGGATCATCAGCAGATGTTGTCTATTAAGATGTCAGCAAAGCACTTTATAAGGTATCTCATCGGAATACTATACTCCCAGAGAAAATAAGGATTAGTACATGGCCTGTACAGTAAAAGAGGGGCTAAGGAGAGGAAACTGTGCAGGAAGGAAAGTCATAAGGGTAGAATTCTGCCAGTAAAAGGTTTATTTATTTATCAGTGTTAATTCTGTGACTTATACACAGATTCACTGGGCAAAATTAGGATTCTGCAGAAGCATCTATATATACAAACATACCAGAGGAGCTGAGGGCCCCTTTTCCTTTATACCCATTGAATGGTACTTGCCTGCTGTACTCTCTGCAAGAGGAAATGACCCTTTCTGGTGCTGCCATCCCCTGCTGTGTTTCAGAGAGATTTACTGCTCTCTGATCACTGACTATACTCATGAGCTGGTATAAAACCAAATACCTAAGGGATGCATACATCACCAAAACTTGTTCTCCCTTTTTACTCAACTTATGTCAGGAGTGGACAGTCTATTGAAGGAAGGATTTTAAGTTTGAATCTGTCTTCCTTGGATGAGATCAGAATTTACCTCTAAAGTGTGCTCCTGTCCACATGTCTGATCTGGGAAGGAGAAGGGGATAGTCCTACCCAGCATGTCAAAGGAGAGTCAATGTACGCTCCTGAGTGATGCCAATACCAGTGTCATAGAATAGTAACGGTTGAAAGGATGTCCACTAGAAAGACTGGTTTTGTGGACCTCTCAATTTTGTCACATACACATTATGCAGAGCAAATAATATCAAAAGATCTTGTTGGAAAGACCATGGCAGAAGTTTTATATCTGCACAGTAACCCATGTGTTGGAGACAATATTACTGAGTCAATGTTTACTGAGGAGATTTGTCAGGGTTTGCAATGACAGGGAGAGAGTTTGGGGTTTTAAGCTTGGTTAGAGGGGAGGATTCAGTTTAAATATTTTCTTCCAGTCTTATAATCTCCTTTTTACAATTTTCTGTACCTGGTAATACTTTAAGTAACTGCTTTGTGTCTCACTATAACAGTCATCACGGACTAAACCATGAGAAGACTGGATGTCCAATTAATCTCAGTTTAAGCATTCTTGGGAGGTGGCAAGGAGGCTTGTGTCTACTATCAAAACAGTGGAATGCTAGGCTTCAGAATGTGCCAGTCACTTCTATATCTGCATAGATTATATTGGTAAAAAATAAGGTTATTTGTCAAAATAGGCTATATAAAATTATACAGGGTATATTAACAAATGCAGTTGTCAATTCATTAACATTATTCTCTTCCCCTAAAAAACCATTTGCGTTACAGTCACATTAAAGGCAAACATGTCTTCTGGTTTCAGCTCTACTGGTGAAAGGTGTCACCATCATCAACCGATGTTACTCTCTATGCTGATGACTGGAGGAGCCCCAGGCAAAGCTGAGTGTCTGTCTTAAACTATTACAGTTGTTGGCAACAGCAGACCTGTTGACTCTGACTTCTTCAATTGTCAAAAAGAAGCAAACATTGGTAGGTACCACTTCTACAGAACTTTTAAAGTGCCTGCCCAAGGTTATGTGAAGTTGGTGGCAGTGACAGAACTAGAAACAGAAATAGGTTTCCTGGCTTTTTAGCTATCTTCACTAACCATTGGAAAATACTTCCTCTAGATGTTTCAGTATGGGATGCTATAAAAAGTTCTTGACGATGTTGTTGCAATTCCCCATTTCCAAAGGGCTGCCTGCCTTTATGGTTTTCATACTGTTGCTTGGAAGCACCACAGCCATGAGTGACAGTGCCAGAAATAATAATAACAATAATCTGCATAGCACAACAGGCGTTATACCAGCATGTAGGAAGGCAAAGGTCTCTGTGTGCTTTGTATTAGCACACTGAAAAAGTATTAGCAAGTCTATCTGGAATGCATAGGTGGGAACCTTAACCCCTCATATGCTGAGGAGAAAATTGTGTGCAGACCTGAGAGATGAATTAAATGAATAAAAGGGCACATGATCTTCATTCCTTTGGCAGCAGGAGGTCTTTCTGGACCATATGCCTTGAGAGCCTTGCTCAAGCTTATGTATTTAATATCCATGTGACACCAGAGTCATTAATTCACAAGTATTTTTCCACTTTCTTCAGATATGTTTAATTATTCTTTACCATGGACCAGAAGAGACAAGAGAAAGGCAAAAGCTAACCTAAATCTTAAAGTTCTTTTTTTCCTCTGGAAATTCCATCCTTATTTCTGCTATGGCCCACGTTCAAAACCTAAACAATAAAACATACAACAGTGTCATTGGGGAATTATCCAAAAAGGACGATGTCTCAGGCTTTATGATTAGGTTTTATATTCCCTCTGTCTACAGAGCAGCACTTCCTGAATGTTTCTGTGGTGGGAAAAGCATCCCAGCCATTTCCCCTTGTGGATGATGGTGTAATTAGAGCTGTAAAGAAAGAACCCATGACACTAAAAGGCTATAAGTGCTGCAGATTTAGGACAACAGGTTTCTATGGAAACTGAAGTGAAAATAGGACTTTAAATGGATGAATAACAATAATATAGAGTTCTCAGTTTGGATCGGTGTCTAAGTTGCACTAAAATACAGCCTGCTTTTCTGGCAGTTATTTGCATAACCTTTTCCATGGTGTTCCCCAACTCTTAATTTCTATACAGGAACAACATTCTTTCCCTAAAAAAAAAAATGAGACATTTCCAGTGGATGGCACACACACATTTATAGATAATAATAGAACTATAATAAGTATAATTTGATCTTAATATAGGGAAATTTGTAACAGAATAAGTTATGGCATCCATTGTTGGCACTGGTACTACTGTGCTGGATTCTTTGGTAGTAGCTGCAAATTTTCCTGCATCAGCTGGAAAATGAAGTTGTCATATTCTGATTCAGTGATGCTGCACTGAAAAGATGAGGCAATGCCAGCGATACCTTTGCCATACCTCTGTGTGATTCAGTGTGTGCTTTGCTTGCCAGTTCTGGATAGCTAATTGTCTCCTGAAATCCTGCCGGAATGCTTTTCTCAGTTTGAGACTAGTTCTCATGTCTGCAATGGGAGATCCTTTCCTTTGACTCTCCAGTTTCTGAGGAAAATAGGAACAGTCTCTCACTGGCAGGAAACCTTTCTGGGATGTTCAGCAGGATATGGTGTCTTGTATTGGCTGTGCCATGCTTTAAGCAACGTCTGAAAACGCCACTGTTACAAATACTCCTGGAAAGAACAAAAGGGAGTTTGGCATTCTTTGCACTATTATTTTTTTTCTTGTTGAGCATTAACAACAGTGGAAGAAATGAAACTGCAGCATGGGAAAGATTAAACAACAGAAATACCCTTATGGTCCAGTTTGTTTCTGTAGAACTATACCAGCAGAGCTATACCAGCTCTGTAGTAATAAATATACTAACTCAGAGATACTTAGGATGAAATTATTGTAGATTACAGAATTCTCTGCAACTGACCTGTATAGGCTAAATATATGTAAATATGTATTTGGAATTATTGCTAAAATCAGAAGCAACCAAACTGGGATACATCTGTGCAGGAATTGACCCTAAGAGCCCTTGGCACTCAGAATGATCCAAGTTCTGTACAGCCTGAGACTTGAATTAATTTTGCAAGCAGTAGGCTAAAAAATTACATAAGCTGCAATTTAACTCTTTGCAAACTGCCCCAGAAGAAGAGCCAGCCTCATAACATGCTGGATCTCTTTCCCTGCTTACATTGGTACAAAAGCACTGTTCCAAATGGGAACCACTTAAACCAGTCTATTGCCAGTCACTGAATCTGAGTCAAGATCCTTGTTTGTGGGAGTGGGTCTACAGCAACACCATGTCTCTAAATGCAAATGATTTCTTCTCTGAAGTGTGTCTTACCATTTGAGTTTCAGTGAAATAATACGCGCTTTCTAGACTCTTTACCTTTATGTGGCCATAAATGAGAGAGCAACCTCTTCTCTGTGCATGTCCAGAGTTTCTCATTGCATGGCAAGCCATGCACATTCATGATTCTGGCTGCTCTGCTTGTGCAGGCTCAGAGCATCATCCAGATGCTGATGGTCTGGCTCCAGACAGCCTCCCCACAGGATAAATGCTGTTAAATTCTTGATCTGATTGGCAGCCCTGGGAATTCAATTCAAGTCCCTGGGGAAAGGCAGGAGAGCATTTCTTTTCTCTGTGTCTATTGTCATGAAAATGAATAAATCCTTCTACCTCCCCTCTCCCCATCCTCAGGTTGTCACTGGCCTGGGTTAATTTTGTGTATGGGTTTCTTTATTCCTTCCGTGGCTGCTTCTTGAGGAGAAGATTGCCTAATTCTCTGTTCAAATTCAAAGCAAAGCCAAGAAACCTAGTAGATATGAATCTTAGGAAGGGAAATCAAGCTACCTGGCTGAAGCCTCTGCAGCCTGATGGTGCTGTGAATGCCCAGTACTTGGGTAAAGAGAGGCCCACTAGGGCTGATGGAAGTGAGGCCAGTCACGCTGTTTCGTTTAGCGCATCTCAGAATCTTTCTCATCTTGTTATAATATTACTTGCTGATTTTCCCATGGATTTACCCATTCTTTGAGGCAAATGTAACTTATTCATGGCTGGGCTGGGGCCTAGCACATTCCCCTTGTCTGCCTCCTATTCATCTGTGTGACATCTAACATGGGATATTAGCTCACGGCACACACCAGTGAAGAGAGCAAGCTCCTGCACCGCAGCGTGGGTTAGGTCAGGCACAAAGGAATTGGAGGTGAACAGCAGCTGGGACCCAGCACTGGGGCTGCCTTGGGGATGCTGCACTGCAGACGGGTAGCCAGCCTATGGTATCAGAGCAGATACTACAGGGACCAGCCCTAACATGCCTAGCTGAGGAAACCCTGTCTAGCTTTTGTTTCAGCAGAGTCTTTAAGCGCAAGGACCTTGCAGAGGGAAAAAACAGATATTGGTGCTGTATTCACTGAAACTTTCTGCTCTCTTTCTTCTCTTTGAAGGAAAACCAACCAAAAAAAGAAATCTAAGTTTCTCAAAAGAAATATGTTAATGTAGAAAATGCCTTTTGTTTAAAGATCTGGTTTATGATTAGTGAACCAAAATATTTTAATGGAAATGAAAAACCCATCCAGAATTTTCTTTAGCAAAGCAACCAATGTTTCTCAACCAGCTTTATTTCTATGTTTAAAATCATTTACATGCTTAAGCATCTTGCTGGATCTTGCTTATCTTAGCTACAATATCCATTGTAGGACTTCTGTAGGACGTTAACTATAATAGTTCTCTTTTATCTCATAATTACAGGCCTTTAAAAACATTATTTTTTTAAGTGTGTGTAATTATTATATAGATCAGAGTTTTTACCTTGAAATGACATGCATTTGCATAAAAATTTACATATATTAATGCTAATTGAGGCCATGGAAAAGAAACAGAATTTCACTAAACTCCCTGATATGAATTAGGGCTCCAATGTCAGAGGTCAGGCTGAAAAAATACAGATGTTGGCACCAGCTGTACTCCCCAAATCAAAATTGCTTGATGTTTCTGTTGGTCTTCATTCTGTCAGGCCAGTTAGGAGTGCTGACATGCACGTTGCTGTTGCTGTGCTGCAGTGTTAACACCTTGTTAAGATGAATGAGAAACTTGCACCTCTTTTTAAGGCAATTGATTTAGTGATTTATAATCTGCTAGCTAGAAGCTCCACGAGACTCTTCCGAGAGTGCTGAAGGAAAGTCAGCCTGTTGTCAGTGTGCTTATGTTTGCTATACAAAGCCTAGGAGAGCCTCTGGTAAATTTTTAGCATCGACAATCTGGAAAAGGTTGATAACTGCTAATTTAGACTGTCAGCAGTCTCAGCAGCCAGAGCTGCTCCTGGTTGTCTGGATATTTCTTCTCCAGCAGAAGGATTCTGGGTCTGTTATCAGTCAGTCTGTGTTCACAAAAGTATTATAAAAGTAGAAGGTGTTCAGGGAGAAGTGGTTATTCTTAGAAAAGTGAGGTAGCTTCAACACAAGAGAGAGATTATTTATGTTGGAGAAGGGAGTAATAATGGCGAGTTATTCTAGAAGCAGGTGAAATGACGACTAGTATGATGATGGTAAGAAACTCCTCTTTCTCTATTTTACAGTGGAAGAGGAAGGAGATGTTGGATAACTTTGAAAGGGAACATTTTTAAACAGTAAAAGAATATTTGATGTCACATACTGCACAACCTTATGCCAAAAGGCAGTACCGGGCCAGGAGTTCAAAGAACTGAAGAGAATTTTCCAAGGCAGAAAAAGCAAGGTGAGCATCAAACTCCTTGTGGAAATTAATTGAATACTGAATCTCCATTCATGATCTTGAGACTCTCTCATTGTCTCTGAACACTGAGCACTTCAACAGTTGAATTTTTTAAATTCAGGGTGAATTGAAACAAAGTGTTAAAGCTACAAGAACCCTACTGTATGTCAAGGCATAAACCTCTGACTTGTGTCTGCTAGGAAGGAGCTTTCCCTCTGAGCAGATTGTTCTGTAATTTGCCTACTGTGAAGCTCCCCATATTTACATCTTTGCTGGAGATTGTTTAACAAAAAGGAAAATAAGCAAAAAAAAATCCAGTTTATGTAGCACTGAAATCCCAGTGTGCAGGAAGCCCTGAGCTGCTGAGCAGCATTTCAGTCCCTTGGAAGCAGGTGAAGGTGCTGCTGCTCAGTGGGAGGAGCTGGGCTGCACTGTCTGCTGCCTGCCTGGCCCATGCCTGGGCTGGAACTGGGATAGAGAGGAAACCTGAGCGTGCCTGAAGGGGAAATTATTCTTCTGGACTCGTTTGAATGTTGATATGAGTGTGTTATGTTTTGTAATAAATAGTTGAAAGTTCTTCTTCTCCAATAGTCAGTACAACAAATCTGCACCGGCCCAAAGCAGCCTTCACCAGCTCCTTAGATCTCCTATGGAGGATTTATTTCAAAGCACAGGCCTCTCTCATGCAAGCTAAATGAACATATCCATTTAGGAAGTAATTCATTTATGATGAACAAGGGATGAAAAGGAGACAGTGACAATGTAGGCACTGTAGGTCAAGTAATATCGATATTTAGGTACAGCATTTGTATCTGTAGATAAATAGTGATGCTATAATAGTTCTATCCATCTGTGTAAAATGAGAATGGCACATACAGAGGTGAGTATATGGAAGGAAACCATGCTACTTTCTTTGAGACCTGCCTTTGTGCTATTTTAAGATGGCATCATTTTCTAATAGTGATAGCGAGAAGCTTGCTGTGGTTTATAAACCTTTAACTCAGCAGTGGTCTGGGATGGAAAAAAGAGCCCACCTACCTGTATAAAAGTCATTCCCCTGCATCTTGCTTGCAGTTTGAATACTAGAAAAGCAGGATATTTTCAGCCAAATTAGTATGTAAAAGCAAAGCTATATCCAGTTGTGAGACATCTAAGGCAATTTTAGTGTCAGGATTTGGGATTATGATTTATACCATGGATGCCTTTTGACCATGGCATAGAATAGCTTTAAAGTATGTTCTGACTGAACATGTGCTGCTGCCATCTTTGTACTGGTATGGGCACAGTCAAAATCCACAGGCATCTATGTTAAGGCTTCATGTCTTTATTAGAATGTACTTTTAATCTTTTTCTTTATGGCTTTGATTTACAGTTTTTTTCCTTCTGAATCATAATGAAAAAAAAGATATTTTTTTTTATAGATTATTTTTTTGTGTGTGTGGGAAAAGGAGAGAAAGCATTACCTTCCACACCTGCTAGTCATTGGGAAAGAAAGGGGTTCAGTACAGATGAGATCTATGTACATTCAAGGAACGTTTCAGAAAGCTTGGTACATAACATTACTGCAAAGTAGCACAAAAGGTAGAAGAATGTGTTCAACAACTTCCCTTCATATTAGTAGATCTGATTCTGCAGCTGTACCAGTTTAATCCAGAACAACCCTGACTGTCCAACCCTGGAACAGTGAGCATACCATCATGCTCATACCTCACACGAGAAGGACAGGATTAGGCCCAATATATGTTAAGAATCAGGTAGAATAAAGCTGATGGTCTCTAGCAAGGAGAGTATCTTGACTTTTAGGCTTCTATTGGCATGTACAGCTGGATTGTGCAATATATTGCAGAGGTTCTGTGCATGTTTTATTACTGTAGAGGACAATGCATGCCTTGGATACAGGCATTAATTGTTTTTACTGCTCAGTGTTTGATCATTACACTAATTTGCTAGATGCAGAGCAGTTGCTGCAGATTACACTGATGGCCTCTGAGCAGATTACTAGGACCTGCAGTTTGCTGCAGGGCAGCAAGCCACATGATAGAAATTAGGGGTCAAATTCTGCTCCCCTATATACTGTTGTAATTATCAATACTCTGATTGATTTTATCAAAGTAACACTGGATTTAACTTGTGTGATTCAGGGCATCTGACCTTGTTGTTCTGTTATGTTTGTTAATACATATAATACAGTACAGCAGCAGTCTTCAGAATGGGTAGGAGAGGAAAGAATAGCAGAGATTCCAATATGTTGCTGAGATTTTTGAAGGAGTCTAAATAACTGTAACATGAGCTTTCCATTCCCTTCAGTGTTCCCATGTTTAAGTGTCCAAAAATCTTGTCCATACAGTGTAAAATAGAAATGATGTTTTGATGCAGTTTTATGCAACTTCCTCCAAAGAGAATGCCCTGACTTCAGACTGAGCTATGAGAAAGGGTAGCATGCTGCAGGATGTTGCAGAGACAGCACAATGCTCAAGATATATAACACTGATTATACAAGATCAACAGGCAAGGGAATGCAAGTAACATTAGTGGTTACTCATGGATTTTGTACTTGATCTTATTACCACCAAAGCCTGCAGCAGAACTTCCTCCAGCTTAGGAGGAAGAGACTCAAACTCTGCTGTTACACCAGTAGAGCACAGCTGTCTTTTATGTGCTGTAGAGAGAATAGAGCATCATAATGCAGGTAATGTTGGTTTGCTGCAGTGTCAGGGAATCTCCCAGTGGTGCATGTTCTGTAATAGAAATGTCATTTAGCCTGCCTGCTTTTATAAATAAGTGTAGTTATTTTAATAGTACCCTCATTAAATTCACAGCTGCTAAAACAGCTCTGAATGGCAGGGATAAGCCATCTTCACCTGCAGTCACCCTGGCAGGCTGCAGGATTTTGGTGCTTATTCCTCCAAGGAAGAATAACAATTTTGTTCTCATGTCTCCCACCTGACCTTGCAGTTCACTTGCACAGCAAGTGTCGCAGGGAGGCTCACGGTAGGGATGTGGGACAAGCAGATTTCTCCTTGCAAGGCAAGGCAACCTTTGCTCACTGTTGCCTTGCAGGTCTGCTATGTGCTTTGCCTCTCTGGAAGGAGGGAGCCAGTGACTAGTGTTGCTTTTGGCCTTGGAAATGGTGCCATCACTGGCAGTGTGGGTGGCTGTGTGGGATACTGGGGCTCACACAGCAAAGAGCAAAGACCTCTGCTGAACCTGAGTCAGGGCCTTGTCACCTGCCCAGAGACACTGGGCAGATTTGAGTCCAAATCTCTTGCAGTGCCAAGCATTGCAGCAGGTGGTTCTCTAACATGGCTGTAGGTGTCGCACAAACAATGAACAAGTCCCACAGGTGAACACTGCAGAAAGGGTCCCTTTGCTCTTAGTGTGCAGAGAAATGTGGCAACTGCTTATAATGCAAATGTTCTACTTTCATTCTTTGCCTTGTCTCTTTCTTCTGTTTCACCCACCTGTTGTGCCTGCCATTAACTGAGAGTGCGATCAGTTCAGAGCAGTTGTTGCTTAAATAAAAGTAGACATAAATGTTCATTGAAGTTCTAGCCTAACAGACAACATAATACTACTTTTTATTGACAATATTAGCTAATAGAAACAAGAAAAATAAGCTTCTCTTCTTTCCTTTCATCTCTGCATTACCTATGAATTTGGACTGTGCTCTGCTTTAAAAATTGTAAGCAGAAAGATGACAGGGTCTGTCCTCTCTGGCCTGTGTCCTACTGGAAGCAATGCAGTCATAGCCTTGTGGTAACTCAGACTGAAGGATCTTTTATTAATAGAGTTGATGCATCAGCCAGAGTTGAACATGTGGCTGCATTTGCCTTGCTGATTGTTCATTTTTTAGTCTGAAAACTGATTGTGTTTCCACTCCAGTTTCTAGAAGACAATTACATGGAGCCTGGTGCCGTTGGTTTTAATTAACTGTGTGAGTAGAAGAGTGTTGAGTAGTGTTGAGGCTCTGAGTTCACTAAGGGAAAGCTGTTGTGTTGTGTGGCGGCAGTGATGAGTGTGCCAAGGCTGACAACTGAGAAGTTTCTGTTACCAGTTCCCCCATTCATGAGAAGAAAATCCCATTCATGTTTCTTGTACTCAGTTCTACCCTCTGTAGGTTAGAGGGATTTAACCCACAGCATTCAGAGTAGGAATTTTGACACAGTTGGATTCTTTTGCTCCTTCTACTGTCCCATCATATCACTGACTAGCAACTCCATACTGACCTATTGAGCTGCTAGCCCTCACTATATTATTCACCAGTTTTCTGTTCTCAAGAGATAGACCTTGTAATAGGCCAGGGAGGTTAGAAGATCTATGTGAGTATTAAATGGATTTACACAGCTTTGACATGACCAGAATCACTGCTTTTCGGCTTTGCTGTTATTACTATAACAACTTAATTATTTGATTTCCACTTTCTACAGTATTGTTGTTGTAGACACTGTATAAACATTAAAAAATCCTATGGCCTCTGCCCTGAAGCCTTTGCATACACAAAAAGACAGATACAATGAACATGTATTACCAGACAATTTAAAGTACAAAGCAACAGTTGAGTTTTAGCCTCAGGTCCTCACGGCTGCCAGGTGCTGGTCTTGTTAGGTTCAAGTTTGCCTTCCTGATGCACTGGGGCAGGCTTGCTTTGTCTTTCATTTTTATGCAAGTGTATACACTTTATTTTATGTTTAAACAATGGAAAACATTGTTTCAGTTCACAGATTGAATAGGACAAGAAGCCTGAGATAACTAGTAGGAGAACTGTCCTGTACCAGATAGAGCTGAACAGCTGTTGACAGAGGCCACTGATGGATAGTTGAGGGATTTCATTGCCCCATACAAGTTTCATTGCAGAATCTGAGTTATCAAAATATCATCCTCATGATATCTCTGGGTTACTCTCTTAGGTTCCCGTGGTTACCCTGACCAACATCATTAGTTCATAGAGATGCTGACGAAAAAGAGACTCTTGTAGATACAATAACTATGACCATATGCAAGTATTCACATTGAAATAGTTGGTAGCTACTATCAAGATTGATTTTCATCCTGGGAGGTGTCTAGTCAAGCAGTGAATCCAGAAACGTGATCTAGACAATTAATCACACTAGACAGACAATGAACTCCAACAAAGGACACTCAAAGTCAACAGCTGTGACAAGTTGTTAGCAAATATTCCAGATAAGTAAGGTATTCCAGGAAGTATTGCAAGTATTCTGGTGTGAAGTGTGTTTGCACAAACCATCAGATAAGGCTGTGCTACACTGTTAAAACAATGATTGGAAGTATCTGATTCTGGGCTTTAAAAAAATAATTTGACTTTGGCTTCACTTGAAATTTTACTAATTGAACTAAATGTGGTCAGGCAATATGACCGTTTACTGATGCAGTTGCAGTGTTAAAAAGTCATAATAAGAGAGCAGATCTAGTGATATATAGGCTATTAGTAGGCTGTATTCTAAACCAGGCAGGAGAGGGTGAGGATGCTGTCTGAGCTCAGGAGGAGCCAGGAGGGTTTGCCTTGAAGGAAGGCAAGATTTCATTCATCAGCTGCTTCCAGTGAGCAGTCACTTGGCTCCCGCCTCTGGGCTCTAACTTCCTGCTGCTCATGAGTCGTGGTTTGCTTCTGTGTGAAACAGCAGCTCCTTCGAGGTCCTTCAAGGCATTTAGCATGCTGCTGTTTGACTAAACAGAGAAGGGAAGGGGCAGCACACTGATGTTGCAAAGGACGAAAAAAGAAGGATAACGTGCCTCTGCATATCATTCTGCTCTAGGCAGTGCTGCCAGAGCTGACTGTCCCGTTTTCCCTATAGAAATAGTGAAATCTGCATAGAATGCCTTTAAGACAAGGTCTGCCTGTCTGGGGAGGTTCGTGTGTATCTTGGTGTAACAAAGCAGTGCAGCTTTCTAGTGCAGTCTGAGCCTCAGGCAAAGCTGCAGACAGGAGCAGTCCTGTTCCTATTCAACATTCTGTGACTTAATTTTAGACATGTGGGGAACCACAAGTTGTATGAGCATTTGCTTCCTTCATAAAACCTAATGTGCTCTATGTGATACCAATGAACAGGATGAATAATTTCTGGGAGGTAGCTCTGTGTATGTCAGTTCCTCAAGGCACTGAAAGCTGATGAGAAGTTGCTCTGATACTCATCTCTTAGTGACAATGTTGCAATCTGATAGGTCACAGTTTTAAAAAATTGGCCTCTCTTATTTTCATGTTGTCTTGAAAAATCATTTTTTCTTCCCTTTCTCACTTTGTTCATTGCTGGCCAAAGCACTGTATCTTCAAATGCATAATCCTCCATTGTCATCCAGTCTTTTTGGCTGTTCTTGATCTCAACAAACTTTGTGGAAGAGGTTATTTATAACTGAAGTTTGCAGGATCTGATGTCTTTATCCATATGGAACAAGTAACTTTGGTAAATTAAAGTTCTACACAAGTAATCCTGTAGAATCCCATCATCTTTGGAGTGTTCTTACTCCCTGTAAGTAGTAGTGCCACAGAACTCTCTGTTCTCAGTAACAATGTCAAAGTTTAACCCCAAAGGGCAATTAAGCACTACCCTGCTGCTTGTTCACTTCTACTGCTTGTTCACCCCTGTGCTGGGGCAGAGGAGACAATAGGAATAAACAGTAAAGCTTGTGGGTTAAGATAGACAGTTTCATAGGACAGAAAAGGAAGGGAAAATAGTAGAATATTCAAAACAAGTGATGCACAACATGATTGCTTACCACCCACTGATTGATGCTCAGACAATCCCCAAGCTGTGGTGTGTCCCCCAACCCCAGTTTATATGCTGAGTGTGATATCATAAGTTATAGAATATCCCTTTGGCTCCTTCCGGTCATCTGTCCTTGCTGTGTTCCCTCCCAGGTTCTTGAGCACCCCAGTCTCCATGGGCAGGGCAGTGGAAGAAGCTGAAAAGTCCTTGACTTGGTGTAAACTCTGCTTAGCAACTGCTAAAACTTCCAACAACTGAAACATCAGTGTGTTATCAACCTTATATACATCCTAAATCCAAACACAGCACCATTCTGGTTACTAGAATGAAACTTCATTCCAGCCCAAACCAGGACAAACAGACAAAAGAAACAAGCCATTCCAGAATCTTTGATTTAATTCAACCATAAGAGTCAGTGTTTGTGGGTTTTGTGTTTGTTGTGTGGTGTTGGAAACAATTACAAAAGCATTTTCTTCCAACATCAGAAAACTTTCCTGACCCACCAGCCTTTTTGTGTTATCAGAACTTTCTTTGTGGTCTTGCTGCTTTCATGTTATTTTCTTAAGCCCTCTTTGCTGACTCTAAACTTTTAAAATATATTCTGCTTTTGAAGTACTAGTTCTTATTGCCCATTTTGTTCTGGCTTCTCTGCTGTTGCTTTCTTCTTATTGATGGCCTTGCAGAGTGCTATCCACTTGCTTTTAATGAACCTACTCTCTTTCTGAAGCTCTTTCAGAAATGATGCCTTATATGCTGTGAGATTACATGGAATGAGAAATCTTTGTTTGGCCAGAGATTTCTCTCTCCATGGGGCATATCTGTGGCTGGGCTTTGCAGTAGTGTCATGGACAAGGAGCTGTTTGGGAATCTTGGATTTCTGAGCTGTAGTCACAGGCTTTGGTGGAGAAAACATGGAAGATATGTATCACAGCAAAGGAGTGTGCATGAAAATCCTTAGTAAGCCTTTTCTTGTCCTGAGTTGCATGTAACTGTATTTTTAGTTGAAATCAGTACAGTAGCTGTTCTGCTTATACATGGCAAGGGAAAGATGGCAGAACTGGGACCACGATCTTTACAGGAATGGGCTTGGAAAAAACAATGCTGGACTAAGCAACCTTTCTACGAATGGTGTTTTCAGGTGAGCCTGTGCAAGATAGACCATGCTTCTCAGAAAACCTAATTAGTCAAGGCAGAATGCCATGTTAACACAGCTGTATTGCTTCTAGTTCCTCACTAGGGCTGGGCAAGCTTAGTTGGAATTATCTGGCAGGCTCTATGTGGCAGAGATTCATCCTCCTTCCTTCCCAGTACTTTAGTTACTTCTCAGTTTGGGAAGGAGTTAAATGAGTGTGGCTCTTTCTGTACTAACATAGGTTGCAGGCACATCTATACTGCCCTGTGTAGAGGGTCCAGCCCTCTTTGTGAGCCTGACATGAGCGATGGTTTTCAGCAGAGCCTTGGGATTGCTGTCTTTGGGAACAATGCTGCTTAGACCCTAAGGAAGGGGTACAAAGTGTCGTTCCTATGCTTGCAGGTAAAAAATAGTAGGACTAATTAGATTTCTTTCTCCTTGCTTTTCATGGTGGCACAAATAGCTTTAATTTTGAAAAGAAGCCATTTTGAATCTGGAACATACACCTCATTGGTTTGCTTGGAGGCTGAGTCTTGGGGTCTGAAAACTTGGATGGCATCTTAAGAAACATCCTAGTAAACAAATGGTTAACCAACAAGGCAGAACATAGAAATAGGATGGAGGAGTGTAATTATCATGGGATAAGTAAATGATTAGAGTGTTATGATGCTCAAAGTATAGCCCTAGAGTCAGGTGCTTAATTATTAATATTATTATTCATGGATGGGTCTTTATGATGTGGGAAATGAATATTTCTGGCACTGGAAGGAGATGTAAGACACCAGTTTAATATGCCAGGCAGGGCTTACGAGAGAGTGATGTGCTTCACATAAATTAAATCTACCCGTTAGCCACGTGCTCTCCACTGGGGATGGAACCTTCATCCACCTGCTTCCTGAAGCTGTTCATACCATGTGAAATTAAACCCCCAAACCCTCGTTTGAGTATTTTTTGCAGGTAAATCAAAATGTTTTTCTTTTTAAAAAAGATGAAGGAAAACCTGATTGAAAGCTGTGGGCTTGTGGAGGGCAGGGCTGAGAGCCTGATCTTGATGAGCACAGGTCTGTTTTTCAGGTAGCACTGGCTGTATTGCACAGCATAACCTCACAAATCCACAGTATGTGGCCAGTCAGTGGCACATGTCAGAGCACTGACACAGCTTTGACACATCGGACCAATGGCACTGGCAAAGCTCTTATGCTGACAGCTGCAGCATATACCTAAGGCCAGGCAGACTAATCTTTGGCTTGGAAATGTAGTCAAATCAAACATTTTGGGGTGTGTATGTTGCACTCCCGGGACAAACTACTTCATAGCAAAGGTTTGTTTGTCTGAAACTTAGCTGTAGATGGTAATGATTTGCCTGTGGAACACTTTGGAAGCCATTGTGTAAAGGGCTTGGGTTAGTTCTTACTTGTACAACAGTACAGGCTTGATTCAAACGGACATCCCAAGCACATCCAGGAAAAGCCACAAATGAAATCACTGTAGTGAAATAAAGGGAAAAGATTGTTTCACTTGGCCACCAGTCACTGAGGGCCATCATCAGCCTTTGCAAACTGCAGCTTGTGGGCTGCTCGCATTAGCTGTCCTGAAAGCAAAGGAGTTGTACCTTTGGATAAGGGGATGCTAGGTACAGCCTGTCTCTAGGCAAACAGTACATAATTTAGCAAAGTGAGAAATGGTGTACAAGCTGTTCCAGGAAATGGGGGCTCCATGCACACAGAACGTGCTGCCATGCTTCCAAATGAGTGATGCCTTCCTTCCTTGTGAGTATCTGGCTTTTTGGCAATGTCGTTACTGAAATTGTGTTTATCTTTCACTCCAGTCCTAACGTGCTCTTGCAAAGGGCTTGTATGTGTGATGGAGCAGGTGAGGAGTGGGAGGGATATCTTTCCTCCTTCTTTCCCTCTCTCTTTTTTTTTTATTACAATCCTGCTTTTTTGATCTTGCTTCCTGCAATATTATGAGGCCTGCATTGGATTGCTATGGCAACTGGCCAACCAGGCCTGCATACTAAATGGAGACACCTCCATGAGGGCTCACAGGGGAAGGAGATAAAAGTATAAACAGAGCAAACTCCAAACCACAGCAGTAGTACCACTTCGATGTGTTATGCTGTGGGTTGGGATGACAGAACATAAAGAATGGAGCCTAGTACTGCTGGCAGCCTCAGGGTCTGAACTTTTTGTCAGGCACCAGCAGGATAGTAACATCACATTCTTCTGCTCCCCCCACTCTACAGCCTTCACCACAAGCAGATACCTAGCAGCCATGTTGATCTGTAAATATAGGTGGACTGCTAATTTGCAGGGAGTTGAGGGATGGCTGTGCGAAACCGGGGATGCAAATGTTCAATTATTGCAGCTTGACAGTGATGAATGGAGAGGGGAAGAGGGGCTTTATGGCTGGGGTCCTCCTCTGAGTGTTTCTGTTCCGGTTGGTCTGAGCTACATCTCTGTCCCTGTGCCAATGGCTCTGGGGAGTGCTGGGTAGGAGGGGGAAGCATAACAGAAGAAAAACTGTCAGGCATTGGGCAAGGACAGCTGACAATAGGGTAGGTCTATGTTTAAGGAACAGGGCAGACATGTTGGTTCCTAAATATCTGGCAGAGGAGGTAAGGTGCTAGAGAGGGTACATGTTTCCCCCCCACTGCCATGCTTGGCTTTATCTCCAGCTCCATCTGTCTCCTGTATTGGATGACCTTCCAATCTCCCAGCCACAAGCCCATATGGCAATTGCCCCTCCCCACAACTGGAAGGAGTCAGACAGGGGAGGAGGGGAGTGTGTGGTGGGAGGGAGAAGGGAGGATGGTGCTGCCGTTAGGGCCAGATGGCCCTGAAGGGCCTGCAGTAACCTGGAGTGAATCATAGTATGCTGCTCTGTGGCTCAGGCCTTTATCTCTGTGTTTCTCCTCCCAGCTCAATGGGCAATATGAATCTGGCCCTGCCATTAAAAACTCCTGGGCACTTCCATCCTGCTGAGCTGTGGGATGAAGTGGCTGAGCAGGTGCCAAGAGAAGTGGAGAGTGTTTGACCCTGTGCTGCAGTAAGACTGCCTGAGTGTACCTACAGCCCAGAAAGACACGCTGAGTGTAGAGGAGATCAGCAGACATGCATCTCTAGCTCTAGGCCCAGGCTGAAGCCTCTTAGAGCTTAGCACCGAGTATGCCTTTCCAAGAGCTACATGATCCTTTCCCAGCTTGTCTAACTTTACTGTCCATGCTTTTCTGAGAGAAAAGTCCCACTTGCCTTCCATGGGGTTGCATTGCTACACAGGAGATGAGTCTTTTGCCCTTCAACCCAGAAAGAAAGGCACTGGGTGTTAAAATCCACATTTTTACTGGCACAGCAAAATGATCACCCAGTCATGCAGCATCTTCCTGAAATCAGGTGCAGAGACAAAGCTGATAGAGGGGCAAGACTCCAGGGAGTGAAATAAGTGACAGTGAATGTCAGAGAAAGAAGCAGACCTGCTCTCCCATAAAACAGAGCTACCTTTTTACTTCTGAAAGATAGTGTGCAATGAACAAAATGTATATTTAGTGCTACTTTCACACAGTTTTAATGGTTTGGAACCCTGCATAGAAAATAAGACAATGTTATTGTTCTGGGGCTCCAATTCCAGCAACAATATTTCAGGTGCTTACCAAACTGACAGCAGAGAGGCTATGTTGTCCTGCAGAGCACTGCTGTGGCAGTGGCAGGGCTAGCATGTTTGTGGTGTGTCTCTGCACACAGTGCTCCAGACATATGAGCCTGACTTTACAGTATGCCTTTGCTGCAGGATTAATGAGGTTTTTTTTTGTCTTAGCGTGCTCCTTGGCCTGTTCTAGATAGCCACACTGCAAAACTGCAAGTGAGCTGATGGTGTTTCTTACACTACTAGCTTCACTTTTAAGTTGTCTGGGTTCACATCCCACAGCTCTCTGTGCTCTGGTAAGATGAACCACTCTTGAATACATTTTTCAATGAGTTTATCTGCCCTGTTGTGCATTAAAACATTGGAGAGCAATCAGAACTTGAGCAATCCAGTGGATTAGAGTTTCCAAAATCACGTGTGGTGTTAAGATACCCTCTTGGGCTCCACAGCAGCATGTTGCTAAAGTGAGGCTGCTAACAGCAGACTTACTGTGTGCATGTAGCAAGGAAATCTGATCCCCATTGCTATGTGCACAACATTAACAGACTTGTTAAATCTGAGATGCTAAGCAAAAGATTTGCACCACTGGTTCCTTCCTCTGCTCACTGTGGCTATAGCTCACACATTTGCATTGTATCAGTATGGTCTCCCTCCTGCTCTGTGATCTGTGCCCCAAATGTTTGTCACCACAACCTTTCACCATCATGTAACCAGGTAACTCTTTCACATGTGAATGAAGAAGACACTTCAAAGGTTTTCAGAAAGGTTCCTAATGCACTGGTGAAGTGGCATACAGGAACTTAAGTAGGTGGTGCCATCAGCCTCCTGTCTGTTTCAGCAGTGCTGTGGGTAAGACAAAGGTAGAAGGAAACATATCAAATACCATGATTGGTAATAACTCCATAAATATATAACCAGGGTTTCTAACTGTTTCTGAAATGCCTTGAAGAGGGCAGAGCTATAACAAGTGTTCTGTAGTAACCTTTCTGCTGCACACAAGCCTCATGCAGTGTGGTAGCTATGTAAAAACACTTGATTTGTCTCTGAACCTCTGCAGAGGCTGGAGAATGCTGATCCGAGTTTGAGGAGCTCTGCAGGAGCCAAGCTTTGAATGCCGACATTGTGTTCCCATGAAATTCTGCATCCTTCTAGAAGTGGGCTTCAACTCTGTGGCTCTTCTACAAAATATTTTCAGTTGATTTTCCTTTGCCAGTTTCAATATGTTGTTATTCCATTCGTGAGGCTGTACCAGGCTCCCTGTGGTTGGTAGTTAAACATGTTGTAAATTCTTGTGCTTTCATTTTTGACCAAAGACCCTAGGCTGGCTGGCACAAAGGGATAAGGTTTGCTGACTTTAGTGTAGGAGGCCCTGAGTTCAGATTTGCTTCCCTTTCTCAGCACTTTCCTCTTTCTAATGAAAACAACAAAAAGAAGAGAGATCAGAAAGTACTTGACAAGTACAAAAATATTGGAAATGGGATGTTTGCTGCAAAAATGGGATGAAGATAGAACAGGCTGAGCCTTGAAATGGGCCAAGTTAAATAAGCAGCAAGTCCTGATAACTTAGCCCCTTTTTTTTTTTAAGGTTCATACACCCACATATGGGATCTCAAATGGGTGAGCCAATGTAACCCTAATTGTATCTTATTTATCTTGGCTGTTTAAACAGATCACCATGTTGTAACTTGGCCCCTTCCACAGTGATTGCATCTTTATAAAGTTGACCTTTTCTTCCCCCCTCCATTTTTTTTGTGTGTGCTACAAGTTTTCATGTCAGATATAATTATCTGAACCCCCGTAGGCTGTAGGGATAAGGTTTCAGCCATTTTTGGCAACGGGGTTCTTTCCTAGGGCTGCAAATGGGTTAGGTGAACCAGATGTACTCAGATAAGTTTGCTGCAATTTCTCTCTGGTTTTTGGGTTGTGCTTCAAAGGATGGCCTCTACACATAGGGGTTAGTTGCCTTATGAACTGTAACTTATATACTAAGCACAATTTTTGCCTTTGTGATGAGAGCATTTTTCATTTCATTGAAGCCTGGCTTAAACGATCATGTTCTTGTGGATTCCCTTTAGTTGGGATGTGAGAGTTATGCATGCTTGCTGCTATCTGTGCTTGGTTCAAAGTTGAAAAACAGAATATTCAAATATGTTTGAGAATCGGAGGCAGTTCTGCTGCTGTATTGTATCACCTGCAGCAAGCTCTGGGTAAGAGGTTGCACTGTAATGGCACAGATTTACTTGAGAGGTAAAGACCCTGCCTGAGTGTCAGAGTTGTGTGTGTAGCACTGCTCAGATGGCCTTCTGCTGTCTTCCCTGGCTGCCCTCACCACCACCCAGCCACTCCTGCAGCTGTATCTTAGTCTAGTTCCTGCTGGTGGGCTGGAAAATAGATTGGTGAGTTGGTTAATTTATTCTGTTTTATTTTTATTGTTATTGTTTATAATGAGAGACTACAAAGAGCTGTCTGAGGTCAGGTTGCCCCTTTCACTACACACTAGAAAAGCATCTGGGCAGCACACTTTCTGCATCAGTTTGGTTTGTAGACAAGGGTAGGGGAGAAGGACATGTTGTGACTGATATTGCAGAGGGGGAATGGGGAGATGGCAATTAAAGGATTTGGCCAAGGCTGTGCAGAGACTCATGCAGGGCCTGTATCACGAGCCTCTTTGGTTCTCACTGAAGCTTCCTCTTTTAAAATTTCTCCACTTTAGTATTTCTATACTGAGTTACAACCTCTTTTCTTTCCCCTCCAGTCTCACACTCTATCACCCCGTCTCTCTGCACTCAGGGCCACAATACCAATATTTTTTAGGAACAGCATTCTTTTGAAAACAGAGCACACAATATATTTCAAGTGACAGCTCTGCTCATCTGCACCACTTGCAATGGCTGGAAGAGAAGTGCAAAGAGCTCATTGGCTTTTTTGTGTCAATGAGTTGGTGGAGCTTTTCTCCTTTCTGCAGATACCACTCAGGAGCACCTCCTGCTTTCTGTTAGAGCCCCATTCCTGACAGAGACACGGGCCATGTGCTGAACTCTGCTGAGCCCCAGCTGCAGCATCTGCAGGCCGTCAGAGCCCACAGTGCCTCAGACCCCTCAGGAATTGGCTTCAATTTTTTTTTTAATTTCATGTTTTTGTCTGTTTGGGGAGGTGACCAGTGGCACTTAATGTGGGTCAAGCCTGGCAAACTGATCTCCATGGCAACCCTTAATGAATGCTATTGGCTCAGTGGTTCCATTCCTGCATCTCATTAAATTTCAATGACTTTCATGGGGCTCGGACATGTAATTAATATCAAACACATGGTATTCAGAAGGATAAGGTTTAACAGCAGGCAACGTGTGCAGGAGCAGGAGAGTGATGTGGAGGGGATGAATGTTAGGACTCTGTCCCCAAACACTGCAGGAACAGACAGCCCATGAAACAGAAACGAAAGGCAGAGAGAACCTGATGGTTGCTGCTCCCAGCCTGGTAGGGACATCTTTAGCCCAATTTGCTTTGGTGGAGATTGGGAAACAGTTGTGTGACTGGGGCTGGTGCTGGCTCTCAGTTGCCTTGTGATCAGTGGCCATCTTACCGAAGGCAACATAACCCCGTTGTAGGAAATGAGGTTGTATGAGCTGGCTCATACCTTTTGAGGAACCCCTCAAAAGCCAGGGAGACTGAAGGAAACAGCACAAGGCAGGAAGACAATTTCAGTTGCATTTCTTTCATTTTTTTCATTGTGTACAGGTACAGTGTCTGTAGCACATGGCAAACTCTTTGTATCCCTGACACAGTAATGTCACAGAATAACTTTCAAAGCCCGTACAAGAAACCACTGTGGACTGGGAAAAACGTTGTGCTTATCGTTAGGGTTGACTGAATCATAAGATTCCCTTCAGAGAGAGCAAACAAGAGAAATTCAGGTTGGAAATGCAGCAGTAGGAGCAGCACCACAATGGCAGCACAAAGACCACCTGAGCTTTGTACCATCCAGCTGCACAGTTGGGTCAGGGGAGGCTGTTCTCCAGGGGAGAAACAGATGATAAAATACAAGGGAGGGGGATGGGAGGTGATGATGAAGAGTGGTTTTTGGGTTTTGTAAAAAAGAATTTGCATTTCCTAGGGTTTTCTTGCCTCTAATGAAGATCTTGGTCATTTCAACTGTATTAAAATCTTGCAGCATCTTATCTCCCACAGATGAATGTTATCAGACATGAAATGAAATAAAAAAAGGTGGGGGTGAATGGAGGAAATAACCCCTGCTAATTACTAATATGCAAAATGAGTAACGAGATGAAGAAATAATGTGCTATCAAATACAATCCTGGGGTTTTTATAATGAATTATTTCATCTTCAGCTGCATCGCTGCAATTCCCTAGGGAATAATATACAATTCCCACATGGATATGAGGGCATAATTCAGTGGCAGCTCTGGTGAAGTTATATTCACTTTAATGAATGTTGGTGGGAAGCTAAGATTGAATTATTGCCTGAGTGCTCTGTCAGGTTGCCTCATGTTGTTATACAGGATATAAAGAAAATTATTATTGACAATACTAAGGAGGTTCATTTTGTCTGAGCGAAGAAGGCAAAGGAGGTGTATTGAATATGTGACGTAGTGGGAGAAGGTTAATCACGACTGTAATGTGGGATGGGGAGATCGATCATGCGTGGATCACAGGGATGGATATTTAATGTGTATGTGACATGGCAGGGGAAGTTTTACTGACTAGGATGTGTGGAAAGGACAGAGTTGGAGGCAATAACAATGACTTACTGTGTAAATAACATGGGTGGTATTCAGGGACCCCTTTGCCCACTAGAAGGCGCAGCAGTGAGGGGAAAATGAATGGGCTTTCTGACAGAGTTAGGCCAAATTCAAGGCAAAGAAAACCCAGGACTCTGCAGGCTTGCAAATGGCAGCCGGGGATTTATCCAGGAACTGCTCATCCTCTCTTGTCATTAGGTGGCAGCATCTTGATGTGCAAAACAGGCTTCTGGGGCCTTGACTGAGACCTTCCATTCCAGGAGGCCAAATGCCATCTCCAGAGGTGTTTAAGTTTTAACTCCCATCACCCACTCACACCAAGAAATACTGTGCCTCCCAGTGGGGACCCAGAGCTCAGAGTGGTTATGGCATGATTATGGCCTCCAGTTATGCCAGAGGAGGTTTAGGTTGGCTATTGGAGAACATTTCTTCACAGGAAGTTATCTCAAGCATTGGTACAAGCTGCCCAGGGAAATGGTTGTCATCATCCTATGAAGTATTTCAAAACCCTGTATATGGCACTTCAGGCTGTGGTTTAGGAGTGTTAAGTGTGTGGTTGGACTTGATGATCTCAAAGGTCCCTTCCAACCTTAATGATTCTGTGGTGCTGCAAGTGATGTGTGGCAGAACTGGAACCTACACTCGGTTTCTGTAGGTACCAAGCTGTGTCTCTACTTTTTCATGTGTTACAGCTAGAGATTCCAATCCCTTTCCCTGTGGTATTTTCTTGGGAGACCAGGTCAGAACCTGGGAGAGGTGATGAGAGATTCTCAGGGAATCTTTGTACTGCACAGACAGAACCTTGGAAGCTTTTGCTTCCAAGCGCAAAAAAAGAGGATATGGATAGCTTTCCAAACGATCCTTGCACTTGCTCTGGGATTGCATCAACACAAGTGTGATTGTATATGTCAAGAAGGAGTACTCTTGTACAGTTGTCTCTCCAACAGTAAACAAAAGATGCTTAGACTCTTCTGTCTGCTTCTTCTCTAAATGCCCTTACTATTCTATTTCTTTCTTTCTTCCCTTTCTTTCTTTTCCCCAAGCACTTTGCTGCTTATGAGCATAAGCAAATTGAGCTGGAAAGAGTCTCAAAAGGGAATCAAAGTCAGTTTTCTCACTCAGGGCAGGCTCAGCTTTCCTAGTGCCAGTCCTGGGAGATGTATAACCTGTTCTTAGGGCTCTCCAGGGGCAGAGCTTCTGTTGCCTTCCAGACAGTCCAGTCATATTCCTTCACTTTTTCTTACCACACAAAATGGCTCCCTGGTGTCTTACCTGTCCTTGGTTCATTTTACATCTATTTTTATTGCAACTATGAGCTGGACTTGGAGAATAGATTGCCTCCTCCCATTGCCAGATCCTTTACTTTGTTTGAGAACTTTTGTCATATTTCTCTGTGGGGTTTTCTTATTCCTCAAGAGTATATACTGAACAACCTTAATTCCTGTAATTTTTGCTTGTTAAGCAGACTTACTTAAGCTCTCATAATTCTCACTGCTTTCTTCTGATCTCATTAGAGAATGATGGACATCAAAACTTTGGTTAGTTAAGCTGTATTGGCCTAAGAACATAGCCAGCCTCTTTGGCTCGGATCTGTCTGTCACTAATATACTGACAGTACTGTCAGTTCTAGGTGTTTTCATGGACAGGCTGGACTTGAATCAGAAGAGACATTTGTGTGAAAAACGCAGAGTAATGATGTGCAATAAACTGCAGAATTAGCAACACCAGTTTTTGCTAAAATCAGATCTGAGTATCTTTGAGATCTCCACATCTGTCAAACTTAGCTGACATTAGCCAACGAGTTATAGCTAATAAACAATATGTAGTGCGAGGTATCATAATAAATATTAATAAATCATAAAAGTATTAACAGGGAGACTTGCACAAACAAGTAATTACACATAGAGCAGGATTGTGTAAGACTTACTTTCCCTGGAAACCAGATATTAAGTAATGGATAGTTTGGAAAGAAGGATCTGAACATTTTCAGATTTCCAAGAAATGTTTGCTTAAAAATAGACATTAGAGATACTTAAAAAAAAAAAAGTCAAATATCTTTCTTATCTTGCTCATTCCTACACAGGAAATCCAGTGTTTCTTTTTCAGGATTTGAGGTCACAGAATTCTAATCAAGAATTGCACACACTCAGAAGGTAAAGGTCGTTGATTTGAGAGGTTGGTTTGATTCATCAGACTTTCCACATTGAAAACTGTAACCTCCAATTTTGAGTACCATTAAAGTAAAGGGATATCTACATCTGGAGCACTGGATGAGGCCCATCTTCCGTAGGGAACAGAGTTGGCACCTATTAGAAGGAAATGAATGTATGGAAATCTAGTGAATACTATTATAAGCAAAGCAGCTGGTGGTCTTGTTTCAGCAAATTCCATTAGCTTGCAAAATAGAACGAGATCTGTCCAAAAATACTGTTCACATTTTTTCTTGCCATCCACAAACAACTTCAAAAGCAGATTAAATTGAGGCTCCTTGGACCTGTCCACCACATTTCACTTTTATATTTTCTTGCAAAAAAATCCTCTGACGAAAATATGGAGATGATTGTTCCATTTTCTCAACTTGTCACTCACAGTGTTTGATCTGCCTGTTCAAAGTGCAGACAGTTGCAGCCAGCATGTTTCCATTACAGACAGGAAGAATGCCTGCTCAGGACCATCTAGAACTTTTCCAGTGGTGGGATTCAGAGCAACATGGAACATTTTATTGCTTTCCATCTGCTGAGATGAGTGATAGGTAGCGAAACAAATGGCCAGAAATCAAAATGGCCAAAGCAGAAGATACTGCCATAAATCATAGAGTACTTTGAATTAGAGGAAACGACTGAAAGTCATCTTGTCCAATCTTCTGCTCAAGTTCCTCATCAAACATAATTGAATTTCGTTCTCCTAGACCTCACTGTCACATCCCCACACTGCTGGGATTTGTTTAAAGATTTACTTATGGGTACCTTCTTCTAAATGCAGTTCTACTTAGAGCATCTTACAATCTTGGCACTTCTCTTTATTGCAAATAGCAAGAGACAGTCCTCAGAGGCAAGATTTGGATTCACATTCAGAATCATAATTGCAGGGAAAGCCTGTGCTGAAATGAAGCTGAAGTTGAGACTATATATCAGTAATTTAAGAATAAAACATGGCAATATGTGTCATTCCGTAAGTGCTCGTTATGTACCCAGGGAATTCAGGACTGAGAGGAAACTTTAAAGGAATCCAAATAAAGGAAGGAATGGAAAATAAAATTAAAAAAACTATCTTGTATTTAAAAGATATTGAAGTGTACTGGATTTTACACATTAGGATTTTTTTTACTGAGATCATTCTGAACATGCTGATGATAGACACAGGTGCCACGTTTCTTAGAACACCTTAATCTTAGTTTGACACTTCGTAAAATACATTGGTAATTTCACCAGTAATTTATACTAAAAAATCAGAATTCAAAGTTTTTGTTCTAAGAAGGTACCAACCTTTTTCCTATGAAACCAGGATATCGGAGATTTAGGAAAGTCCATTTAACAATGATTCTGCTCTGAACACATGATGTATGGGAAGAAAAGCAGTGGCCATAATGAGATTCGTTGTTTTCCAAGTGTGGTGGGTACAGACCTGATAAGAACCTGGCAGTACCTTACTGACAACTGAGAACAGGCCCAGAGTGCTCACACTTTTCTGTTGTTGTTGTTTTGTTTATGGAAAATTATGAGCCACAGGCAGAACATGTGCCCAGTGTTTGAGTACTGAATTGGCTCATGTGAGACTTTTCCGTACCTCACTCTTGTCTCCACCAATTGTCTTGCAGATCTGTTTATGTCGTATTAAAGTCAATAGGAAGGTTGTTCCTGAAAGCAGGCTTTTGCTTTTTCCTTTGTTTTGGGGTATGTGGGAAGAGGAGGGGATCTTCAGAGGTCCTAATACTAGGATTTCAGGCCTAGAAAACAGCTGCTTAATCACAACAGATACCATTTTGATTATTGCAAGAGAAAGATGCTTGCAGAAATCTGTTGTTGCCTGCTGGAGGCCAAATAACTCCTAGTGAAGACAGATGAATTACAAATGGAACAACTGCATTCCCTGGCAAAAACGCTATTGTTAAATGTGGAGAAAGCTGTGGGCCTGGGGACTGAAAAGGGGAACTATGATGGGAAGATACAATCTGTTAAGATCCATGGCCTGCCCTTCTAGCCTCAGGTCAGCAGTGAATGAGACTTGAATTCCTCCACGGCCACTGCTAGGTCTGTGTTCTTTGGCCACTTTACCACACTGTTGTGCCTAGCACCGAAGCCACTTTCTGACAGAGAATACAGCATTTGTTCCCCATTTGCCCACAGAACTGGTGGAGGAAAACTCTGTATCTCAAACCCAAAAGTCCTCAATCTCATGCTTTGTGGCCAGGCCATTTTTTTGTGAGGAGGAAGTACCCACTTTGGCTTGGTGGAAAATTAACCATGCCAGCAGAGCTTTGCCTTAGGTACTGAAAGATAGAGTGGGAACCAGGTGCTGTGAAACCAAGAGAGGAGACTGCCTTCAGCCAAAGCCCTCTGAGCACTGATGCACAAGGCCAGCATTGGCACCATCTGATCCAAGCTTGCAGCAGGGAATCTGCGTAGAGCCCCAAGTCAGATGTGTCTGCTATTGACTTGAGTATGGCAGTTCCCTTGTTTCATATTGAGGGGCCCAAAATTGCTAAAGGCTTAGCATGGATGGGGAGTTTTGGTCTCTGAAAGAAGTCAGAAGGTTTGGTTCCCAGCTTGTGCTTACAGTTCCCTGCCAGGCATTCCAGCTGAGCTGCTGGTAGTGTGGAAGGAAAAGCTAGAATCCCAAGGTTTTCCCAGGCTCCTGCCCAGTAACTATCTGACAAACAAAGCCTTGTCACTCAAATACAGTTCCAGCCTCACGTCTGGAAAGATGGCAAGGCCCTTTTGCTGTGTGTGGATATGTGTCTCATATCTAGTCAGTGTGTTGGGGGGCTCTATGCATTAAATAGATTTATGTGTTTAATAATGATTAGTTTCAAAGATTTACAGTGCCCTGCTGCTGTTTCTGTGACTCTGCCTTCCCAGGGGGTTAAGAAAGTGGAAATCATCAAGGGAAAGCAAAAAATTAGAAACTTTAAATCTCCTGTTATTTGGAAAATAGATCGTGGAGAGAATAAACAGATGTCCTCTGAATGTCCCTGTGCTAGGTGAGTGTGTGCATATGTCTCAGGCTTGCACATTACACACATGTTTAGGGAATGTGTAAAGGTCTAGATATGTTTATCTCCCCTCTCTTTGCTTTAAAAGACACATTTATACAAGTTAGGGGGCACAAGCAGAGGAAGCTTCACAGCTGTTCTGCCACTGTGTTGTTGTACAGTGATGATTTCATAGAAAGAAGCAGCCTTCATTTGTCAAAGAAAAAGGAGTAGGATTTACTGGTAAGAAGATATAGTTACTTCTAATTTAGCCTCAGTGTTTCATGTCATCTTCAAAGCTGTCTCTTGGTCTGTGCATATCATCTCCAAAACCGGCTCATGCCAGAGCAAGCCCCATTGTGTGCACTGCCCATTTTAGTCTCCTTTTCATGTAGAGTGATTACAGTCACTATAGAAGCAAAAGGGAACACAAAAGGGAATTTGAGAACTGAAATGCTTGTATGTGAAGCTTATTATCATATTCTCATCTGGATTTGGTGCCAAACTGATGCAGATTCATTAGATTATAATACTAGAAGCGTGCTACTAAGGAGTTCAGAATGCAGCTTACAGAAATGACACATTTTTAAATGAGAGATTTGTCAAGGAAAAGAAACCCACTTTGGATGACATAACTATTTATAATAGTCAAAGCATTAATGAATTTTGTAGTGATCCTGATTGGCTACAAAAATTAGAGGTTGCACAATAGAATTTAAGGAGGAGTAGCATGAAACTGGAGAAGTGTCTGAAGTTTCTGGGAAGAGAAAGTTTAGGGAAAAACATATATTGTGAAAGATGACAATTATACAATAAAGAATTATGTTTCCAAAGTTTTCAGAGACCTTGGCATTTCCAGGGTCCCTGAAACATGACAAACACATAAGAAGCACCAAAGATCCTTCCATAAAACAACAAAATGACACCAGTAATGAGATTCTATGGAAAACATTGTAAGTGAAACACAAAGGCATGTGGCTTCTGATAAAGGGAAGTCCGTTATGCAGAACACAAAGATGTGTTCTTTAATTTGGAACTAACATTAGTGAGTGCTGTGGACGAGAACTGCATGGTGAAATGGCAGAGTTTGGAGAGGAAAGCAAGCTTTATATCCTTTGAACATTGGACGTTAGTCACTTTACCCCAGTTCCACAGCCTCCATCAACTCACTAGAAATCTTTGTCTTCTTCCCACACCTGAGCTGAGCAGTGCCAGTGACCTTGGTGGGAAGAGTTGAGCTATCTGACCTGATTTGCACACCTAGGTGTGCAGACTGCACTCTTCCTACCAGGCTCATAGTGACATTAAGGGGTCTGTGGAACACAAATTTGTCTTGAAATATGGCAGCACAGAGAGCTAGATAGTATTTGAGCAACATTGTGAAGAGTTTGCCAAAATGCCCTGAGGGTCTTAGCAAGTTGCAAGCCTAAACTGCATTTTTTGCTTGTGATCTAATTTTAAGAAATCTTGTGGAAAAATCCATTTGTAATTGGCCCTGCAACCTTAGGTTGATTCAGATCTGATCAGCATGGTCAAGCAGACTACCAAACTTTGGTTCATGGACAGCTGTGTGAAGGAGCAGATAACAAACAGCCTGCAAAACAGACCCTTTATATGCAGGAAATCAAATACAGCATGTTTCAGGAGCACCAGTGTCAGTAATGCAGCATCTCTGCCGCTTTTCCTGCAGTAGCAGTTTCTGGTCTGATGTGACCAAGTGTGGGGAGTGGCCAGTAGCTGGGCTCTGACTGGCAGCTGCAGGGGCTGGGCTAACTCACCCTGAGCACCAACAGGCTAAGAAACTCAATCCCTGCTCATGGTGCAGATGAAAAAAAAGCATTCATTGACACTACAGTGTGATGAGTTTGCTGTGTTGAGCTGCTTTGTTGAGCAGACTGCATGTAAAGGTTTCATGTGGTTTGCAGGGTTCAGGGCTTTGTATGCTCTGGCTGTAGGTAAAGCTGCTCCTATATCTGATAGGTGAAGAATCTGGAAAGCTATTCCTAAATTTGGAGTAATCTGTAATCTGATTTCAAGCAGTTTGCTTTTCTACTGCAGTCATAGCAATGGGGTCTTGCACTCAGACAGCCAGTTGGTGCCATTGTAGTGCTAGGACCTGACATACTCTGTGTAATTACAAAGAGAGCAAGCCTTCCCACACTGCCAGCCCCTTGCCTCTAACTGCAGGGATATGCAGGTCTGGAAAGCCCCTTTTTCTCCTTCACCAGTGTTTGCAAGTGTCAGTGCCTGATTCCCACGTGAGGTGAATCCCTTCCTGCATGTGTTATTTTTAACACCTTTAAGGAGTAAAATATCACATGTTGGTGAGGGGGGGGGATGTCCTGGCCTAAAATGAACATTTGCTAAGCTATGTTTGCAATCCAAAGAAGAAGAATGAGAGAAAAAGACAAATGGAGAAGACAAGTTTTCTGTTCATGGGAGAGGTGATGTGTGTGTGTGGCAATGTGTGAACAAACATGCTTGAAGGTCTTCATTGTGTCTGCTTGAATATTTGAGTTTATTATGCTGGAGCTAAACATTTGTTTCTACTGCTGCTGCTAGCTCTACTTGTTTTTTTCTGCATGTTTGGTGACCTTAAAAATGCTTGTTGATGTAAATAATATGTAGATACCTTTATGTGCCTACAGCCTTTAAGGGAGATCTGAGGACACCTCACTATGCTGCATATGAAATGCTTGCTTGCATAATCTTTTTCTTTCTCTAAAGAAGAAATGTTTTGATTCCCTCCTTCCCCTCCAGCTGTCTGATGAGTGTATCTCATCCCTCTGTAGCTGCAATCTCTCCTACACATAGCAGATGCATTCAGGAGAGTGGAGAGGAAGATGCATCATTGTCTTATCATCACTGCAAAGTGCTGCATTCTGTGTCCCTGCCCTGGCTCCCAAATGAGTAGTGGACAGACTGATTTTGATTTCCAAAAACACTTGTTCCTCAATATGTTGGAAGCAGGGGAGAGAAAGTGCTTCCCAGAATGGTATTACTTAGAAAGAACAGACTTTTCAGTCAGCTCCTCTTGTATTTTCATACTCTTTTTGATTCCAGTCCAGAGGTGCTGTATCTGTGCCTCAGTTCCTTGGTGACCCAAGGGTGGCTTTTACCAGTCCTTCTCAGTGACAGTCTCCTGAGTGCCTGACTTCTCTTACCTTTAGAACAGAAGGCAAGAGCCACATTTCTTTGGATGTGGATGGAAGATGATCAGGATTATCCATAGCTCTGGCTCAGCTGTGTGTGAGGGGTACAGAACTTGATCTCAACAAGACCTGGGTTGAAAACTGTTGTAGTCAGTGGAATAATTTAATTTGAGTTACTTTGTTGCTTAAATTCACCTCTGGCAAATACTGAAGATTTATAATTGTCTTTTCAGCATATTTAATGCATTTTCAACACACTTATAATAGGACTAGTGCTTTATTATCACCCTTCTATAGTCAGTACAATTGTTCTACTTTTAAGGTAACAGAAATCTATGATTTAATATTTTAAAATGGCTTTGATGAAAATGACAGAGCTGCTTTACAAGCATTATGTCAAGATATGCTCAAAAGCATGTGGCTGCTTTTATACATCTCAGCAGGTGAAATACAACTTCTTTCTTGTAAGGAATAGTACAAACAATAATGTCTCCTCGTTAAGAACAGAGCTCTGTCGTATGTTTTTGAGCAGGCTGTGTTGACTTGAGAACAAGACGGTTGCTGTTTATGCCAAAAATTCATTCAAAGAAATGTAAATGCACAGTGAATAGCAAAGGAGGAGAACAGGGCTCAGATTCATGGAATCATGGAATGGTAGGGATAAACTGTGTGTGCCACTTGGGTACTGTTGAATGAGTTTCTGCATTCTCAGCTTGTACAACCTGGGATCTCAGGCACTTGCCATTTACATCACTATCCTGTATGGTGACCTGGTGACTCCATGCTTGAAAAGGGCACTCAGAGGATTATAAAAGGTCTTTCTTGGCTTCTTTTACCTTTCTTTGATATCTTTGCATAGAAAAATGTAGCAATACCTGATGATGATTCGCCTGCTATGCATCTGCACGGGTTCTGTGACTCTAGGTAGAGAATTTAGTGGCAGCAGTTTACTAAATTCTTCTGTTGGGCAGTTGTGAGTGTTAAAAAGTAGGTCATTTGAATGCATTGCTGATAACAGTAATGGATTCACACGTCAGCTGGCTGCTCCATACACATGTAGCTCCTGCCCAATGTCACCTCTAGAGTGGTTCACTCCCACAAAGTGGAATGTGCCATTTTGCTAATGCACATATGCATACTTTGCATTTCAAACTAAGGAGAGATGAGAGCTCAGAATAGCTATTTCCTACCAAAAACCCTCCCCAGCAAATCTCAGTCTTGGGCCCTGTCACCAGCCATTTGGGAAGGCTGGAAGGCTGGGATATATGAAGTGGTAGCGGGATTAGAATTTGCTTTAAAAGCCAGCTATTGCAAGGAGCTGGTTAAAATAAAAACCAATACAAAACAGACCCACCTCCCACCTCTTGCTGTCTTTCTGGAGTACACACACTGCAGGATGCATGTTCAATAATGTCTATAGGCTGCTCAGTCTCTGCAGCACGCTTTGGAGTATATTTTCTGCTTCTCCTGCTGTTCTGCAGTGTGTGCTGGTGAAATGGGATGTGTGGCTGACGCTGACCCAGCTCCACAGCCTGCCCTGGAGTGTCTGGGATGCCCAATGTCTTGGGGGCACGAACTCTGTAACCAACGGCTCTGCATCACTTTGCATGAGTAGTTTTTTCTTCCTCCTTTCAGCATAGCTTGAAACTTCTGAAGCTTTAAATCTTAAATATTATATATGCTTCCTTTTGCTTTTTCTAAAATGGCCTGAAGTGATGGCAAAAACCTGATTGCTGCCAGGAGCCCCAGGTTTTATTTGCACATCCTGCAGTAGCTGTAGTTGAGCCCCAGGAAGTAGCAAAGAGCCTCTGCCCCCTCCAGGCTGCCTCCTTAATAAGCAGCATTGAGTTTGGGAGCAACTGCAAATGTAGTTAGCTAACACATCAGAAAGGCAGAGCTTGGGCTAGGGAATTAGCACCATCATTTGGCTGCTGCATGCAGAACAAGAGGTGTGACCAGAGATTAACAAAGGCATATCTAAACACTGTAACCATCCTCTGGTGGAACAGGCTTTAGTTCCCATGGTCAGCCTAGTTTACTTGTGAAGCAAAATCCATAACCTCTATTTGATCTCACCTTAGAGAACTTCAATACTTTCACGTTTGCTGTGCAATATTAAATCAAGTATGGAAATAAAGCAAAAGTCTAGAACCCATTTGTTCAGATAGAACACCAGGGCTGAGATAGGTAGGTGTACTTTGAAGTGCAAGTTTGGAAAGTCCAAGAGGTAAACTAAAAACCTTCCAAACTATGGCAGAGTCACAAAACACAGAGTTAGCTGTTTGCTAATGGACTGTGTCATGAAAGGAAGAGAATGTTGCTCAGACTGTAGAGTGTATCTTTTGGTATTAGTGCTGGACAACAGTAACCTGGTTACAGTCACACACAGTCTTTGCCTCCCTCCTAGTTCTGCTGCCATCTCTTAACTACTTAAAAATATTTTATTGTTGGGTTCATTTTTCTTGTGTAAAGTTTTCAGGAACTGCTGATGAGACCAAAACTTGCAGCTTTAGAGAGAATGTATCTGAAGAGTCAGCAGTGATATGCTACCACAGGCTGTTTCTGTGCCTGCCTGTGGTAGTAGGTTAGCTTTTCTAGTGCAGCATAGCACAGCAAGTTGATGGAGAGCTGAGTATGATGCAGACTTGGCTAATTGGAGCACTCTTGGGAGGATGTGAATTGCACAGTTTCCATAACGAGTAGAGAGAAAAGATAGTTTACATCCCCTAATGTAACAGCATCAGGACAAGATTAATAGCAGAACCACAGCAGTGGTGTCTATCAGACACTTCATTATTAAAGGGAGTGAGTTTCACTAATGGTATTTTGCCGGTGAAAGGTGCTGTGAGTCAGTAGGCAAAATCTCTTCCCTGGGTCTCCCCTAACTTTCTTATCACCAAAGACCAAGCCTATAATGGACACATGAACACAGAGATTTTTCTGTTATGAGATGCAATTAAATAATGATTCAGCTTCCAAACTGCACTGGAAACAGAGTCATCTGAATGCATGATTGTCCACGAGTCTTTGTATTCTGCTTTTGCTTTAAACAAGGTCATCTTGGGAAAGTTAATGAACAGTCATTCATTTGAGGTTAGGGAGATTAACTGGATTTGTATAAAAATGGCATTTTTCCTTCATATTTTGAGCATGCTGTATACTCTGGCCAGGTCCTCAGTGATATTAAACTGTGCCAGCCTAGATAATACAACTCAGGCTGCACAGATTTGGAAAACAGTCCTGTTTGTTGGCAGTTTTTGCTCTGGAATGGGATGACAGGAAGTGTTACAAATAGGCATGCATGCACCAGGCTTGACTGGGCAGCCTCTGCTCACAGAAGTGTTGTAGGGTTAGAAATCAAGAGGTCATTTTGCTGCCATTTCAAATATTTTTAGAACACAAGATGTGGTGTTGTTTATAACCAGAGAGGGAAAAGAGCTGTGAGTCTCCACTGCTCTAGATAAAATGTATGCCTTTTTGCTGCTGGTTTTGGTGAAAATCACCATCAGCAATTCCTTGTGATCTGTGCTAGCAAAAAGGCTGTACATTTTTCAGATATCCTGTTTGTAACTTTTTCACACAAATACTACTTGGATTAACACCAGAGAAGTGTCTCTAATCCCAGCACATGATAAATAAAACCTAATCCCAGACTGGTGAATGGAACATTTTAGTGCAGACTTGGATTGGTTTTATATGTAAATCTGTATCTCTTTCCTGGACAGATTTGTGTGTCTGCTGGCAAGTGCACCCTCAGTTCTTGCAAGATATGCTGCTGACTGCCCAGACCCTCAGTGGTACATAAAGAACTCTGACATTTCCAGTGTTTGATATGGTGATAGCTCTGGTAAACTCGAAGGCTCCATTTTGCTCTGTCCTGATCTGTTCTAGAAGCTTAACGTACCCCAATCTGGGCTTGGAATGTAGCAGAAGGTGAATCTAAAGTTCAGTAACTGTTTCTGAACAAATCACTGTAAATGCTGTGTCGTTACTCAGAGAGAGTGCAATGGCAGATCTATGTTCTGTTCAGTCACTGAGAGGGGAAACTTTTGATGCCAAAATTACAAAAAGCCCTGACTCTGCCATAAAAAACATACGTGAGGTCAGCTGGAGAATTTTTCTCTTTACTTACCATGATTCCAGATTTATGGGGCAAAGAAACTGAGAGCATACAGACTTCTTCCTCGTGGCAGTCCATCTGCCCATCCAAAGATGGTCACAACCACCTGCCTGGTCTGCTCTTGTGAGTTTGTTTCTTCCTGGGATTGCCCGGGTCATCTCAGAGTGCTTGTAAACAGAGCACATTTCCTTCTCTTTTTTCTTTCTTTTTTTTTTTTTTTAAATAGAATTAACCACAACTCAATATTTGTATCATTCAAACTCAATTAAAAGCACATACACAAAAAGTTCATGAGTAGTCTGCTTCTAATGAAGAGGCATACTTTCATAACAGCCAATGTTCAAAGATGCTTTTAACAATGAGACTGAAGGATTTACGATGTAAGTATTTTAGTCATTAGAAAATTGGAATTGTTTCTGTGGAGAAAACAAACAGACTTTGGGCTCTTCCTAAGAGCAGAATGAACTCAGCGGCTGGCAGCTAGTTAGCCCCCCTGCAGTATGAATTAATGATAAAACTGCTTTCGTTCAGAAGGGAATTTTATTGGGCAGGATGCCGGGTACCAACACAATGAGGTCTCCAGGCGCCCCTCCCTCTAGGGGTCTTCAATTACACTTCGTAATGAGCACTGTTTCATTAGTGAGGAAAGCAAAAGTCGGCACTAATTAAAATTAAATTAGGACACACTCAAGTTGTGTCACACAGTGTGCTGAGATATTAATAAAAAAGAAGCTGCTTTGAACAAGTGTGGACCAAAGGGTCAAGTGATAACAATTAAAATATTGGATGTGATGTCAATGCTGGATTTTTAACACTTCATTTTTGGCTTTTGGTATGGAAGGATGATGTCTGGACTGGTTTCTTTAAGTTGGAAGTGGTATTGCATCTACATCTGTCAACATAATGTCTGACAGAACATTTTCCTAAAGCTTGCATGCTTGCCAGAGTATTTCACAAGAACACATGCATGTGCACATGTGCCTGCAATCTGGTGTTCATGCATGCTGTTAAGCTGACGTGTGAAAATAAGATGTACATGTCACGTGAAAACCCTGCATAAACTCCTGCTGTCATGCAAAAGGTGTCTTGCTTGAGCACTCCTGTAGTGAAGCAGCGCATCTGCACTGTTACATATGTATACCATGAGATCAGCATATATTTTTCTATGTATATATCTCATATGAAGATGGTATCTCCTAAGAACAACTGAGTTCCAGCCCCAGCTCTTGGCTCCCTTCCTGGGAGTACCTACACTTCAGGCACCTTAGTACTTGTGTGATGCTCTTGACAGTCATTCTAGGACATTTTGTAAATGAGCTGCCCTGAGGTTCAGAGCATCGTTGAGCTTCCTCAGTGGTTCACTTCTTAAATGTTTCCAGCTTTCACTTCTTTTACCATGCTCTGCCTTGCTGCCTTCTGTTGTTGCTCCTTGTCACCGGCTGTCAGGCACCTGGTGCGCTTCCAGGACTGCAGCACAGGCACTCACGCTGACCTTGCCCAGAGCCAGCACAGGTTGGCAGAGCACAGTCATCCCAGCTCCACTTCTCCAGCTGCATCAGTCTAAGGCTGGAGTTCATTGTTCATGCTAGTCATTGTAAGCATTTTTGAGGAGAGCTTACTGCATGATTTAACTCTGGTGTTTAATTAAGTTGGTTTAAAAGGCATTTGCCAAAATATTAAAATATATTTGACCTTCAAAATGGATTAAATAGGCATGATATTTAGCAAGGCAAATCAGAGGGAATATATGAACATTTTTTGTTTAAATATACACATGTGGAGCTTGCTGGGCTGGTGAATGGATGTGGAATATTCAGTGCATACAGATTGTAATCTGGAAGAGAATTTGTTCTTCTCAGTGAATATACTCTTGCATATTAGTAAAATCGTGGCCAAGGCACTTCACGCAGTGTGCATCTGTTTGCCTGGGTAATAATTATTAATGCTAGCTATGGTACAGCAGTAAATCGTGCTTGAGGCTTGGATGGAAAACTGAGCAGAAATAGTATCCTGCTGTTACATATGTACAATGTAACAGCAGTCCTTGGAGGTTCATGCACCCAACTGCCAGCCCAAGCAAATTCCCACCTCTGTATGAAAGACCTTCGAGGACTGGAATAGGCCTCATCACTGAAATGTCAGTCTTTTTGGCCTAAATCTTCTAACTGTTAAGACAGTTGTTCCTTTAAGCTTGCTACTCGCTTAAAATACTTGCTGTCCTTTCTGGGAGTTTCCTACTGTAGCCACTACAAAGAGAGCTCTCCATCCTGTGAGAGTGTCCCTGTTGATTTGAGGTAAAACTGGAAATATATAAGGCCCAGCACTGAGAGCTGACTGCTTACATTTCTGTAATGTGTATTTACAAGACAGATCACAAAGTCTGTAAATATGTGTTATAATAAAAACATCCCTAATGTGTAACTGAATGCTCTGCCATAACCATTCCAGAAGGGCTGTTACTCGCTGTGAGGACGATAACCTATGTTAAAATAATTTCCTAATGTCTGATTTAACAAAGACCCTGACTTCACTAAGTCATTTACTTACAATTCTATAAATGATCTACCTTTTTAATACAGTCCAAACATGGGATTTTTTTCCCCCTTCTGGTTGCATTTGATTATAATCACACACATTTATAAGAGGCAGAGATATAGTGCAAATAAAATGCATGTGACTTCATCACAGACACAGAAGTCACTCAGAGGTGGAATGCAGCATCTGCTTCATGCTGCACACAGACGAATTTAAAGAGTTTTATAAGATGCTTACAATCCTGGGTGCTGCTCAGGAAATCCAAGCTAACAATCCAGAGTGAATGTTAAACCAGCTAAGCAGAGCATCAATCATCTAGGGCAAGATGCAAAGGGAAAAAGGAATGAAACACATCACCAGAAGGCATTTCCTTTGCACTTTAGCTTTCCTAGATGCCTTTAGTCATAAGACCTAGTTCTGATTAGCTTTGAGGCAGGACAGTCTGTGAGACTGATGATTTTGCTCAGTACTTCAAGCTATTATTTAGCTATTAAAAAAATTTGTATGTGTTTAAAGTCAGGTACCAGCCCCAGTGCTACTCTGCTGAGTCCCAGGCTGCAGCCAGTGAGCACTATGGACATCAGCAATCCTGAACTAAAGCAGTTAGCAATAAGAAGCCACAGAGACCTCACTGTGGATGGTAACCTTCAAAGAACTGAAGTTGGAAGGACCCAGACTTCCACATCCCCAAATCTGTGGAGAGATCAGGCTGGCATGGGCAAGCTTGGGTGATACCTACCAGAGGAACCCAGCAGCCCTGGGCAGATCCATCCCATGAAGATGGCAGCATGTGGCTGAGACTGGCTGCTCGTGTTACACGCAGCATGCAGAGGATGGCTGAGATTTCAGTCTCTAGAGCCAACAGTCCAGTGCTAAAGCTAATAACCCCCCCCAAAACAGGGGAGTGGATGGGGTAGGGGGGTGGGGGTGGGAGATGCTCTTCCCACATACATTTCTAGTCAGTGTCACCCATTGTCATTTTAAGCTGCACTCAGGAAAGGTCCAAGCAGGCTCACAGTGGATGAGTAAATGGGCAGTACACCAACATGCACACACAGCGCAATTATACTGGCATGCCTTGTGCAGGCATTTTCTTGCTAGTTCCTCTTGCCTTTCACTTAAATTGCTGGGGATTGCAAAGGAACACGCTTCTGTGTTTGCTTATATTGAGTCACTGGATGATACAGATCTTTGCTCTGTTACCTAAGACTGCCTGGTCCCGTAAAGGAGCAGAGCCGTTTCTTTTTGTTGCACAGAGCTACTCGCTTTTGCCTGCTGCAGCCCTTTCTTAACGGTGAATGGCGAGTGAGTGTGTGTGTGTGTGTGTGTGTGTGATCAAGCTTTACAAATCCTCTTATACACACCCCTTTGGCAACCTCTTTTATGAAATTTTTATTAGTATGTTCAGCAATGTGCATGTCCTCAGGAATAACAAACAGCACAGAGAGAATATATAGCCGCTCAAATGGTCCAGGGGCTTCAGAAGGGAGGTGAACAATGCTACTTTAAATATTGCAGGATGGTTTACAACCCTGAGGGAGGAGGTGTGGGGGAGGAGAGGGGAAGAGCAGATGGGCACAGTGTCCATTTAAGGTGGTCTGGCACAATTATTGGTCAGTAACAATGTGATTTATATTTGGAGGCTCCTTCCAGCCCATTTTTCTCCTGAGTTTGCATATATGTCTGTCTCTGAAAACATTACATTGAATTCTGGGGAGGTTCCAGCTAAGCTGTGCATCAGTGAGTGGGTTTAAAGACTAACCGAACATTTCATAGTCGACATGCCCTGTGTTAGGGACTGAGGTAGCAGGTAATGCTTCTGCCTCAGCTGCAAAAAGCCAGTCTCTAATCACAAGAAGACCCGTGCCTGTCACAGGGATGTGCTGAGCATAAAATCCTCTGATAGCACCCAAAAAAACCTTCAGAAATAGCACTGACCATTATCCAAGACACCAGACTGGCCCCAGGCTGTGTAACATGGGGAATGAAAAAACTGTTATTCCAGGCTTTTGGCTCCAGGAACTTTGGAACTGCACAAGATCCTTGCATTAATTGACAGTCTTGGTGTTAGAGTAATCCTTAACACAGAGCCTCATACTGCAGGGATCTTAGTATGTGTGGTTTCCACCCTGTCAGTGGGAGTTGAGGGGACTCCTGCTTCAGGTTTGGAGCTGGGGAGGTTATGCCAATTCTGGCAGCCTTGGCTTGGAGATAAGCCATCAGACTGTGCTGTATATTCCCAAATCGTATTTGTGTGTTCCTTGTTCCTTTTTTTTGATTGCAGGAGGTCTGAGGCTGGTGGGCACAGAGCTGTTAGTTCCCTTGGGAGAAAAGGGACCTGGTATCTATAGCAGTACAGATACAATTAAGGCCTGGTTTATTTGCTGGTTAAATTTCACTGAATAGGATTGTATTTACGTTTACCAATTCTCCTCCCCCAGTGACCCTTTAAGTGACATTAATCCCTCCACTCCAGTCTTTTCTTCTAAAATCCATGTCTTCCTGTGTCTTGCTTCTCATGACCAACCTGTGCTCCCATCTGAGCTGGAGGACATTTAACCTGGTGGTGAGCAAATGGAGTTTATAGACTAGCACTAGGTAGGTCTCCTTGGTGTCAGTTTTCCCTTGCTATATGATCCCTGAGAGGCCTCTGACTTTTTTGCCTCAGTTTTTCCTGTCTGCAAAACTGTTTATCACATCACAAGGTCTAATGCAGTAAGGTCATTCAGGGACCTGATATGGAAAGGCTAAGGAAGAGTATTTATACGCACATGAACATTGATAACAAAATTAGCCTTGTTCCCCTGAATTTCTACCAAAGATGGTATCAGATTCCATAATAAACTAAAACTACCTGTGTAAGAGTTCTGGTTTATCTGTTTGCAGTGGGATTATTCTGTTAATTGTCATGGCAGCATGGTGCAATATCACGTAAGAGCATTAGAGGTGAACTGGTTTGTTAACTTCAGGGTCTTCAGGAGTGTGTTTTGTGTATGGAGAGACAGGCAGTAATCCTTTAATGACATATGGAAAGACCAGTGTTTATATTTCCTTAAGTGCATGATGATAATACACTATCAAGCATTCAGCTTTTCATGATGATACACGAACAGTGTGACAGAGCCATGATACCATGCTGAATAGAGCCTGTGAACTCTTCAGGGCAGGAACCATCACATTTTATAGTGTATGCACTTCCTCAAGCATGAGAAGCAGTGTGTACCTGAGATTATTAAGCATTCCATCAGAAAAGTGCCATTATTGGCAGCACTGACTCGCCTGTGTAATGAGATTTGCACAGAACAGTCTAATATTTTAGGGACATAAATGCACAATATTTAACAGTTGTCTGTCTGCTTAGAAACCCAATTTTGTCCTTATGCATTGACTTGCTTCAGCTGTTCTGGGGTCCTGGGGTCCTGAGGCCTGTGAAAGGAAGGGCTATATGACAGCCTTACTTGGTTTTCTGTTGTCTGTACAGACATGATTAATCTGGTGGAGCTTAAGGATACAGTAAGGCATGCACAGTATCCAGCCACTAGAGCAGTCAGAATGGGTGTGACCTAACAGGATCCTGGAAAACCGCCTGACACACTTGGCAAGTGATGTAATGCTCCATTCTCAGGAGGAAATTCTTTATTGAACCCCTCTAGCAATGAACTTTTGGCCTGAAGCAGGAGTTTGGATTGCACAAGCTCAATAAATGTGTAATTATAAATACCAGAGACACCCCAAATTGTCCCCCCCTGCTACAAGTAGGACCTGTTTCAGAAAACAGGAAAAAGCAAATATCTAGGCAGTGAAGCCATCGCAGGAGCCAGCTACTCTGAAGGAGAGCAGCCTCTGCTCAGAGTGTAGGCCCTGCAGAAGATGCCTTCTGCTGAAGAAAGTCTCATTGGACATCATGGGCATCATGGCAGCCAATTAAGTCAGCAAAGCCATCAAACTTTCAGCCTCCTTCTCAGGTCCTGCTGCTTTGAATTGACTGTTCAGCAAGTGTGTGGGAATCCTGCTTTTACCTAAAGTCATTGCCTAATTTAGAGTTTGTTTGCAGCTTTACTATTTAGGAGCCAGAGCTGCATGGGAAGCCCACGGCTATTGGGCTTTCTCTGATGTGGGAGATGATATCGTGCAGTGGGAGAGAATCTCAACTTTCATAAAACATCAGTCTCCAACCTTTTTTTTTCATCTCTTCTTAGAGTGACTACAATGTAAATCAGAAATACCCGAATTACTTTGATGGTAGAAGTGTACCTGCAGCAACTTAAAGCTCAGCATGGGTAGCCTTAGCTGTCTCCTCTCACTCCAAAGGAAGGATGCAGCATTTGTGGTCCAATGACACTTCCACACCTGTAATACAGTGCTTTGAGTGGCAGCAGAAAGTAATGGAAGGTTCCCTCAGGCACAAATGCTTACTAGGCAATTTCAGGGCAAACTGTGTTTGTGATATCTCAGGTTAAGTGTATATATGCCCACCAGTGCCAGAACAACCAACCAGATTTTTCAGTCTCATGACTTGAACTATCAGTGTTTCACGTAAGTCTGTGCTGAATAGGGTGAGGTTGGCACGGATAACAATTGTTTACGTCTTCATTTCAGCTATGACAGGGTGCGGTGGTAGAGGAAGAATCATCAGTCTCTTTGAGAAGTTGGAGATGCTGGGTTTGTGGGGTTAACCAAAATGATGTTGCCTGTAGCTTTGCTTGTATGTAAGGCTTCAGAAACCTCTGCTAGTTTGCATGATGGCTTGCTGAGCCTTTCATGTGTAGGGTGGATCCAGCACTGAAACAAGCAGATGAAAAGGCTGTTGAATGAAGGGTTAGGAGGGGAACCAAGAGATGACATATTCAGTCCTTTCTGTAGGCCAGGAAGACTTGTCCAGCCTGCTCATTCTAATCATTAGATTACCAGAGAACTCAACACCAATTTGAAAAGTCTAATGAACATCTAAATGCAAACATTAGAACTGACTGTCATTGAACAAAACCAGGCAGGGACAAAAGCCAAGAAAATGTTACTTTAATATTCAGTTGGAGAGTGGCAAAAAGAATCCTCATCCTAAAGGGTTTGGAGAAATCACCCCAAAGCCATGATGCACTGTGCAGCAATGCTGGGTTTGGGAAGCATTAGGATAAAGTAGAAGGTGTATGCACAAGTGTTTTTGCACATATGCACATGAATTTTAGGGTTAGCAAACAGAAATACCTTCTCCTCATTTCCACCTGAATATGAGTTTATCTTCCTGCTAGAACATACTTATCACATGACCATTTCAAAACTCTATAACCTGTGTCAGTTATGAAGCACTGTTAGTAATGACTGTTAGTCAGGGCACCTTAGTGATGATGTAGATGCAAGGAGCTTCATCATGGTGCTGTAAACTTTCTCCTCATGTTTCTTGAAGCTCCAAAGGACGTCAGAGGATAGTCTGAATGTTCATTTCTCTACAGGACAGGGCAGACTGTAGCACAGTTGCAATGCTTCTTGCTGTTACAGCAGGAACAGCAGTGTAATCCTATTTTGGAGATTTACTTAGTGTGTTCTTCAGATGTATACATATTAAACAAATGTGACCTAATCGTTTGTCAAGGCATGTATGTGATTTGCTTGTTTTGTTAACCCTATAGAGGAAAGGGAAATTTATTACCATTTTAACTGTGTTGTTTTATAACCCTCCCAATATTCTTTTCCTTTGAGTTCTGTAAAGTCATTCCCTTTACCAGTCAATTTTCCTTTGTCTCTTTGAAGACTGCTGGTCATACAGCCTTCTGTTTCCTTTTGTTCTGCCTCTGAACTTCAACTTGTTTTGGTACTTTCTACAATTGTGAAACTTGAAATTAAGTTAAGATTTTTAAACTATGCTAAATTAGTTGCATTAGTTCAGCATAATATTTGCTTTAGCTGTAATCACAGTACAGTATTGTGATATCAAGGTAGATTACAGTTTATTAGGGTATATTAGTACAGTCAGTAAACAATGCTATCTGGTGTAATTGTTTTATCAATATGACTCTTTCAAGGATCTACTAATGTTTGCACTAGAAAGCTAGATTTCAAGGGTTTATCATTCATCCATTATATATTGCCTGAAGGTGGAACTTCACGTAGTATGTACCGATATTGGGGAAATCCCTGTTCTCTTTGCACTATCGTGCTTGGAGGAAGATCTAACCTCCTAGAGCTGTGGCCCTGGAGGCTTATCTTTATAGGTAGGAATCCATGCCAATTCCTGCAACTGAAAGTAGATATTTACTCTCTCCAACTTCTAATAAATATGTATTCTTTTTCTTCTTTCTTGATCTGCTACCCATTTGACTCGTTTTACACTTTCAGAGGAAGGGAGTGATAAAGGAAGTGGGAAATATTTGAGAGAAATTTGTTTCATAGACAGAAAAGAAGTGAGAGTAAGAAATTCGTGGAGACGAAGTCCCAGTCCCAAACTACTAGCTGCTCCCCAGTAGTCAATGTTCTATTCTTATGTTCCAGAAGGGATGTATGATGCACTAGAATTAGTCACCCTCCTATCTCTCTAACCCTAGGGTGTGTTCTGGGGAGCCTTCTCCTGCCTTAACCCCAGGGAATCTAGACGACATGTCTGTAGGAGACTTTTGAGTTTTCCTTTTGAAGATTGTCCCTGTTTCTCTCCTCCTCCTCCAAGCCTGTTTTCATTTTAGTTAAGAATGAGACTGTATCAACATCAATCTCTGTGCCTTGATTAGGGACCCCACACCCTCTGTACTTTTCTTGATGCCTGTCTGCATCATGATATCAGATACTGGTCTGTGGACTTCAAGGATGGATGCATACATGTACTTCTTTACTACTGATCAAATGCTTACAAAGAACTAGATGTGAACATGAGAATAGACGGTGAGTCACAGAGGATGGGAATGAGCAATGACTCCTGACACAAGCAGCTGGTGTGGCTCCTGTGAGCTCCCTGCTCCTGGGGCAGTGTGCTGTGCTGTGTTCTGTGCTGCACACAGGGAGCACCTCTGTGCTGGAAGTTCCCCTTGGTCTAGTGAGGTGCTCTGAGTGGCTGCTGAAGGGAGCTGCAGTCCATTTGTACAGAGGCACCAGAAGTGAGATCTGAGATACACTGGATCTGTTAGTTAGCAGTGCTATGTCCTGCAGACCTATTAAGATAGAAATAATAATGATAATACTTAGCAGAAAGTGAGATCTGCTATGAGTTGCATTCATATGCAGGTGTAGGTAAGTCTGTGAGTGCAAATCCAGACACAAACACTACAGCCTTTCCTTTTCTCCATTCCAAAGAGGAACCCAACAAGGGTGAGATTCCAGAACAGGAGCAAAACAAACAAGCTTTCTGGCCTACGATGGGCCCTGGGAAAAGCAAGCTCTGCAACTCTTTGCTAGTGCAGGAGTAGTGAGAGCCAGTATCTGTAGGGGCGAGCTGAAACCAGCACTTCCCAAGTTGTTTCAGGGGAATCTTCTCATGACTCTCCTTTCGCCCATCCTCCCTTCCTACAGGTTTCATGTGGGAGGGTGAAACCCAGCTTTGCAATCCGAACATTGTCAAACTAGGAGTAAATGGCAATTTAATAAACTAATCTGCAATAACAGGAAAAAGTGCTAGGGGGAGCAGAAGAGCTGTTAGTAGGACACCCATCATTTAAACAGTAGGTGTTGCTGGTGGCTTGCTGCAGCGATTAGTAAAAGTATCTGAATCTATAAAATGTAGAACCAGTTGCATTCAAAAGAGCTATGATTGTGTTTCAAAGCTTCCTGTGTGATTAACTGTATCTCCTAGAACTCTACCTCATCAGTTGCACTTACCTTCAATTATGACAGGTTGTGTTCTTGGGTAGCACTGGCGTCTGTAGGAAGCAACACAATGTAACGGATTATTACAGTTATTCACTCTCAAGTCTAATGCAACTGTCTCTTGAGTGAAATACAAAAATTAGTTAACCAACAAGACTTTACAGCAAAGTTTAGGAGGGGCACAAAATGCTGAGATTTTTTTATCAGCTGCCCCAGTGAAATCTGGAATAATTCTGTCAGAATGGAATCATTTGATTTGCACCTGTGTACAAAATCTAGCCTTAAAAATACATCCAGTGGAAACTGATTCAAAATGTTAGTAATAATTTGGCCAGAAAATGGAGTCTAAGGGAACTTCTGTTGTTCAGAAATGCAGCAGAATGCAGTTCACAGATGTATTTAAGCCAGATGCACACACTGGCTTGGGTTCACATATGTATCTCTGGCTTGCACTCACAGGAGAGAGGATAGTGTGCAGATAATCTATATTGCTGCAGTGAAAAGCATTTTGGAACTCAAAAGCAGATAGGACAAAGCTTTTCTATCCCATCTCAACATCATGTGAGACCTGCATGTACTCATACAGGAGACATTCTCCTTTGCTGGTCTGGCTGGGGTTATGATACCAGAGATTTGATGATGGTGCAAGTGGAGAATTATTAAGGATTTAAGTTTTCTGTGATATAACTTCATGATCTGTGTGTAGAATTACTCTGATATTACTAGAACTGTACACACAAAAGACATTCTAATACCAAAATTTGGCAACACTTGTTTTTTAGCTCTTCTTTAGGAAAGTTCTTTCTACTGCATTCCATCGTCAGTTTGTTGTCTACAGCCTTGTTGAAAAGCAGTACTAGATCTCTTCATTTGCCTGGAAGTTAATTCTTCTTCATTCTGGCAAGTGGCTTTTCTCTTTCAAATGGTTCTCAATACCATCCACCTTATTCTTGCCTTCTGTGTGCTAAGTTCTACCTATTGCCTCAATAATCACTATCATCTTGATAGTACTTTGTAGATTTGTCTTCATGTGAGTATTTATTCTGTTGCAAAGCACTCTGCATGGCAACAAAGCATTCATTCATTTAATGGATGTATAAGGTACCTCTTCAGTGGTGTGCTAAAAGGACAGTACTGATTTGAAAGCAAAGCTGCTCCACTCAAACATTGAAGCTGGACAAATCCAGACCAATGTATGGTAAAAGCAAATGTAAAACCCATTAGACAAATCTTCTCTCAAGGAAAAGTTTGGTCTGGTGAAGTGAAGGCTGAGGGAAATTCTATAAATACACCAGGACAGGAGGAAAAGGGGAGGAAAGTGCCAGGAAGGGAGAACAACTGCTTCAGCTGAAGTTAACATTGGCACAGGAACACAGGGGTATCATCTAGCCAATAGTAACTTTAGGTTGGTAATTAGAAGGTTCCTAACCATCAGAGGACAGAGATTCTGCAGCAGCCTTGCACAAAAAAAAAAAAAGGATGCTTCTTTTTTCTTCTTGCTGTACAAAAATCAGTAAGCTGGTATGGAGGGTTATACTATCTGACATGTTTGCACATATCCTTCCTCCTGTGCCCCTACAGTTCAATGTGAGTGGAAGGAATAGCAAAGAATAGCATGTAAGTAAATGTCAGCATCTGTGTAGTATGAGTTAATCTGGAGTGTTTTCATCCATCCCATCCTTGGACTGAGGAAGAGGAAATAGCCAAGGTCCTTGTGGCACAAATGATCTATCCCAGAGCTGATTCCTCCTGTAAAGGCCTGAAGATGTGAGGAAGTGGGAAAACTCCCATTAGGGGGTTTGTCCTTCTACAAAGGATTGCAGAGTGGTCCTCCTTAGCACTAGAACAGAGAGGCCTAGATCAGAATATCAGATCTAAACAGTTATAGGTTTTGCAGCCTGTCAACTCCAAATCTGAGGTCTGTAGCATGAGCCTATCTCAAATGACATCTTTTTGAGTTTGAACCACTTGTGCCGCTAATGTACAACAGGCAGATGCATATTCTCACGCCCACTGCTCACCTGTGACTCTGGTTTTCTCTTTAATAATTGTGCAAGTCACCTGATAATTCAGCTAAAAGCCCTTACGAGACATTACATAATGTCCTCAGAGAAACCCTGTCTGCTCTAACACTGGATAGATTATTATGTAAAACTTTCTTTTTCTCAGTTTGGTTTTGAGTAGGGAGTTAGGCTGGATTTCCACTTGGCTGAATCTAAAAGGTTTTAGGTTTACATTGGATTGCTCCACTATTAATCTCTGGAGATTGTGCTGGATTTAGCCTTAGCATCACAAGTGAAATGAGTTTGGCAGGGCTCTCTGGAGTCCAGGCAGCACACCTGGCCACAACCTAAAGTGTGATTCAGCCCAAGTGGTAACACTTACTTAAGAAAGCCCCCAGCTCTAATGTGATGACTTAATTAGCATCACTGGACCAGCTCCATGGGATAAAACATTCCCCTAACACTCCCTCAGGACTGCAGAGCATTCTATATGCACGAGTAACGCTGGTGGGACTGTGCATTGCTTGCAAATACTGGCAGGCCTCTGCTGAGCAGGATAAATACAAAGAGGCCAATGCCAGCTTCTACTGAAACATCTGTGGCTTTTCTTCCTCCTGGTGTCTGTTGAAGGCTTGAGCAGGAGGACTTTGTTCAATCTTCCCCTTTTTACTCAAGACTGAGTCTGTGCCTGCTCTAGCACATGGTTCACAGATGATATATGACATCAAGCTGCCACAGAGGTCGAAGGAAGATTAGAAGTTAACAGCCAGGGCAGTGAGGCACCCATCCATCCCTCAGAATCCTGCTCCTATCTGCATCTTGAAGAATCTCCATCCCCAGCTACCAGGGTGGAGGGAGCAAGCAGGCCTCTATCAGCAGTTACCCCCCAGCCAAAGCAGTAGCAGACCAGGCATTAAGAGCCATTGTCACCACCACAGCATTGTGTAAGTGCTGGAGGAGCTGAATCATTTCTGTAGATCTCCAGCCCTCATCTGCATTCTTATACCAGTGTCCTGTCTGCTCTCTCGCCTGGTACCCAGTGCAGCATAGTACATCACTGGCCCTAGCAGAGAGACCAGGGGCTTGTCAGGGCTGTGGTTTTGGCACTATTTTGTTAGAGAGTGGATAGGAGAGAGGAGGTGAGAAGCCTGAGATGATGTCCTGGGTAGAGGACATACTGAGCAACAGCTTCCAGACCAGCTCACACCACCCCTGGTGAGGTGCCCACACAGAGGAGGAGAAACTGCAGCAAAGATCATGTCAATAGATTCAACAAAAAACATTTTCCATTCTAAATAGAGTCTCTGAAACACTGCTTTTGGCTGGATGTTTCAAAGCAGAATGAAAAATTTTGTTTCAGCTTGACGTGTTCTCTTTGAACTGAGACTTTGAGAGAACTTTTTCTTCTTGAAAACTGAGATTAAAGAAAGTCATCAACTGCAGAAGAATTTCAGCTGAGGAATCTATTGAGAAGTGCAAAATATTAGTCTAAAAACATTCCCCCACTGAGTAGAAAAAAACTCCAAGTATTAACAGCTATGCTTCTCAAAGGGCAATTTTTCCATTCAGAAAAACATTGAGCAGCTCCATCAAAATTGTAATTGTGTTTCCTTCTGCTTGGTCTTTTCTGTTTCTTTTCTTTTCTTCTTTTTCTTTTTTTCCCTTATTTGGGACATCCTGTAATGAGTGAGAATCCAAAAAGCCTTTTTTTTCCCCCCAAAAGGTTTTCAAACGTCCTTGATGAACAAGCTTCAGGATTGTCATGAAACCTGAACCCAAGAAAGGTTTCCTGGCTTCAGCTTTCAGTCTGATGTTGCACATGGCTCTGGCTCAGAGGATTGCTTTAGTACTGGAGCAAGGATGGGAAATCCACTTGTGCAGAGGAAAAAAAAAATTATGGAAAGTGTATGGGCTGCAGTTTGGAAAATCCAGGTGCAGGGCAGCCTCTCTGTCCCTGCTCGTAAACCCTGGACTGGTGGTGTGCTGCAGTTGAGCTGGATTGCTGTGGACCACCTTAAATGTTTTCCATGCCAGCTGAGCACAGAAAGCTGCTGAAATGGGTCTCTGCTCTGTAGTGCTGTTGCACTCTCTCTTAGCAATGCCCTCATGGTGACTCAGTCCCGTTCTCCGCTTCTTTTAACCCACAGCAGGTCAAGAGTTTAACAAAGTGACTGGGGCTGGGAGCCAAGTCCCCAGAGTTGCAATCTGCAGCCAGCATGCCAGCATCTGGAAAGTGTTTGTGACCAATAAAAAATGAATGTGGAGACTCCGCCAAAGCAGCAATCATTTGGCATCCCAAGCCCAGATCTTTACAAGATGATTCTTCTGAGGCTTGGAAAGCCTTGCCTTAGAGTTTTCTAATAAAAACAGTTCTGGGCTGGGCCAATAGTGGAGTGCATAGTGCTATGTGTCGCCACATGGGAGACAGCCAGCCGGGAATGGGAAGGCTTATGTTGCTGGAGTCTAACCTCTTGGGCTGGCTGGGGCTGGCTGCCTCATGTCAGTGATGCTCTCACTCAGGCCAGGAAGAGGGCATTGTTGGTACCACAACAGTACACGCTGACCTTGGGCTGTTTTATCTGGTGCCACAAGACTCCTGGGGAAAGGCGCCCAGAGGAGCAGAGGGTAGAGAATACCCTGCTATTAGGGCATTAAGCTCTTGCTCAGTTTGACAAGAGCTGCCTTAGCCTAATCTCATGGATAAAGCAGTTTCCAATATTCAGCAGCCCCTTTTCCAGCTAGCCCAGATTAAACATGCCAGGTTGTCTCTGCAGGGTACAGTTGCATTCCCAGCTTCTTGGCAGTTCCTGACTGCAAGAGATCAGTCGATTATCAAGAGCTGCTCCTTTGGTACAGGCAAACAGCATAGGTCCATGTCCAGTGCTGAAGACTGAAGAAGAGGCTGGCACCTCTTGTTTGGTGTACGTACAGGTCTGGTACCTTGGAGTGGCACAAGCCTGCTAGGGACATTCATAAAATGGGAAAGAGAAATACAATATTCGAATGCTGCCATGGGTGGTCCTTGCCAGCAGCTAGCTCATACTGCTGCTGTTGAGTACATCCAAGAGTCCTTCCCACTGCTTCCAAGCTCTGTCCCTAAGGATGCCTTGAACTCAGCATGCTACTCCTCCTTGCACTGCTCAGTGGGGTGAGTTTCTCCATATGTGTGTTCCTTCCCTCAGCTGGATTCCTTCCTTTCTATTGCTTTCTCTCTCCTCTGGAGTGACCACGGCTAGTAGTCATGTACAAGACTCTAGGGCTGTTGGGACTGCACCATGACATACCCTGAATTCCTCTGTGAGGGAACAAGAACAAATGAGTGGTAGTTGAGTACATTTCTTGCAAGTTGCCAGAATAGTTTTTTTGCTAGAGATAGGTGGATATTTTTCCTACGGTATCATCCCCCTGACCACAGAATCAGTACGGTGCCATGGCTAAAGCAGTGCAGCTGAGATGCAAGAAACCCCACAGCTAAGCCCCTGTCTTAACTTTGAAGACAGTGAAAAGAAACTCACGGTTGGTTATTCCCCTGATACTGAGCATGATTTGCAGAGGGTCTGCCACCACAGAAGAGGAAGCTGGCATCTAAACTGTGGGATTAGAGCACAGATACAATCCAGATGCCACAGCTTCCTGCACTTCCTGCCTTTGAGGGGCATCGTGAGGCTGCCTTTGAGGCTGTTGGGAGGATGAAGAATTCTCTGAGTGAAGGAATCGTATTATTTTTATTTGTTTACATTTCAAACTGCAAATATTTGAAGTGAGGTCCTCTGGCCTGCCAGGGCTGGGCATAACACTGCCATATTACTGAGTCTGAGTTTGACTCAGCATTATTTGTTCTCACCTTGGTTGTGCTTGCAGTAGGAAAATGATACAGAGTTAGCCAGTGTCAGCTACTGCATATCAGTGTGCGTTTCTATATGTTCACAATGGGTAGATTAAGGTGGCTGACCCAGGGTGGGTAAAACCAGCATCATTTCACCAGATGTTAGTGGTCTGGGTTAACCTACAGTATTGCCAAAATCACCCCTTGTGTTGCTAGTCTTGGCAGGATTAAAAAACAAAACGAGCCCTGCCCCCGGCTCCTTTTGCTTTGAGTTTGTATCACACATGCAAAACTCCTCCAAAGGAAACTCTGCCAAATCTGCTTTATTTGCCTGGGTTTGGAATATTTAGATTGGGCACAGTTGGCTTTAAAAATTGAGTGACTCTTGGCCAAAACCTGCCTAAATTCAAATTTCAGAACAAAGAGAAATCCAGATGCATATTTAGTTTTGCTTCGGGACATTTCTTGGAACCCTAAAGTTCTTGCCACTTATTTCTGTAGTCAGCTTAAAATCAATCCTTTGGAGATGGCTGGTTTGTATCAGCCATGTTCTCCAGAAGTGCCATTTTTCCTTTTGTTACTTCTCACATTTTCTTTGTAAGAGGTGCGTTATTAGCCCTTCTGAGAGATTATTTAGAGCTTGCAAAATACATCTTGTGACTACTCAGCACTTTCCATGCATCCCTGAACACTGCTTCCGTTTCCTCTTGATGGAGACAACCTGGTCTTTTTTGCTTCTGTCATCCATGCACCACTTTCCTTACAGCATTAAAAATCTGCCACTTCCTACAGATGGTTAGATATGTGTTAACCCTAGTAGTGCTGCTGTACTGATGGGGCCTGTTGAGCCTGCCAGTGATAAAGAAGCTGCTTTGTCCACATCCCAGCCATCTGTAGTAGATAGTGGGGCACTAGGCACGCAGATAGAAGGGGATATAGGGCTGTGGCGAATCCTGGGCACCTGAGGAGTGCAACTAGCATTGGTTTGGATGCTGCACCTTTAGGATGGCAGCTGGAAGGCTGGAGATATGGAGACCGGTGACAGTCTAGACAACAGTGGGATAGAAGATAGCTGTGTGTTAATACAGAACATAACATCTCAGAAGGTAAGCACTGGGCATGCTGTGAGCAACAAGCAGTGTGTGCACATCACAAGGTGACAGTGAGCGAGACAGCTCTTCATGTGGTGATCCTGGGGCTGGAAGTCTCTCACTGTTTTGATTTCTGGTGGCTGAAGATCATTAACTCTTTTGCACATAGCTGGCTGCTGTTTGAGCAGTTGCAAATAACTTCAGTTGTTCATCCTTAAACATGTTCAAACAAAGGCTGCTGCATTGTATCTAAGTGTTCTCCGTGGTTGCTGCAACACTTTCCTCTCCCCTGCCTCTCTGACAGCGGAGGGTTAAATCTGCACTTTGCCTGCAGATGAACTGTGACTGTGAATCCAGGAGCTGTTTTCACGCATATGTCCCTTTCTATAATCCAATCTTCTTCTCCACTGTGGCACAAACCTGGAGGCTCTTCTGCAGCCTAGTATGGTAGGTCTGTAGCCATAGGATAAGAAGCAGTAGATTGATTTACATAATCATATATGCAAATAAGCTAATTCAGGGTCCTCTCATTCAGCTTTGGATTTAAGGGGACTCTGTCCAAGGGATTTGAAAGGGTGGTTTTCTTCTCACGAGATCTTGTGTAACAAAGCACATCCTCAGAAAAGTACTGCTGTTACCAGACACATACAGCACAACAGGTACAAATGATTAATTGTGCACAAACACCTGATAACCCATCCCATGCAAATGCAGCCTTACCCTCTAGGTCTACATCATCCACACTTCTAGTTCCTTCCACTAGAAGTGTGAACTACATCCTTAGAGCAGGAAATGAAAGAAACACTATCTCCAAGGAACAAAGGGAATTCATCTCTTCATCTGGTGGAACATTTAAAAGATGTTAAGAGCAGCAACAGCCTCACACCTGTGGCCTACCAGATGAGCACCAGTGGAGACAGGTGGGGAGGTCGTTTCAATGTGTGCCCTTAAAAAGGCTACAGAGAGTAAATCAGAGAATGGTAATGTCTGTCAGCGAGGGCTGCAAATGTTTGTGATCCTACTTGGTTCAGTTTCTCTTCATGCTACTATTTTCTCTTCACGTTACTACCTCCATACTGCAGGGATGTTGGCCAACCTGGCGCAGGCTTCAAGAAAGCTCCCAAAGAGCCAGAAGAGAATGATGTGAGCCATCCATGGCAAATTCATTGTTCAGTTCAGTGATCTTGTTTCCAGTAGTGACCCTTGTAAGTTCCCAAGGAAAGCTGCAAAATGAACGAGACTAACAAGGTACCTGTTAGGACAGTTCCTGTTCTTGAGTTGTGAGGATAGGACAGGAACCAGCAGCATCAGATGTTTTAGCCTGGCTGGAGGAGTGCTCTACCAACCTAATGAATGAATGATCAAAAGATGTTATCTTTAATCAAATGTATTTAATCCTTTAAAAAAAAATAATTAGTAAGCTATTCATTTCTATCTTCCAACAGGGGGATTAGAGGTAAATTGGATGTGTTAATTAAACATTGAATAAAAAATAATGACCTGTCAATTTTAAGTGCTTTGCCTTTAGAATTTCCCTGATTTTAAAGGAATGTGTATGTTGCTGTGCTGTTCTGCCTGAGTGATCAGCTCTTGCTTGAACATACGTAGTACTATCCAATTTGCTTTAAAGCTTTAGATGAGGGGAAAAAAGAGCCAGGTGCCACAGATTGAGAAAAAAAACAAACCCAAGAGAAGCAGTAGCCGGGTGCTGTTGACTTGTGCATTACAAGTTCTGATGAAGCATAACGGTGGGCATTCAAGGGTAGGGAGAGCTGTGTCTTTAGCTTTACACAGTCTCCCCAGTGAGGGAAAAGTATTTTGCTCTAAGCCTGTTGAGCAACTTCATCAAAGTAGAGTTTATAGCTCCAAATTCTAGGCTGCTCTGTGGGTGCAGTGCAGTGGCCCTTATCATACCCTGCTACCCAGAGGTTGGCAGGGTTCTGTAAATAGCTGCTGCCACATCCACTATGCCAAAAGCAGGAAGAAGGAATGAAAAAATGCCAAACAGATTGCATTAGTGGTGGTAGGAGATTCCATCTGATGTCTAGCTGAGTCGCTTCTGCAGTCTCTTCACCCCTGGAGGAACACAAAGTTGCCATAGATAGGATCAGAGTTGGCTCATTAGGAGTGTGTAAGCTGTTCCTGCCTTCCTTGCACATTCCAGTGCACCCAGCAGTTCTCCTAGTTCTTCTAAATCAGCATCTACTGCAGAGGACTAACAGCATCATCTAAATTAGTAGGACATCTCAGAAGAGCAAAGAACTAAAGATCTGGATTGGACTGGATGATCCTTTGAAGTCCCTTCCAAACCTTAAGATTCTGTGATTCTTCTAAGAATTAGCTAGCATTGAAGAGAAATACATCTGCATTCCCGAGAACACTGATGACATAGTGAAGCCAGGTGCATCTTTTGCAACTGTAATGCTTATACAGCAGCAGTGTTGAGGGTATCGTATGAGGCTCAGTCCCAAAATGAAGCTGAGCACGGTGTTAGTCCTAGGAAGTAGTGCTACTGTTAACATAGTCTGCATTCAGGCTCTGTTGCCTGAGAGATAGATCCTTACTACTGAGATGTGTTGAATCTGTATAGCATTTTGACACATTGCATGGAACTGCTGAAGTCAGGTGACAGCAAATTGGTGCATCACAGACAAGAAACTAGTACAATCTCTCTTGACTACGAATGGATAAACTGGGGTGGTAGCTGCTGCTACTACTGCCTTACTTCAGCAAGCCTGTTGGCAGCTGAGGCAGGAAGAGCAGCGGATTAAGGGTGGACTAGTGGCTCTTTTACTTGAAAAGTGAGTTTTTGAAAACTGAGCTGAGTTTGTATGTCAGGCAGAAACTGGGTGTGTCTGGCACAGCCTCTCCTGTGGTCTCATGAAGAGTCTGGCTATGGAAGGCTGGAGCTGCAGCAGTTTTTGAAAGTGTTCACCTTGTAATTTGATTCTGTGTTTTGCTTCTGCAGTCAGTATGGATGTCTTTGTCATCTCTTGATCTTTATCCCACTGATAAGCCTGACCTGGATCGCAGGTGTTACCCAGCATCCAGTTTCTCAGTTCTGACTGGATTCACATTGAGTGGAAAGGAAGGCACACTGACCAGCTTTTACATGCAGAAGTATTTGCAATGGCAGAGAATCCTGCAAGTGTGAGTGTGTGTATTTATAGGGAGACAGATGTAAACCACATTTGTCCTGTGTTTCTGGCAAAGAGAGAGCGTGAAATATTTGTGACCCGAGTCATTGGCTTTCCTGCCATTTGTATAAAATTTTCCAGATGTGATTGTTGATGCCTCACCTGGGACCAATTAAAGAAAGAAGGAATATCCAGAACCAACTGTGTTCATGTGGATACTTGCCTTGTTTGTGTGTATGTGTGCATGTGTGCATCTCTGCTGCAATGTGTGCATTTGAAAGTAAAGCGCAATTTCAGTTCAAAGAACTTGTGTTGTCTCCTTCCAAGAGCTTCTTTTTGTCTGCATTATCCTTTTTCTCCTCATATTCATCTCCACACCTTATCTGTTATACCACTCAACAGCTGCTTGTGGCTCACCTTGATGACAGTGCTTTTCCATGCAGGCACAGTGATTTTCCTGGAGCAGAAGGTTCCTGAATGCTATAAACTTTACGGAATCACAGAATGGTAGGTGTTGGAAAGGACTTCTAGGAATCATCCAGCCTAACCCCCTGCTAAAGCAGGCTCACCTCAATCAAGGTGCACAGGAACACATCCAGGCGGGTTTTGAAAACCTCCAGAGAAGGAGCCTCCACACCCTCCCTGGGCAGCCTGTGCCAGGCTCCTTCACCCTCACAAAGATGTTCAAGTGGAACTTCTTGAGTTTCAGCTTATGCCCCTTGTCCTGTCCCCAGGCACCACAGAAAAAAAGACTGGCCCCATCCTCCTGAAACCCATCCCTTAGGTATTTATAAGTGTGGATAAGGCCCCCTCTCAGTCTTCTCTTTTCCAGGCTAAATAGCCCCAGATCTCACAGCCTTTCTTCATCAGAGAGATGTTCCAGTTCCCTGATGTTCTTGGTAGCCCTGTGCTGAATTCTCTCCGGAAGTTTCCTCTGCCTCTTGAGCTAGGGAGCCCAGAACTGGACACAGGACTCCAGATGAGGCCTCAGCAGAGAAGAGTTAGAGGGGGAGGAGAACCTCCCTCGACCTGCTGCCCACATTCTTCTTAATGCCACTGGCCTTCTTGGCCATGAGGGCACGTTTCTGGCTCATGTTTATTTGCTGCCTACTAGCACTCCCAGGTCTCTCTCAGCAGAGCTGCTGTCCAGCAGGTTAATCCCCAGCCTGTTCTGGCGCATGGGGTTGTTCCTCCCCAAGTGCAGGACCCTGGACTCTCCTTTGGTGAACTTCTTGAGATTTCTCTCTGACCAATTCAATCCGGTCTAGATCTTGCTGAATGGCAGCACAGTCTCTGAGGTATCAGCCACTCCTCCCAGATTTGTGTCATCAGTAAAATTTTAGAAAGACAGTGTGAAATCATTAGTAACACAGCAGCTAACCAAAGCATGCTCCAGCACAGCGTTTGAACTGCTCTCCACCAAGTTTGTCTCCTGCCATCACTTTTCTCACCTATTGCTTCTACTGACAGGCTGCTGGGTCCATACTAGATGGTGCCTGGAGATTAAAATTCTGTCTCTGCCCTTCCAGGCTGTGTCTCCAAAAACTTTCTCTGATTGCCTGTTTTGTTTCCATTTTTTTCACTCTGCTAATGACTGGGAACTTCTATTGCTCTTGTTTCTTGTCTGTTGAATTTCTCCATACATTTTCTGTCCCTACCCATAGTCCTCCCTGAGTGTATTTACTAAGGTACCTCCCTGTCTTTGTCATATTCTGCTGGAAAGCAAATTTGAAGTCACCCAATCTTCTTCCCTTCTTTTATTGTTGTTTTTGCAAGAGGAGTTCAAACAAACACACACCACCCCACTCTCCATCCCAACATCTGGTGCCTTTCAGGAACCTTAAACTCATGGCCAGAATGACTATGTGGAAGGAAGGACGGGATGGGAATCCAGCTAGCTTGCAAAAACTGGGCATGGACCCAAAGAAACAGACATTATAATTTAAAGTAACCAAAACCAAAATTTGTACTTTTCAGCTTATTGATCATCCCCTTTAGCTGTGATCAAAACCATTTTCTGTACCTCCCTCCCTGTCTGCTGGTGTCACCTTTATGCTGTGTGGGCACAAGGCCTTCCCTGTGGGAGCATTTTTTCTAAAAGGGAAAGAATGCAGGATCCTGTCTGCCACAGGATTCACTGGACAGAAGGTCTGGAACCAGAACTGTTGTTGGAGGGGCTGTTCCTGTGTTACTTAAAACTTGGTGTTGGCAAGTATCAGGTCCAAAGTGAACTTTGCTCTGTTCTATCTCATTTTTTATCATTCCCCAAGTGGATTTGGATATGTTTATGCTTCATTTCAACACAGAGGATAATTAAAATACAGTTGTGAATGTAAAATACAGTATGTTTTACACAGTCATTTGTTCATTAACAAGACATTTCCAGAGTAGTTATGTTTTAGCTTTAGACTTTCAGATAGGATTTTATTCCTCTAGCAACAGATATTCATAGCTAGACTAGATTTGACAGTTTTATTAGACAACATGTTAAAACAAGACTACAACTCAGTGTAGGTTTATCTTTTCTGTGTCTGTTGGGGAGAGAAATATATGTGCTCTAACCAGCTGATTATAGTCTTTCTAAAAGGGTTATTTTTGTTCCCATGGAATTTAGTGAAAGGAAATTATCCAGTTGATTGTTGTGCCCTGGAAAATATCTTTAACAGTTAAAATTGTTCTGCTTCATTTTTTTATGATGTCAAAAGGGACAAACACACTCAGAAAGTAAGGATATGGTTGTCATTTGTACAGTGAAGCTTTTAGTTGTATGCATTTGAAGTGGTATTGTTCTGTTCTTGAAGTTCTGGCTGTCATGGGTGTAAACCTCTGAGACTTTGCCCATGAGTTTATGCTGGCATCACCAACCCTTGACACGGACAACTTTCTGCAGTATGGATAGATCTATTTTAACTCCATTGCAATATTGTGGGTGGCAGGTGCTCCTGATGCCTAGTATTGAGTCTTTCATTTTCCTGCTGTGTTGCAAGCAACTAAGAAAGCAAATGTAGTGCTATAATATTACCCTATCATCTGCTCTGTTTCCTTGCAAACATTCCAGCTGCTCTGGGCTTTATACCACACTGTGCCATGAGGTGTGCTACTTACAGCTAGTCCCAGAGAGGAAAGGATAAACTGAAGCAGTGAGTATAGCAATGCATCAGCCAGGTTATCTCAACTTCCTGCATGGTGCCAAAATTTCCGTGAGTTGGCCTCTTTGTCTTTACAACTGGGAAGACCAGAGCAGTGGTTTGCATCCTTCCATGTGCTGTGAGCCACAGCCTCTCAAAGGAGAGGGTGGGACAACAGTGCCCAAAGGGCAAGTGTGGGAGGAATGAGGGTGGGCAGCTGGGAAGACAGGGGGATGGGACACTGGCTGCTTTTGGTTCAGAGAACACTGTGATGGCCCCAGGGCAGTGCAGGAAGACTGGAGTTAGAGTGAAGCTGTTTAAAAAAGATCAAATGGAAGACAGAAGTAGATGAAGAATATTCATGGCTATATAGAGCCATTAGGCTCCCTGGGTGGCATGATCAGGTATCTGGCAGGATTGGTTTGCAGCAAGGCCAAGCTGAATATTCTGCTGCAGAAATGATTCCTTGCTTTGCAGGGAAATTTCTGCCAAGTCCCATCCTCTTCTGGCTCCTAGGTCTGGGTGTCGTTCTCAAGTTGTGGGGCTTCCAACCAGTTTCCTGGCTGCTGCAGACTAAGGTGGTGCCAGTACTTCTAAAAACAGCCTCTGCTCTCTCCTCCTCCTCTTTGGTGAATTCCTGCCTCCTCCCTTTCAAGCAGTGCTTATTTAGCTTTCCTTGCTAGATTCTCGCCTGCTCTGGAGCATACTGAGCCCTGACCTGAGGAGTGGAGTAGGTAAATGCAGGAGGGGCAATTTTAGGAAATATTCAGCCTTCCCTGCTATTATAAGACAGGTCTGACTGCTCTGAGCTGATTTCTACCTTCAGCCCTCGCTTATTTGTCCCAGCAACGCTCAAAGGAACTCTTTTAAAGCTTTGGGGCTTTTCTCTCCTATCTGAAGGGAAACTTGTATTGTTGAGGATCTGACCAGTGCCTGTATACTTTAATCAACACTGGACAGTGCTTTAAATTGTAAGAACTGGAGGGCAAGGACTTCCCCAGGTACATAGCACCTGCTTATGGGTGCTGGTACGGAAGGTGTTAGGGAAAGGGAACCTCAGTCGTGGCTGGATGCAAGGACAGGCTCATGCCCACTACAGCAGGGCCACGGGCCACCTCTCCCTGGATGTGAACAGAGCTGGTGCAGCGAGGGCCATGGGAGGCTTCGCCTCATCCTCCCCTGGGCTGGTGGGGCTATGGCTGCCACATGCCTGACCAGAGGCAGGTGAGAGCTGGGAGCTGGGCTCAGGCAGCCGAGGCAGGAGGCAGGGATGGTGCAGGGGGCTGTGTGAGCTGTACCAGCATGGGGAGGGGGGGGGCGATTCAGGGGGGTCGGGCCTGTGGGCAAGGAGGAGAGGCGGGGGTGCCTAAGGCAAGCGGCTGTCCGCCTTGTCTTGTGTGTCAGACTTGATTAGATTTGGCTGGTGCTAGGGCGAAGGCCTCCACGCTTCGAGGGGTGGGGTCTGGCTGGAGGGGCAGAGCCAGGCCCTCCTTCTTTTATGTGCTGCTGAAAAGTGGCCTTTGTTGTGGGGTTTGCAGGCTTTGTCCCCTCCTGGCAGCAGTGCCCCTTTACCCGGGCTTTGGCCCCTCGAGAGAGGTGAGCAACACTGTCTTTTTGTGTGAGATGCGAGCTGTGCCTGGCGCCTGTGCCTGGGTGTCACACTGACCCCCCGGGGGTCCAGAGAAGCATTTTTTCCTGCTAGTTTGGAGCTGTTAATTTGAAACTGCATTTGGCGAGGATCCAGCAAGGTGTTAAGCTACTTTCAGTCGGGACTTCCCCCCAGGTCCCTCGCCTGTTTTTTCAACCCTTTGTGAATGTGTTAGAAGATCAACTGGAGATAGAAACTCAAATAAAATCTGCTTTTAGAGGTCTTTCTGCAAACACATCCCCCTCAGCCTGAGTCATCTGCAGTTCTCTACAAGGGTTTCCATCTTAAGGGGGTTTTTTTGTGATAGGAGGAATTTTGAACAACATAGCAGAAGGGGAGTAAGCAGAGCTTGACTCTACAAACCCCTGAGCCAAAGGATGCACAATTGTCCAGACCCTGCAAACTACATACTAAAATTTTCCTGTGCTATAGAGCTGCAAGTTATACTACAAACCAGAGATTTCAGTGAGTGGGAAGTCGAAACACAGGTGTTCCAGGGAGTGAATTTCAGACCGTGGATCCCAGGGATCTTGCCTTTCTACTGCCAGATAGAATTGGACATAGAACAATGTGCAGCTGTGTCTGAGGATGGTACAGTGGTATTGCTGCACTGCTTCCCAGTACTCAGGCTTGGGTTGCCCTGTGGTCCTTGTATCACCACAGCCCCCTCGACATGTCAGCTGAGCTCCATGTGCACTGTTTTTGGGCTACGTGCTGCTCAGTAGTGCCATTGTTCATCTGCTTATGCCCCAGTGTATATGCTGCTGTGTGCAGTAGATGCTTTATTTTCAAAGCTGTGTGGAAGATATGCCCCTTCAGGTCACTTTTTGAACATAACCTGCATAGTGGCTAACGAAACACTTTGAAGCTGAAGCAGGGAACCCTTCCTAAGGCTCCCCATGCTGGCCATTTGTACTCATTAGGGCAGCACCAGAAGAGCTGCTGCAGCCTCTGGAGAGGAGTAAGTTGCTGTCTTCTTGCCTATTGCACCTACAATACATTGATCTCCAGGCTGTGCAAAGGATTTTCAAGTATCATTTTATCTTGTCCAGAGCCAGGCAGCAGATGGGCAATGAAATCATTCTCAGGTGACAATTGGGTTCATGATATTTACTATGTGTTTTCATTGCTTTGGTTTAAATAATTTTCAGAGTACAGGAGCTGGAGCTGGCTATCTACCTTTAGGCAATGGATCTTTAATATGACCTGTCCCTTCCTGTGGTGCCTTTGGGAATCTGGGAATGATAATTGACCTAAAGATTTCTTCTCTGCAGACGAATGTTCTCCTTGCCCTGGGCATTCATAACAGTTTGGCACATCAGGAGTTAAATAGCTTCAGAAAGGTGGAGGATTCTTCAGCCAAACCCAAACTGATTGCACCTGGTTTGCTCAACCTCTGTGTAAATGACACCATGGTCTTCCCACCCCCACCCCAGCAAATGCCACAGGGGCTGCCAAGGTATACGTGCAGGCCGGGCTGATGGAGCAGGTGTGGGGCCTGCAGCGGTAGGAGGCTCCTGCCGGGCCAGAGCAGTCGTGCCAGTCACACGCACACACGGCCTCATCAGCTGCCATTGCCACAAGCCTCTGACATGACAGGGAGACAAACTGAAAGGTTACCTTTGTTAAAATGTGCAGCCTCCTGTCAGTTACCGAAGGGGCCGTTCCTCTTGAGCAGGAAAAGTGCAAATTTTGGTAAGCGTGGGGCAGACGACCTGCTGGAGCCCTGGGTGGCTCTGACTGCTCTTTGTGCAGTACATGTGGCTCTGACTTCCCTGCAGGGCTGGTCTATGCTAGACCCACTCCTGTCTCTATTCAGCTGTCCCTCTGGGGCAGTGGTAGCTCAACATGCAGAAAAATTGGAAGTGAGGAGGGAGCTCATGCATGTGAGCTTTGCTTTGCTGTCCTTGGGGAGGTAATGAAGGGCTTGGGGCCATAGACTCGAAATGTAGTTTTTAGGAGTTTAGAGGAATTTAGAGTCTTAGAGAATTGCTAAGGAGGCAGTGAGTTCCTTTTGGGAAACTAGTCTGGAAGTGTGTTCTCGGAAACTATTCTCCTTTCAGTGTGAGTGCCTCGTGCAGCTCTGAAAATGATTGCTATCAACCAGTAGCGAGTATGAAATCCGTCACATTTATCCTTTTTTACACTACCCTGACTCCAAGCAAAGCCAGTCCTTCCTCTTCTAGTCCACACACGCAAAGATGATGGTCACTGGGTCATCCTGCTTCACAGTAACCAATGCTTTTTACATGTCAACCACAGTCTTGTTCATTTCTTGCTTCTGTGTCCATCATGAAAACCTAACATAAATCTGTGGGGTGCAAACAGTGCCATTTTGTTGATTTCAGTGAAGTTCCACCCAGCTCCAGTGCCGGGAGTTTGTCCCAGAGCTCCCAAAGACTAACCTACAGATGGGTTTTCTCTGGTGTTGTACAATGGCTCTGAGGTGAGTGGTAAGGGCTGGGGAGATTCCATGTTGTGGCCCAGCTGGCGTGTGCAGCCACAAATAATAATTAATTGACTCTTTAAGAAGTCTTGCAAACTCTTTTTTTTGTGTGTGTGTGTGTCTGTCTGTCTTAAGCTCCTTTTAATTAACTTCAGTCATGTCCCAACACATCATCTTGGCTGAATCATAGACCTCACTGTGCCAGTTTTTCGCATTCCTGAAATACACAGGCCGCCAGTGCTGTGAATGCAGCTGGGAGGCAGTGCCTCAGAGAAAGTCAGGCAGCTCTCCTGAAACTCAGGCATTTTCAGGAACTGCTGTGACATCAAGAGGCTGAGCAGACCAGCCTCTTTGAATCAAACTCCTGCACCCAATTCCCAACAGTATTGCTGTCGTGCACTTTACCCACTGACTCAAGAAACAGCAATTGTAACAGGCACCTGTGTACAAGCATCTTTGTTCCTTTAGAAAGCACCTTTATTCGGGTTACAGTGCTTGGGGCATACAGCCTTTTTTCTCCCCGTTCAAGAGCTTGTTTCTTTGTCACACTTCTTATTGCAAAGGGTCAGCTTTCAAGATTGTAGGGCATGTTAACAAGATACTCAGGCGTACTTAGTCACCAAACAAAGCCTGTCTGGCAACAGGACAAACTTTTGTGTCTCTTCACTAGAAAGCTGCAAGCCTGGTCTAAGGACTGTTTTCTTCTTTAGAGGAGTTTGGGGTTCAGGAGTGTCTCTGTTGCATTATCACCTGTCTATGCTCTCACCAATGTTAGTGGAAATAATCCCATTGACTCAAAAGCATTATCAACACTTGCTGCCTCTTGGTCCACGTGCTTTCAGCTGGAGACTTCTGCACTTGATAACTCAGAAGCAATTTTAGCATCTCATTTAACATGTTTAATTTACTGAAAAGAAGGGCCATCTACTTGTAATCTCTTGGTACTTGTTCAGAAAGCACAGCTTTAACAATGGAGTTGTCCTACTAGAAAAAAAACTGTTAGTATTCAGTGGTTAAAAGCTGAAGCTCAGTAAATGTAGTTGAGAAAGAGGGTGCAGCATCACAATGGTGGGGATCTTAATCCATTTGAATAAGGTACCATTGTATTCTTCATTTGTAACCATTTTGTAAATCATTTTGAAGTAGTCTTCAAAAGAAATGAGCATTTTTATATGCTCATTAAAATAAAAGGAATTTATTTAGGATGCTTCCCTGCTCTGTGCTGAGGAATAAAAGATTGCAATTTATCTTCTGCCCTTAATGAGATAGGAAAAACAGCATCATGATAGCACCTTCAGGTGTTGTGCCCCCAGGCTGCAGGTGAGGAGCCATGAGTTGCCCAGAAAACTTTTTCAGCAGTGCTTGTGTTTCCATAGCAGCTCTAGGAATGAGTGCTCAGAGATTGTTGCTGTGACACAGACAATTGATGGCACTTTGGATTGGTATGGTGGTGAATTTTGAATAGGTGTGAGGGAAACACTTATGTATGATAGCTAAGAGGAAAAAAGTGCCTCAGCCTTTTGGGGAAAAGATAGGAAAATCAGGAAAGATAATTAGAAGCAAGCACCAGGTTGGAGCACGGGAACACCACCAGATTGCTGGGGGCTGTACAGAAGCTCTAAAAACACAGGCACATTGCAAATGGATGAGAAGCAGGAGCAGCATTTGATAATGAGCAAAACAAAGCTACTGCTGATGAAGAATGCCTCATCATTCACATGGAACTCAAGCTAATTCCTTCTGCATCTGGTATATGACACTTCACTGTGTGTACAGGCTCTGACTTAGCTGTACCAGATACTAATATGATGTAGAAGTTGCTTATGCTGGAGAGAAAACTTGTTAGAAGTCAAATAGCAAACTATATAGACAGTGAGAAAAGAGTGGGAGAGAACTCCTTGAAGTGTTAGGGAGGACACTCAGTTCTGTTGCCTATTCAAGTGTCTGCTGATATACAAAGGATTTAGAACTTTCCAGTTCTAGCCTTAAGGAAAGACCAGGTATGATACAGTGGGTAAGGTATGTCAGATGAAATACATTCCATGATGTAGTTCTAACTACTAGGCTTTGAGGAATCTGTTAAGCACTGCTGCCCAGTGTCCCAGGGACAACACTGCCACAGATCTTGATGCTACTAGACTTGAGGCAATGTTCACTCCAAGTACACAGAAAACTGCAACCTAGAGCAGACTGGATTCCAAAAGAGGCACATTTCAGAGGGTTGGCATGCCAAAACTGCATGGCTGCAACAGGAGTGGATGTTATGATAGTATTTTTTCCTGAAAGTCTTCCTCTTGTGAATAGTAAACACTGGTTTCTAAAGCACTTACTGGGCACCTGTCCCGGTAGAAGTGCTTGAACAGCAAAATTAAAGCATGCTGTCAGAGAGAAAGGGCTGGGCTTGGACTTGAGCCACTGACAGCCTGTTTAATTCATTGAGCGAGGTGCAAGAGGAAAAAAGGAAAACTGAGTCATTGGTGGTTAGAAATTATGAAAACAGCTATCAGGACCTGCTCAGAGAGATCCATTGGTAGGTAGTGTGCCTTTTCTCTGGCTGGGGGCAAGGCTTTGGAAGATCACTGAGGAGTGTGCTTAAACAAATCATATATTGATATAATAATTTCAGCTATGAATTTCTTTCAGCAGACCACTTTTGCTTGGGAAAACTACGAATCTTCAAGTGTTGATAGTAAGACTGTTTGTCCTGGGGATTCTTATGCGTATATAAGCAAACCTATGTGCATGTTTGTAGCAGCTTTGCTCTTTCTAAATGACACTGCTTTTTGCAAGTGAAGAAGTTAATTAGGTTTTCTTTCATACCACACTTCTCAGTGATGCAGGAAAAGAAAAAGTTCCTTGTACAAAAGTTTAGGGTTACATAATGTGAGATGTAACTAGTATTAGGGAAAACAGAAAATAGCTCAGAGAGTAGCACTCAAAGCTGTGGTCTGCTGACTAGCTACTGTTTGACTTCAAAGAGCTGACAGGGCAGCTATAGGCTTGCTGACCTCTTCCAGCAAGCCTCTTCCATAAATTAGTTATAAGCTTTGCTTCCCTGAGTTCCCCACGGCTGTAGCTCCCACAGGGATTCCCCAGCACTGTGTGCACATGATGTGGCTCAGTACAGAAAAGGATGGGAAGCTCTGCTCTCCAATGTTATGCTGTCTGCTTCCATCTCGGAAGGGTGGTTCTCAGATGTTCTGCATGGTTGTGTACCAGGCGTTTTCAGCCTACATTTCCAGTTCCAACAGACTTCAAAAGAGGAAGGTGCTCCCATTAATGTTTTGCATGATAACGAGTCAGGCAAGCATAATTTTTGGATGCAGTTGATGGAAGACTGGTTACTGCCAGTGCCAAGTGGGTGTCTTAGTTGAGACTATCAAATGATGTCTGTTGTATTAAATGCTTTGTTGGATTTCCTGCTTGGAAAGAGATGCATGTGCCAGACAGACAGTTTTCTGTTTTGGCATTAAAGCAATCTTGGCACTCAGTACACACTGTTTACTTTAAAAGCTTGATTTTAAATATAGTCTTGGAACCTTCTTGGAAATGTCTGCAAACCAACAGTAACAGAGAGGAGACCAGAGCATCGTTTCCTTACCTCCTCTGTCCTTTTGAAATACCTGCATCTGCTTCGCTTCATGCGAGCTGCTTCTGGTTTGTGCATGATTTATTCATGCCTTGTCTCTTGCTGAATTGGACAGTGGCTGAAAAACAGGTAGGAACTGAGAGCACAAAGGAACATAACACACGGTGACATTTAAAGCCCTTTCCGTATTGTTTAACCCTTTATTGTGATATACCACTGGTGGAAGGAGAAAATGTTCCATCTTGTTGGACAGCCAGAAGGAATTGCCAGCTTTTGGTAAGATCTTGAAGGACACTCTCCAGTCTGCTGCAAAGCCAGTAGACATGCTGACACACAATGCCATTAATTTCCACCTAGCAGAAAGGTTCTTTAGAGTGCCAAGCATGATGCCAGAATACAAAACACTTCATTCATCAGAGCTGTAAGTAAGAAACTCTGTGTTTTTGGTTTTAGAAGTAACTTTTGTACAGTTATGACTTTTTCCACATTAAACATCATTTATAGTTTGGAAATTGTTCAGGCAAGAAGCATGTGGTTTCTGCTCCCGAGTATCAGCAGCACTTTTGCTAGGTTCAGTCTTTATTTCATGTTGACATTTTTTTGGCTTTTCATTTATCTTTTGGGTGGATGTCTTTGGAGCAAGATGCCTCAAGGAGAACCCATAACCTTTCTAAATGAAGACTAAGTATCTGCTTAAGTTGAAGATGACATTGCTATAGGGAATTTGGATTCTGAGCTAGACTTCTGCAAAGTACCTGGTGAAGAAATACCTTTTCTGTGATGTTCCTTCATCAGAGAAATTGTTGGAACAAATTAAGAAATAGGAATTTCACACCTGGACCTTGGGACATGAGTTGATAGGTTTTTCCATAAGCAATGTAGAAGTTATGGAATAGATGTTGAATTTGCACTTGATTCTATTTGTGCTGAATAAATGGTAAAGGGCTGATGCAAGATCTTGGTTCATGATCTAGGAAATGCATTTTACAAATTTTAGTGAGATTTCAAGGGCCTCCTTTTGCAGGCCTTTCTTTGCATAAGTGCCACCTTTCGAGTGAGAATGTATGGAATTACTTAAGTAGGTTCTCTGTGTGTATGGGTTGGATGTGCTTTTGTTCCTGCAGCATTTTGGATTCTAGTAGTAATTCTTTCTTTAGCTGACCAGACAGGACAGGATTCAGAAATGAGCGTTGGTTTTTACCCTTCTATACTTAGTGCTCTGTCCAAGAACAGCAATGTTTATTTCCCCCATCTAAATGCTCTGCAAGGGCCCAGTTCTGATCCGTGCTGAGTAAATCAGTTACTCCACTGATTTACTCATGAAAAATAAATGCCATGGAGTGTCTGAATGCAGTGACAGGCACTGCACTGCACAAACTTGGGGAGATGATAAAAGCTCTCAGTCATTGCCTTTGTGATTCTGGGGTTAGCAAGAATGTAAAACTTGCTCTGCTGGGCCATGCCATTGGGCTGGTTCTGGTCAGCCAAAGGTTTTGTCTTTGGCAGTGGAATCAGGAGATGCTGTTTAGAGGTAGCTTTCAAGCCTGGCCACCGTCATTCACGTTAGACTCCTCAGGTGCTGACTCACGTCTGTCCTGAGTGTCTGTTCTCTCTCCAGAATCTCTGCTCTGAAGCTCTGTGCTCTACCTGTCCCTGAGGATTAAAGATCCCTTTTCATTGAGGAAACCAATGCCATCTCCTGGGATTCATCCTGCAGAACTAGCAGTGCAGAGGGAATCCCTGCTGTCTTTCCTGAGGTGTGCTGCCAAGAAAAATAGCTCTGAATAGAGAGGTTTTACTTTATTTCCCCGCTGCTGCCTGAACAATGAGTGACTAAAGACATATCCTGTGAAGTGTTAGCAGAGCTTGTTTTACTCTTTGTCCCTTTGCTTCATGGCCCAGCCACTAAGTGGTGCTGGGTGCCTCTGCCTCTCTCTTCTTCGGTGCAATGATCTTTGAGACTGAAGTTTGCAGAAGTTCCCTCCAGCAATAGCCCACGTAAAGTTGTCTGGAGCACAACAAATGATGCCTAGTGCCTCCAGGATTTGGGAGGTGTTGCAGCTAGATTTTCACTCTTGTTTCCTCTTTCGTGTTTGATTGGATTCTTCCATTGCCTGCACATATTTACCCATCTGGCTGTGTTGAGCAAACAGCAGTGCTAAATTTCAAGGAGAGATAACAATTTGGGGGGTTTTCTTTTCCACACTTGCCCAAACCCTTTGTGGGTGCCTACTTTGTATCCCAAGTGCTTCTGCAAGACTAACATACTTCTATTTTAAAATCCAGTTTCCTGGTGCCCTGGCCTTGGGGCTCAGAGCGTTTAGCTCTGGCCTCCTGCAGCAGAGAACAGCCTGTAGCAGTGGGGTTTCATTCCCATCCTCCTCAGGTCAGGACCACAGGCCCACGCCTGGCAGTGCAAGCTCTCCTAGCTCCATCTGCAGCCTGATGGGTGATGGTTTCCCAATAATGGTATGAGATGATGAAAGCAGTGAAAGACACACAGATGGGGAAAGATATCTCAGGGCTGCCAGGGCAGCTGTTCGAGATCTCTGAATCAGATGCAGACAGAACTCCACCACCCTCAGCTTCCCCACCCTCAACCAACCCCTGTGGAAAGCAAAACCAGCCCCACCCCAGCTGTGCCATTTTAGCTAATGGCCTAGTTAATAAATGGCAAATTCCAAGGGTAATCCTGTCAAAGCCTCCCTGACATCCCCATTGATAATATTAACCACAAAGTGCTCCTCTACTCAGCTGATTAATATGAGAGGAATTCTACTCAATTAGGTCATTACTGAGGGGAAATGTAGGAAGGACAAATATTCCAGGGGAAAATCAGGGTTTAAACAAGGGGGAAACTCACAAGTGTCCATGATTTTTTTCAGTTTTTCACCTGGTGGGGAGGGAAAGGTTTGTGGTTGCCTTCTGCTCTCCAACAACCCCTGCAAGAGTATGCGTGTCCCAGCCTTCATTTGCCTCTAACATTTATATATTGATATGAGCGGCTATAAGTCAGCAAATGCTCACATCTTGGAAAGGTTGAGGACTTCGAATGCGAAGGCCCAAGGGCAGAGAGCCATGTAATTGGTAATTGTTTCCTTGAAAAGTCTGGCAAGGTCAAATTAGTGCAATTTGGGATCTTGGCACACCACTGAGAGTGGAGGGAGGAGCAGAGTTGCTTTCTCTATCTCCACCCTACTGTGCTCCTTCCCTGGGAAAGCTGGGATTGTAGTTTGGAGGCTGGGTAAGAAATGCAGTATTTTGGGAAAAATACTGGGCTGCTTTTCTCTTATCTTTTCCTACCTATTTCTGAACTGTGGTTCTTACTTACGTTGAGATAAGTGACAGCTATTCCTGCTTCTCCAGTTGCCAGCTGATTCAGGCAGGCATGACAAGATTACTTACACTTTTAAGTATTTGGCACCCTGCAGGCTTCTAGACGTGATGGTGGTGGTGGTGGCTTTTTTAATGAATGTCAGGAGTGAGATACAGAAGATGAGTAGAGCAGTTCTTCATCCCTGTACTCTGATGCTGGCTTTGATACCTACGGTGCCTGCATGCTTGTTTCTTCGTCACTGTGAAGTACGAAGTTTGGTCTTGTAGATACGATCAGAACAGGAGCAAACAAAACACTGGGGCACACCTGAGGGGTTGTTAGCTATGTGTGTCACCCTGACAGCTCCCTAAACTTGGAATCTGCTTTACTGACCAGAGCAAGTATTAACAGGGAAAAAGATGTGTCAGGGAGCGAAAAGAGCAGGTTTTTTGAGTTGGATGTGATTAGCTGATGTGTGTGAATACTTGATGACAGGTAATAAAGAGGACAGAGCCAGACTCTTCATAGTGATTTTTACTGTAACATAGGAACAGGCTGCCCAGAGACACTGTGGATTCTCCATCCTCAGAGATAATTCAAAATCCAGCTGGGCAACCTGCTATAGTTGACTCTGCCTTGAGCAAAGGAGTTGGACTAGATGATCTCAAGAGCTGCCTCCAACCTCAGTGATTCTGTGACTCTGAAACTACACTTGCAAAACACTTGTTGGAGGGTGGTTGTGATAAGCTGGCTTAGGAGGTAAAACTAGCTTTGGAAGTTCTCACAGACCCCTGGAAACATTCCAGTTAAACCCAGCTGGCTTTTAAAAACAAATATTTTTATTTTTGAAGTAGGTTTTTTCCAGGCTGTGCTGGAACATTGCCTGCAGACTAATTGATAATCACAACTAGGGAAGAGGTGAATGCTACTGCCACAGCAAAGCCAGTGGAAAGAAGACATTTTTCATCTGGCTCAATTCTTTGAAGCAATCTGGCATGTAGCTGCACTTCAGTCCCTGTCCCCCAGTTGTGGGGCTGTGTCAGTGTCGTTCTTTGCTGAGACAGCAAGCTTGGCGTTTGCCTTAAGGTACGAGAAGAGGATTTAGGAAATCTAGAAGAGGAGAGCTGAGAGAGGCTCAAGAAGAATGAAGGAGAAATATGATAACATCACAAAGTAAAGGACTGGAGGGGCAACACAAGTAATACAATGAGAGTGAGTATAATTTATTCATGGTATCCAGGGCATACAGGACAAAATGACAAGACGTGTAACTACAGCAAGACATTAGGAAAAGATCTTTTTAGCAGTAAAGCTGATGAAGCCCCAGAATAAAGTGCAAATGTAGCTGTGGATTCTATGAAGAACATAGCATAAAAATTGCAGTCATGGATGGCAGACTGAGCTCTCCTGCCATGGAGCAAAAGGATGGATGGACCAGAAAATTCTTTTCTGTCCTCTGTTTCTGTGACTCCCTAGACAATGGGAGCTAATATGCAGCTGAGAGCTTGCCCATAGGAAAAGGCTCCTCTGCGCTTTTCCTCCCTTAGATTCCAACTCACAGAAGAAAGCAACAGAGATCCATTTTACCCTGTGGTTTTCTTGCACTTGGAGCTTCTCAGAACATAAGATGCACCATCTTGTGTGGCTTTTTGCCTCTGATGATGTCACCAAGTTCAGAATTAGTCCTAAGTCCATCTGTTTTCTTTGCAGAGAAGCTCAATACCAAAATTGGCCTTTTTGTTTGTGTGGAATGCTGGTTGTTCTCCTTCCCATTCAGTAGCCTTTCTAGAAGACCTGTGCACTTGCTCGCTCAAAGCCTAGCAGTTGTATAACTTGCTGCCAATGTCAGTGTATGTAAAAATGACATTATACACTATGGTAGCTTCTAACATGGATAAACTCCTTAGCTGAGGGAGTGCAGTGGAAAGGCAGGCAATCTGTCTGGAGGGACAGAGGCAACCCCTGCTTGTTCACTGATCTTGTGGAATGAGGGGAAAGAGGTTGATAAAAAAGTAATAAAAGGTTTTAACATAGAGTAATTTGGGCATCAATTCCTGTACAACAAAAATCTCTAATCCAGTGAAGGGGCTTTCAGTGCTGATCTGACACATTTGCAAGGAATTCTTCACCAAATATGTCTTATTCCTCCCCTATGTGCACCATCCCACACCCTGTCCCAGAGCAGAGATTTTAGGCATGCTCTGAGTAAGCACAAGGGACTGGATCCCACTGGTGAAGCAGATGGTTGATGAGGTGAAGTTGCTTGTTTTGACACATCTTCTCCAGAGCCTTCCTGGCTTCAAAATCAGTATTGGGAATTCCAACACTGTGTTTTAAGTGGGGAAATTGAAACCCCCGAGGAAAAGAAGTGTCCAAGTCCCTCTGAAGCTCCAGGTCATGGTACCTTTGCAGACTGTCTCCCATTTGACCCTTCATTGCAAGATCCTGACCTCAGCTGTCTTTTTCCACCCTGTGCTTTAGAGGGGGCTTCTCAAGCATGGGTTAGTATCTCACTGCCCTGCAGACTCAAAGCCTTGTAATGTGCTGAGAGAGCAGACTCTCCAGTCCTGGCATTTCTTTATTTTCCAGCCCACAACCATTCCCTTTCTGAGAAACGTAACCACTTTGTCTCCTTTATTGCCTCCCTCTCAGCTCCCTGGACATGTCTGCTGCCATGGGATGTGTCAGCCAAGGATTTGGGGCCAAGAAATGAGGGAAATGGTTTAACCAGATGTGTGCCCATGCCTGCAACGCTGAGCTTTGAGATGCTGACATTTAAAGGGCTTGCCATGTCCCTTGTCTCCCAGCAGCAAGGTGAGTAATGGGTGGGACAGCAGCATATTCAGAACAGCTTTATTTTCAAGGGGAAGGAGAGGAGGTTATAATTCAACTGTAAAAATTTGCTCCAGGCCAAAAACTTGGCAAACAAAAGCTTAGCTTAGGACAAGTGATATAAAAGGCAACAACAAAAAAGCATAAAGTAAATCAGGACAGTGATTTTGGTTGGAGAGGAGGGTCCAGAGCTTAAAGATCATTCTGTAGTAGGGGACGAGAAGAAATGGCTCAAGACAGAGCTGCAGTTGGCTCTTAGCCCTGCTATAACTAAGCCTTTCAAAGCCAGGAGAGTAAACTGGATGCATGTCCAGTCCCTGATCTCTCTCTTCATCAATTTCTCAGAGGAAAGCCAGGCCCTATATACTCTTTAAAGCAGGGTGGATGCAGATATGGTGGCATGAGCTGAAGTCATCCTATTGCCACTTTCTAAAGATGAATTTTCCTGCACTTTAAATTGTAAAAGCACATAAAATCACTGAGGTTCAGTTTGCCTAAGAGACCAACAGGGCCATCTGCTGCTTTCAGCATTATGGATCTCCTCAGGCCTTCTCTGGCCCTGTGCCCATACCACACCTGCTGCTCAGAATCTGTGCCCTGCTTCTGCCTTCAGCATTGCACAGTGCCACTCCCTAACAAGGTGAGCAGCAGACCAAGAGGATGGCTGCTCTTTGCAGCCCTTACATGGGCAATCTTCCGCCTAATCCCAGGTGCACAAAGCTAAGGAAGAGGAACGAGAGCTGTTTGGCTGCATAGCAGCAAAGACCAGGAACACAGAATATGCCTCTAGAGGGAAGGCTATTCCAGACCATTACCTAATGTGCAGAGCACACATAGTTGGCAGCACAGTTGGCAGACTCCTTGAGTCACAAAGACAAGGCCCAGCCAGTTACCATGTCTTTTGTCATCTCCAGACCCCTGGGCCCCTCCAGCCTGTGTGCCCATACATAATTACATTGGAGGCTCCCTTTGTAGTGCTGTTGTGTAATTTTGCTGACGGCCTAGGCCTTTACTTAACAAGTTAGGTAGAAAAGTATAATGCTGGCATTTTAGACAAAACCCTCAGCCTACTGAATTGCCTTTGCAATTGGATATACGAAAGAAGACTTCACAGTGAGAGTGGCTTAAGCACTGGAACAGGTAGTCCAGCAAGTGTTTGAAAGCTCCATCTTTGGCCATTTTCAGAATGGAATTGGATAAGGCCTAAAGCAACCTGACATAGCTTTGCTAAACTCTCATTATTGCTATGCACATTTCTAAAACTGTCATCCCCTCAGCTACCTGATGGAGTGCTTTGGCTGTTGTAGCAGATACCAGGGAACAAAAGGCTAAATGAATGATCAAAGGCTTGTAGATGGAAAGGACTCTTTCTGAAATTTCCCCTCCAACTGCATGGTTAATACATGTTCAGTTTCATCTGTTTAAGTGACATGGACAGTCATGGTTTGGATGGGATATCACCTAATTCTGCTCAGAACATTTGAAGGGCAGCACAGCTTCAACCTCTGGCTTTTGTAACAGACTTCATAGTTTGCTTGCCCATACTTTTTATATGTGTTCACAGATCCTCTCTTCAAGCACCTCAAGGCTTTCTGAAGAGCTTCGTGCTCTCCAGCAGCAGATAGTGCCAGGCTTTGCTTCATATAAAAGAAATTCACTTTAATTATATCCTTTCTGCAGGCTTAATGATGCAGGTAGAAACTGCCAATGCAGAAACTTTCAGAACTAAGTCTATTTGTTAAGAAAGCTTAGAGAACCTTTGCTTTGTACTTGCAGTACTAGGAGATCTCTACCTGTGCTGATATACTGCATAATTTGAGATAATATTGTCAAAGCACCACCAGCAGAGATATCTCAGCACAGTCAGGTCTACTGAGATGTCAAGGAAGGCTGTTCAAGGGAAAAGAAGCCTCATCATTTAGTCTGCTTTTATGTTTTAGTGCTGACATTTTTGTGTATTGTCTTTTCTAAGGAAGACTGAAGCCCCTGAGCCAATCCAGCCATCATTTAGCTCCCCAGATGTGTCAGAAACTTTTACAGACTGAACTTCTACAGCTCCTCAAGCACTGGAATTTCCAAGTGGATATGTTTTCAGAGCACAAGCAACTCGAGAAAAGCTGCTTTTCAAAAGGTACGTCATCACTTGTTTAGACCAAAGAAACTGAAAAGGGGAAAAAATATTTTAAATCACATCAAACTAAAGCAAGTAATTATTTTTCCTCAATTTCTTTAACTATGCCTCATGCCATAGAAAATGCAACTGTAAAAATGACTGAACAAAATGGAGATGAAGGTAAAGGCAAAGTCTTGGCATTAGAGATAAGGTTAATTCAGAGCCCAGCAGAAAGAACAGGGCAGTGGAAGAAGTTTAACAAGTTCATTTTGTGTGCCACTGTGTCATGCTTCCCTGTGTTGCTCAAGAATGTTGCTTCACTGGTTCCTAGGGTGTGAAAGGGACCTGCTGCTGGGAGCATGTGCCACACAGCCCATGCATGAGCCACTCTTTGGTTACCTGACACCAACAGAAAGCATGAGCCACCTGAAAATTGTTATTTTACTTGTATTACTGTTTTGCTATGGAACAAGAATTGGTCTGGACATTTTGGTCAGAGATCTTCTGTAGCATGATAATTTGCAGACCAGTACTGTGCAGGACAAAAGAGTAATGAGAGTAGTCAGGCACTCCGACCAAATCAAGGGACACTGATATGCCTCTGTAGAAAGTATCCACCAGAAGGTTGGGAAGACACTCATCTTGTAAGGAGTTCAGGAGACTAAAGGAAATGCTTTATAAAATAATGGGAGATCCCTCACATTTGCTGTCTTAAAGGAAAGAGGTAGGACAATGTGCTCCTAGACTGTGTTGTGAGAACACAAAGTAAAGCACGGGAAGCACCTGACAGACCTTGCTGGGAAGGGTAGAGTGCACTGCGAGCGTGTGACAAGCATATGTACACCTCATCCCTGTGATCAGTGGCTTGAAGCCAGCCTAGGTCAGAGTTTACACCAAGGACTAACATCTCTTCCTCCTGTCAGTGTTTGTACACATCCTATACTGCTATTACACAATCTGGCGTGAGCAGCATGTGCTGCTCTGAAAAGAGTGGGTTCTGGATTCTGGAAGAGCAGGCTACATGTGTCTGTTGGGCAGGACTGCAATGCACTGCTGGAGACACCTGAGCCTGCTGGCTTTCCTGCCCCTCCTCCACTTCCCACCTGCACACACAGCCCCTCAAACAAAGACTCCCACTAAGAGCAAAGTAGCTATAGTGGAAGATTCCCTAGTTGGTACCCACATGTCAATTGTTGTTGCTGCGGGCTGTGGCTTGTGTCGTGATAGCAATGAGTCAATTATGTGATTCTTGAGTCCTTCCTCTGATGGCAGTAAATCCTTTGTGTGGAGTCTTGAACCCATTAAAGTGGCTAGGAACTGATCAAATGTAAATTTGGCAAAGAAAAGGGAGCAGAACTCTTGTTTCCCTTCTCTTTTTCTGTCTGCTACCTCTACTTAGATTCATAGCCAGGCAGTTTGATGACAGTGCCCAGCTGGTTTTTAGCTCTGCCCCTCCAGGAAAAAAAAAAATACATGAAAAAGTGATCAGCCTCCTCTACCATTTGTTCTGCCCTTGGTGATCTCAAAGCCTGCTCTGGAGCACATCTTTGTGAGCTCCAAAGCTGTTCATCACAACTGCTCCTGCTACAATTTCCACTAAAAGACACTTTATAGGCCTTTGCTATAAAAGACCATACTTCAGAGTGTGGGCTCAGAAAAGCCAAGGTATGAATCCTGTAACAGCTGTAACTCAGAGCTTTTTGTGCACACTGGTTTTTTGTTGTTAATATAGCTGGTGTTAACATTAATGCCTTACCCTTGAGGAAGCTTGCTAATTTCCAGGTTGATACGACCAGGAAGTTGGCCAGTTTCCAGTGTTTTGGGGAGAGAGCCAAGAAGTGCAATGGCAATTCCTGGCTGCTGGTGTTCCTGAGGGGAGCTCATCCGGGGCTGTGCTTCACCCACCTTCCCATCCCCTGGTTGTGCCGTGGGCTAAATGTCTTTAGTGACAGGGCTTGTCATGATACTATCGAGCAAAATGCCTAGCAGGGGACAAACTGGCAGCTTATTAACCTGGCCATGCAAGGCTGGTGGCTTAAGAAGAGCTACATCTTGGTCTAGGAGTTTTGTGTGAGTAACACGTAGCAAAAAAGTGACACCATCACCCACCCCCTTGTTACTGAAACGTGTCTCTAACTGTGGGCTGTGACAAAGTGGCCAGCAGAGGAAAAGGGAAGGGAAGTTTCAAACGCCACAGCCCAGAGAAAAAAGCCCTGCATTTGTACTTGCATCAGTAGCCTGTCTGTGTGCTGACCCCAGGCTCACCTGAGCCTTGGCAAAGTTCCCCTTTGTTCTGTGTTGGCGTTCAGAATCCAGAGTTACCCACAGCCACCTTGTGACCTGTTCCACCCAGACAGCCTGCCCATGACTGCTTCATAAAGAAAGACCCAGGAATCAAAAACAGAGCATGTTTCCTGAGCAGAGATGGAAAACAGCTGTGCTGGAAAAAGGAGGGGTTTGCTGGCTGAGCAGTGGAAAGTACAGATCAAGGCTTGGTTGTGCAATCTTCCCTGGCTGGCCTTTGGCTGCTATTGTGGCAAGGGGACCAGCTGGAATTGGCAGGAGGCCGCTGCCAGCTGATGGGGGTTGCAAGAGCCTCTGGTGACAAGGCTGGAAACCTTAGTTCTGTATGTTTTACAGATGCCTGGGAGGCTGATAAGGGCCATCTGGTGATGCTGTCCTCTCCATTGTCCTGTGGTCAGATCTGTCTGGGTAGTCCCAGACAGTGTTTGAATGGGCAGACCCATTACTGTAAAGGCACACAGATCTGGAGGGGTACAGAGAAGCAGCATCTGCCCAGGTGTAGAACTTCATTCCTGCCTAGTGCTCATAAAGTGCTCAGTGTGCAGTCACAGGCAGAGGATGTGGTTATGTAGTCTGGACAGGTTCCTTCATCTGGATCCTCAGCACCCATAGCGGGGAGTAGGTGCACACCAACCAACCAGGCAATGCACACACGTGCTGTGTAGGGAAGCTGACCACATCTTTGAGCTTGTACGTGCTCTGCCACTACTGTCCTCTGAAATCAAGGAAGGCTGTATTTACTAGCCTTAAGGGCTGCTTGCTTCAAGTTAGGTTCTGGAAAGGTTCTTCACTTTTATCAAACTCAAAATCTCAAATAACAAGTTAATGACCTGGATGAGCCTGAATCCAGAGGCAAAGGGTGCAGGACTCTACTTTATTAGGAAACTAGTTATTATGTACAAGAAGGAGACAATGGACAAGAAGAGAGAGTTGTGCCTTTGCTTCAGAGCCAAATTATCAAAGAAAATTACTCCCTTGTGCTGAGAGAGCCCTGCAACATCTCTCCCAATGCTCTCAGTAACTAAGCAAGAAACTAAGGTGAGGGACAAAATGGTGAGAAGGCAGACAGCAAAGGAAGTAGGCAGCACCATCAATCACCTCCTTGGCTGACACATACCAGCTAGATTGGCCTCTCTTCTTAGCACCTGGAACAGCAGAAGACAGTATGATGAATGTTTTTCACTCTATACTAGTGGAGCTATGGATGCACTGTAATTGCAGGGAGATGGTGCTTTCTTACAACTGGCTCAACATTCTGAGCTGAAACATATGGATTCAGCCCTTGCTCTGCAGCAGTTTCCAGTAGTGTTCACCACTAAGACAGCACAACTGCAGAGGGAAAAAAAGACTAAACCAGAATTACTGCTACAGAGCCCATGAAGGGAAAGAAGGAAGATGAGGTGTGGTGACCTGTAAGAGGGAGGAACCTGCAGAACTGAGACGAGCAGTGCCCAGAGGAGTTCTAGAGGGAAGAAATTTTGGTCCACATAGCAAACTTTGGAGTTTTGTCCCTCTCTGCCAGACTTTGTAATACAGGTATCTCAAGGGGTAGGATGGCTGTTGGTTTCAGAGGCTGGAAGAACAGACTGAATGAAATTAACATCAAGACGCTGTGTTGTTAGCACATGCGGTGACCTGAGGCAAACAGTCATGTGTAGGGATGGGGTGAAAGCAGCAGCATTACACTTGCAGGCTAGGGGCTATGCTCCCAACTAGATGCAATCATGGCATTATTTGTAATTTTGGTAGTTTGCTGCCTGCCATAAAGGATCCCATAGTCCTGTGCTAGGAGCTTGAAGACTATATTTACACCATATGGAGGGAGGGAGGGATTTAATGGCTCTACTGACAGCAGCCAGCCTCTGCTGTGGGAACCCCTTCAGTTGGACTCTCAAGCATACAGGGGGCTGCAGGAGGTGACTCCCACTGTGCAAGAGAAGAGCAAAGACAAAGAACAATGAGTTTTGCTAAGGCAAATAAATGCCCTGGCTTTAGCTATTACTGATTTGAGCCAGGCCACACTAAACTTGGTACACATCAGGCTTTGCATAAGTGCACACAAAATCAATTTGTTTAAACCTGGATAAGTGTAGTGCATCCCAACAAACAAAACCCAGATAGATCCCCAAAATAAATAGTTGGTAACAGCTTCAGTATTCTTAGAGATGTTAAAAAATTAGCATTACTTGCAGATAAAACCTCCAGTGCTTTGAAGTGCATTTTGAACACAGCACAGGATCAAGGCATCTTAGAAATAATTTGTAAACTGAGGTGGCTCTTTTGTTTATTCCCTGACTTGAGATTATTAGGGTTTTTTTTTAAAAAAAAAAAAAAACAAACTTGTCCTTCCCTTTGAAACTCTTAATGTGATGTCAGGCACCAGAGCTCTCATGAAACAAACAGACATTCTGCATCCCTACCTACTGAGCAGGGTCCAGATGGGACCTCAGCAGTGCCTGAAACAAAATCTCATACCAAAACAAGTTACATTTTGTTCCCATAGAAAAGTCCCGATTTTGATAAGATTACATTTCCTGCAGAAGAGCAGAACCCAAACCTGTCATTCAAAGGTGTGAGTGGATGTCTGTTTGCTCTTCAAGAGGTGGATGGGTAGTGGAGACAAAGCAAGCGTGAGTCTGGGAGAAAGGAAGTCCCACCAATAACTGTGGGTAATGAAAGCAGAAAGTACAAATTCCCAGACATTCCAGGTATATCTGGGATCTTTTCCATCCTGCACTCTGCACTTCAGTTGTACATAGTTCAGTGTTCTACCACAGAGGCAGCTCCATTTCAATTGTGAGTTATGATATGAACAGTTTTGTGTAGTTGTCACAGGATCTTATGTGATGAAAAGGAGCTGACCATGGCAAAGAAAGTGAAATAGAACATGCTGTCTATTAACTGTGGTGGAAACTGCTTAAGCCTCAGAGAAATAGATGCCAAGATGCAAAGACTTCCATAAGAAACTAGAAATAATGGGGGGAAAAAAGGAAAAGTCACCAATAGCTGGGAGAAGAGTACAGGCTCATTACCACATCTGAGCTGTTGAAATACAGCCTCTGGTTTTCTGTAGCTCTTCATCTGTTTTTCTGTTCAATTTTGTCCTTCTCTTTAACCTTGCTGGGTAAAACACATCTACAAGGACAAATACAAATTATTTTCTTACCAGTGCTGCTGACTTTGCAACCTGTCAGAAAACTGACTAAACTTGAAGCTCCTTCAGTCAGTCACTTTAAAATATAGTCAGCATTGTGGGGGGTTTTAAAAGGAGGAGAGGAAAAAAATGTATTTGACTTCAGAGCCAGGGTTACTGTGCTGCTTCCCAATGAAGGCATCCCAGCAGGCTCTGGGAGAAATAGCAAAAGTGTGCTGATGAGTAGGGAGAAAAAGAGAGGTGTTGTGAAATACTGTGTAGTGAAGATGCTTCATTTGTCTCCATTAAATAGGTATTTTACTAAAGGATCCTTAGATCAAAAAAGCAGGCCTGGGAACCAGGAAAGACTATTAAGAACCCAAGCCAAGGAAATAATTAATTTTGCTAAGGAGGCAAAGGAAAAATGTCTGGACCTTAACATTTGAGAGGTTGAAATCTGCAGCAGGTGCTTTAGCCATTACTTACAGCTGTTTCCCCTGGAAGTATTTCCCCTTTTTACCTGCACCACAGGTGGATGGAGAGCTGTAATTTCTTTGAGGGAACTTTGCTGCCTTAGCTGCTTCTCTGCTCCTCAGAGATTTGCCCAGGGAGGTAGATTTCCAGCCCAAACAGACTGAATTGATTTATGGACCGGCAGCTCCATCTGCCTTCTACTGTCTCTGACAAACACTGTGTTCCAACTGTGGTTAGGACAAAGCAGGGGGAACTTTTCAAAAACAGCCTCAGCTTTCTCAGGGTCACAACAAAAAAAAGGTGAAATGATGATTTCTCCATTCTCCATTGGCTGCACATTTACTGTACACCAGCCTGGCCCATGGAATTCAATCTTTCCTGTATTATAACGAGCATCAGATTTTGGCTTATGAGCAAAGTGCATGGGGGCATAAAATGAGTTGTGTGTGGCTCCCTAGGCCATGTGTGGTGTAGGAGGGCAGGTGTCTGCTTTGCAAAGCAGCTGGTTTGGATCCCTGAGCAAGAATAAATGAGGGAGGAGTCAACATGGAGAGAGTCAGCTATAGGAACAAGGTGAACTCTAGAGCAAAGGATGTAATTTTTCAATCAAGCTTTTAATGAAAAGATCATAAAATAACAGTTTCTCATCACTGTACATTAAGACTGAAAATTTCTGAATGCTGAGATCATATTATAATTTCTGTATCTTTTTATATGACACTTGAGTTGAAGCCACAACTATGTGTGGCTCTGACCTGAATTCAAGCTCTTGAAGGAAATGAACAGAACATTGCAGCAGGAATGTCGGCCTTTCCCTTGCCCTCTCCTCCTCTGCCCCTCCCCAGGAAACATCCAGGGCTCCTAGACTGACTGATGGTTAAGGCTTAAAATTAAAAAGAAGAAAGAGATGCAATATCCCTTTTTTTCAGTTGTATTGAAAATATTAAAATAAAATAGGAAACAATCTCCACTCAGCCAGAACAAGAACCTCTCCTCATAGAAAAGTTATCCCCAGCTAGTCAAAACTCCAGCAGAAGTTAGAGCAACAGTTGTGCTAGGTGCTTCGATTGATGGCTTGTGAATGAGAAAGTTCAAACAACATCCCACTCCTCAGGGAAAGCAAGCACTATGTGTCCCCTAACTGCCAACAAATGTAGCATGAATTATTCTGCTCCAGACCTTCCCCACTGCATCCCACTGGGTTTGGGAAACACTGATCCATTAATCCCTGTGTGTTCAACACTGGGCTTCAAACACTTGGGAAAATTGGGGGAGGAGGGGAGGAAGAGGATGGCAATAGGAGACAACAGAGCAAAAGCCCCCACGTTTCTATCTCTAAATGGTTCAGTATTTGTGAGATCAGCTAGTTAAAACAGGGAAAGCAGAATAAATAGCAATTCTGTTGTGGCACAGAGGTGAACTGGGGCTTTCTGACTCAGGGGTCCAGCTTGGAGTCTGACAGCAGAGCTGGAACTGCCTCACAAGGGATCCCAAATCTTTTACAAGGAAAGCAGCAAATTTAGTGAGTCTAATGGGAAGTCATCAAAGCTGAAAAAACACAAAACACAAGTGGAAAGGGGCTGAGAATCAGCTACTGCTTGCCTGCCTGTCTCCTGCACTAAAATCAGGACAATAAAGTACCATGGGACTCAAAACATTGCAACAAGCTACTTTCAGCTATTGAAAGCAATCCCCCAATTTTTGTTTTGAAGAATATGGCAAATTCTGGAGTGCAAGGATGAGCTTATGAAAAGAAAGGGGTTTATAATAAACTACGAGACTTTGCTGTGTTGAGCAAATCATCCAGTTTAAACAAAAACTAAGGAAAAAATAAGTCTAATGAATTGTTAAAAAATTCCATTTAATTATCAGTTTATGAAGATGGGTGCGTGACCGTAAAATATAGATCATAAAGGATTCAGATTTTTAACGTGTGGNAAAAATAAGTCTGTTTAATTATTCCAGAATTACAGCTCCTTTAGGTTTGAAACCCCTGCTTACACAAATGTTTATTCAAATACTCTATCTCAATGATCAGCATTTCTGCTCTCTGGAGAGAGTTGGATGTTTACTATGTCTCTCAAACCCATTTAAAACGTAGGGAGGCTTTTGTCTCTCTGGTTTGCATTTGCTTGTCCCTTAACTCCAGCACAGTTGATTTGGAAACCTTTCTGAATTTGGCAAATACCCAGACATCAACAAATATCCTTTCTCCATGCTAGTTTTTAAGGCTGTAGCAGGTCTGTAACTGCTGACTCCACCAATACTGGAACAAGAGGCTTTGTGAAGTGCAGCTTTTTGCAGGGACTCCAATCACGCTACGTTACAGGGCAGCTGATGCTTCAGTAGAGTTTGCAAGGCCCCTCACAAGATGGCACAGAGGCTGTTTGATTTGGCACGAAGCTTCCTCTAGCTATCTTAGGTATCAGCTCCCCACTTTTGAGATCCTTATTGCTACCACAGTAAACAGTAAGTGAGGGATGAGGGGGGGCTTTAGTAAAGGAGCAGGACAATAGACTTGTCTCACTCACATGCTGTAATCGACAGCACACAACCATTCCTCTGATGACTTTTTACCTTCTCTGAGTTTTGCCAGCAGTCATGTCAGAATTTGTTTTGTTTCACTGAATGCACTGGATGTTTCCCTGGTCAAGACCCATACTCCTGCTTTTCAGAACTGAAGCGACACGGTAAAATACTGCTAAACCCAGACTTTGAACCTGCACTGCTTGAAAAACAATGCTTTCCACACACACACACACACACACAAGAGAGAGGAGAAAAACAACAAAACAAAACGAAACCCAAAACAAGGAATCTTAAAAGAGTGACACTGTAAATGGAAACATTTAAATACAGCAAAACATAAATTCCTCTTCTATGCAAAGCTACAAAAGTCCAGTCTTTGTATTGTCTTCACAGGTTATGGTTTATGGCTATGCTGAGAGTCTCTGAGATTCTTTTTTTTTTTTTTTACATTTTTTAATATATTTTTTTTTCATTTTTTTGAAATCCTGTCGAGAAGACCCTGCTGACACACCTCTGTGTTTGCAACTGTCTGAAGTACATTGCAAAACTGTGCATACAGAATCTGAGAAATAAATACATTCATTACTGCACATACATATTGATACAAAAACAACACTGTCAAATAGTGTTTGCACCATCTTTGTTAGATATTAAGACCAGACAAAATTAATATTTCATTTTCCATCAGCCTCCCCTCAAGTGTTTGAGGTGGCTTTGGTGTCAAAGGTAAAAGCTACAAAGGGTCAAGACTAATGATGGGGAGAAACTCTGGGTTTTTTTGGCTTCAGCAATATTGTAGCAAACCATCTTCATTGTTCATCTTTAGACTGTTTGGACATGCAAATCAAGCTTAGGTTTCCACCTAGAAAGCCTTAGGAGTTTTGGTTGGGCTCTTTGCACATGACTGTTAGGTCTGGAGTGCATCAATCCAGCTGTTTAATTAAAAGGTGCCTCAGATAGTCTGAGCAGTACAGCTCAGGCCCCAGCACAGCTCTGAACAGGAGCAGGCAGCTGGTGCCCGTGTGTCTGCCCTCGTGCCAGACCATTAAAGCTGCCCAAGTCACAGCAGGGCCATTGGCCACCTCTGCACAGCCCCTGCCCGGCACAGAGGGGCCATGGGAGGTTGTGCCTTCTCTTCTACATCAGCAGCCACAAAGCTTCACAGAAGCTGCGTATCAATAGCTCTTTGGTGTCTTCTGTGATCTTTGTGGCTCCTGCTAACTACCCCCAACACAGAGCTGAGCTAATGTTACGGAGATGTGCTGGCTTCAGCAGCTCTCACCATTTTCTGACAACATACTTCTCTATCTCTAGAGCTTCTCACATCTCTCTTTACCCTTTTGGTACCCTCAGACTTTTCTGAGGAAGAGGTAGGCTGGAATGCCTCCGCAATAGTGCTTGGGTCTCACTCCCAGCAACATCTCTTATGGGTTGAAGACAAAAAAAAAAAAGTATCTACGTGCCATATTTGTAATTGCCCTCCCTCTCCCCACCCTCCCCAAGCAGTGCTGGAATGCAGGCTGGGACACAGATCTCCCCTCCCAAACTGGGGAACGCTGCGTAGCCTTCAGAGACAAACCAATGGAAAAAGCAAAGATTAATTTTGACTGGCCCCTAGATCTGTTGAGGTCTGAAACTGTAAAAGTTTATGTAAACAATGAGATAAATATATTAGTATTTTTCTGAGCCAAGTGAGGTTCCATACTCATTCAAATGTGCTTTGGTTTAAAAAATAGGTTTGTGAATTTGGGTATGAGCTTCTTTATTCTTTTATACAACTTTTGCTATTTTATCTTCTTTTTTTTTTTTTATTCCTGTTATTCCGAAAACATTCTGGAACTGACTAAAGCATAAACTTAAGCTGCCTGGCCTCTTTTTCCTTTTTTTTTTTTTCCTTTTTTTTTTTTGTTTGTTTTTAAATTGTTTCATTCCTCGTGAGGCTCTTTGTGTATTTCAAAACAAAACATTTAAAAAAAAAATTAAAAAAACAAACAAAAAAATGCAATTCCCTCCCCCCCACCCCCAAAACTCTTAAAATCTTAAATATGAAACTAGTGTTTTGCTTTCTCATTAAAATACAGAAAAATGTTTGATACAATACTATGTCGTACAAATGCAGTTGAGTGTTTAGGCCCCAAGCAGGCCCGAAACAGTCCCTGAAGCTTTGAGCAATTATTAGTTATTCATTATTACTGTCACAATTTGGAAAAGGTTGTTTAGACTCAAATCTATGGAACACAACTTTACACAGCTACTTGAAAGAAAGAAAAAAGAACACAATTTCCTTTTGTACAATACTCTTGCTGTACACAGACTTTATGTCGCATTGTTTAAGTGCTGGCAAGGGGATGAAGTAAAAAAAAACAACCCTAAACAAAAACAACCCAAAAAGATGCTCCAAAAAAAAAAAAAAAAAAAAGAAATTTAAAAATAACCTTGGGTCCTGAAACTTCACCACGATTCTCAGGGCTTACGGAACAAATGAAGAAGGGGCCTGGCAGGGGAGAGGCTGCATCACCCACACTTAAGCTTGGAAAAATGGAATTAAGTGAAGGGGAGCAGATGATGTGCCTGCTGAGGAGCTCACTGCCTCCGTGCACCTTAGGCTGCTCTGGGGCTTGGCTCAGTCGGTCAGAGCTTGAGCTGCTGTCCCAGGGTGGGTTTCTGCCCTTCCCATTGCCGCCACAGCTCAGGGCCCAGCTCGGCAAACTACAGAGCCACAAAGCGAATGGGGGAAACCCACATCTCAAACCTGCAGTGGGGGACTGAGCTCATCCCCAGCCCTGACCTTCTCACTGAAAGAGATAAAAAGGGGTTTGAAAAATCTGGACTAGCTGGGTCCTGAGTCAGCCAGCAGCAAGGGGAGTCTGCTCTGGCTGCTACCTCAGCCAGCGTGGCATTCAGCTCAGTGCTGAATGGTTGGAGGGAAGGTAAAGTCTAGGTGAATGTACCTGGGAACTAATCTTGCACAGCTGTCCCTGGGCCCTGCTGAGACTTGCTCTGAGAAAAAGGTAGATGGCAAGGCCTTCCCTATCCTCCCCAAAGACCATTTTGGGGACATTCTCAGGGGGGTTTGGCAAAGAATCAAACAGAAAAGAATTCAATATATATTCAAAATGTGGAAGTGCTATAAAGACACTAAAAGCCTACCTACCCTCCCCAAAGAAAACAGCGCATCTCAGCGTAACTACAAACAACCAAAAGCCCATGCTCCCCTCTGTCCCTGCCCAGCTCTCAGGAGCCCGGGAGGAAGCAGACAATGGCACTGGGAGAGGCACAGCTCGGGGAGAGGGGTGCGTGTTCCCTGTAACGTGACACCAGGCCCAGGCTCAACGCCTTGGGCTTGTCTATTGCTTGGAGCCTGGATTCCAGTTTCCTCAAATCATTCAATTGACCCAAAAACTTCATACGGACTCGTCTACCTTAACAAAACAAACCAACCAACCAAACAAAAACACCCAATAGGAAATGAAGCTTATCTTGTTTTGTTTTAGTCAAACATGCTCAACTTTTTTCTTCTTTTTCTTTTTTTTGGTCAAAACTTTAAAAAAAAAAAAAAAACACCAAAAAGGTTTTGTTTTTTTAAAAAAAAAGACAAACTGTGAGGTTTGGTAAAACCTGACACACAGAGACTGCACTGGTTCGAGTGGAAAAAAAGAATTTAAAAACACAAGTGTAAACCTGACTCAATTCCGAAGGGATGATTCTACTGGCTGTGAATTTTTACCACCACAGTCACGGGAGGCTTGAAATAAGCCATAGCTTTCCACAAGGTCATGCCAACAAAGTCAAGGGGGCCAAGAATCGGTGGGCTACGTTCTCTGTCTTCTCTCCTAAACCAATAGCAGCTGTTGGCTGTGATGTCTTATGCAGATGTTGCAAGAACATTTTGTTTCTTTTCATTTTTCTTTTTTTTTTTTTTTCCCTGTGTGCATGTGTTAAATTGTCTAAAAGGGAGGATATGAAACACTTTGGTTTGCTTTTTCCTCCTCTCCCCCACCTTATTGCACTCTGGATTCTAGTAAATTATAGGCTGCTATGCCCTCACCCTCTGTCCTGCCAGGTGTTTACAGACTGACCCAGATGTGCTGGGGGAGTGGAAGATGAGGGGGACATTTTCCCCTCCCCATAGTATCCAGATTAAATAAACAAAGCTGGAAAGGGACCAAAAAGCTCAGAGAAGTTTTCTTCTTTTATCTAAAAGTGACTACAATCAGCCAAGAGCCTGCAAATGAGCCAGTCCCAGCAGCCAGCACAGCCTCTGGCTCAACATCTTTTTTGCTTTGTCTTTGGCCAAGCTTTGCTTTAACATTTCTCTAGCTGACTTTCAATGGAAGGACAGGGTGGTAAAAATCCCTTAACTTTAATTTAGCTTCTACTTTTATACNCACCCACCCTAGAATTAACCTCAGACCTTCCAGTTCAAACATTCACATAAACGTTACAATGTTGTTTCCTTTAATAAAACAAGTACCTCTAAGCAAAGAATATTCATACGAAACTACTAGAAAAGTAAAGACGACCCCCTGCTCACTGAAAGAAATTCCCAGGGCATCCAGTCCCTGTTCAGTCATGGGTAAGGCAGAAGAGGTTTATGTGTTTTGTGGGGAAAAAGTGGTGTGTGGTTACGTGTGCCAAGGATAAAAGATCAAAACCAAGAGGGAGGGATGGTGAGGGAGGCGTTGCCATTTCTTTAAGTACTCGGGCACCAGCCCAAGGTAGGTAGACTGCTCTCCCCACCATTGCCAGCCCAGGGGAAGGGTGGTGGGTTCCACTACCGCTACGGCTTTCCCACAGTATCTGAAGGGACCACCAACCCTGTGAGATGGTCCACAGACACAGCTTCCATGCTCATGAATGCAATGCTCTGTTATTTCACAGCTACTTTGGCCACTGAAAAGGTGTAGTTTATATTCTTTTTAACGGCAAGAAATGCCCCTACTGAGTTTGATTGTAAGAGAGGATGCAGGTAGGGCAACAGTAACACCAAGGAAAGAGGCAGGGAGTGGGGAGAGCACGTTTCCCACAGTCGCCTACCTGCTGCAGATAATCAGCATGGCAATGGAGTTTATGTGCACAACAAGAAGTGGCATTTCTTGCCGGGTCACCAAGATTTGGCAGGAGAATTGGACTAAATGCACCAGCTTGGCTGTGGACCTTTCTTTTTTTTTAAAAAAAGGGAAAAGAGGAACTTTATTTTTAAATGTTAAAGCNACATTTTCCCCTCCCCATAGTATCCAGATTAAATAAACAAAGCTGGAAAGGGACCAAAAAGCTCAGAGAAGTTTTCTTCTTTTATCTAAAAGTGACTACAATCAGCCAAGAGCCTGCAAATGAGCCAGTCCCAGCAGCCAGCACAGCCTCTGGCTCAACATCTTTTTTGCTTTGTCTTTGGCCAAGCTTTGCTTTAACATTTCTCTAGCTGACTTTCAATGGAAGGACAGGGTGGTAAAAATCCCTTAACTTTAATTTAGCTTCTACTTTTATACATTTCATTACAATAAGAGAAAAAAAAAAGCCTAATCTTTCACTAACCATCTTATTGTTCTCATGAATTCAAGAGGTAGCAAAGGTAACGAGCCTGCCCACACAGACTCGCTCTTTAGTGAGGGAGGAAAGCTAAAAACATACACACACACAAAAAATAAAATAAAACATAATAAAAAAGTACCTAAGGAACTTGTAGCAAGTCCAGCCTACATCAAACCCCCTCCCCANTTTCCCACAGTATCTGAAGGGACCACCAACCCTGTGAGATGGTCCACAGACACAGCTTCCATGCTCATGAATGCAATGCTCTGTTATTTCACAGCTACTTTGGCCACTGAAAAGGTGTAGTTTATATTCTTTTTAACGGCAAGAAATGCCCCTACTGAGTTTGATTGTAAGAGAGGATGCAGGTAGGGCAACAGTAACACCAAGGAAAGAGGCAGGGAGTGGGGAGAGCACGTTTCCCACAGTCGCCTACCTGCTGCAGATAATCAGCATGGCAATGGAGTTTATGTGCACAACAAGAAGTGGCATTTCTTGCCGGGTCACCAAGATTTGGCAGGAGAATTGGACTAAATGCACCAGCTTGGCTGTGGACCTTTCTTTTTTTTTAAAAAAAGGGAAAAAAGGAACTTTATTTTTAAATGTTAAAGCTACATTTGTTTAGGCCTCCCATGACTGAACAGAGGATGGGGACTTGCCCCCTTTTTGTTTGTTGGTTTTGTTGGTTTTTTTTTCTTTTTTCCTTTTTTTTTTTTTTTAAGCAGCAAGTCTACAGAAAGGGAAATCACTGCGGATGGGCTCGAAGCTCATTCTGGAGTCTTTGGCTTATGTGGGAGAGGTATGCATTCGCAGGTGGCTGATCAGATTGCGCTGCTGGGTGAATTTCCCACCACACAGTTGACATTCGTAAGGTTTTTCTCCTGAGTGGACACGCATATGCTCTGTGAGTCGGTACTGCCGGGTAAAGCGCATCCCGCATTCCTCGCAAGCAAAGGGCTTGAGCCCCAAGTGACTGCGCATGTGCCGTGTCATGGTGCCCCGCTGCGTGAACATCTTGCCACAGATGTTGCAAGGGAAAGGCCGTGTCAGCCAGTGAGTCTTCTCATGCTGCCGTAGCGTGGCTGGATCCTTGTAGCTCTTCTCACACACTGAACACTTGAAGGGTCGAGACTCTGCGGCATAGGACTGGTTGGGGTTGGACAAATCCTCGGCTTCATCCTTGCCACCATATGTGCCTTCCTCCTTGATGTAAAGGTCTTCCTCGGTGTGCGTCTCCACGTGGGCATTGAGCTGCTCAGAGCTGGGGAATCCTTTGCCACAGGGGATACAGACGTACAGGTTGTCACCGTAGGCCACTGGCTCAAACCCCTCCTGCCGGTAGACATAGTTGGCACTAGTATGGCCGCCGCTCTCGCTCTCACTCTGACCGCTGTCATCGCTGTTCTCCTTACCATTTTCCACCTCCTCCTTACACGGGTAGGGTAAGTCTGCACCGTAGGCCCCGGCCAGACTCCGCTCCACAGACTTGGACAGGGACCCCAGCAGGATACCATTGGGCAGTCCTTCACCCTCGTCCCTGTCTTTTCCGCCATCCTTTCGCTCAAAGGCATTGTCTTTCTTGATCCACTCCTTCTTGCGGGACGAGTGGCGGAGGCCCTTGCGCTGGCTGCTCTCCGTCAATGCGTGGTGGCACTCCTCGCTCAGATCCATCTCCATGGGGTCGCTGCTGTCCGCCATGCTGTGAGGGGCTCCGACTCCAGACTCGTCAAACGATGAGGCACTGTTGGCTGCAGGGGCTGAGGCAGATTGGGGAGAGCCGTGCTGGCTTTCGCTGTGCTGCGTGTCATCGTGGGAGGCTGCAACAGGGAGCGACGGGCTTTTTTTGGACAGGTCGAGGCCTAGCTCCTGGTCGCCGGTGCTCCCGTTCGCACTGCCGCTCCCACCACTGTTCTTACTGGCTCCCCTGCTCAGGGAGTGACAGTTCTCTTGGTTGGAGCTACTGATGAAGACCTCGTCATCAGAGAGCTTTCCCTTTGACAGCTCTTTTGAGTGCGAGCCCTTCAACCCCTCATTTGACCCTGAATAGCGAGCTTGGATGACCGAAGCAGTGGAAAGTCTCTGACTCCTGGCAGATCTCCCAACACCAAGGCCACCGGCCTTGCCACCAAAGGACTTGCCGTTCCGCTTCAGCTTCTTTCTGCAGAGAGCTGCCAGGTCGTGCAGTTGGAGGTAGCTTGCTGCGGTGAGGAGAGCATTAAAGTTCTGTTCACCGGGCTGGTCAGTCGTTAAGAGCTTACCAGTATAAATAAAGTCCAAGATCTGCCGGAACACAGTGGGGTTCACCATGTCCGTGTCTAAGTTAATAAGGTTGTCATGCAGGACAAGGGATTTGAAGTACATGCTGCTGGCTGCCAGGATGTTCTTATGGGCACGAAACAGGGCATTTTCTACCACAATGATCACATCACAGAGGAAACCTTTGGCTCGTTGCTGGTTCAGCTGCAGTAGCAGTTGTTTGGCATGATTTGGCAGTTCCATCTCCACCTTCTCTTCCTTTCACCTTCACCCTACCACCTGCGAAACAGAAAGATGAGAGGTATGAATCTGCAATTTCCACACAAAATGAGTCTACATTTAATAGACTGGCTTAACACAGTACAGACTATGTTAGGCTTGACACTAAGGAGCTCTGGGTACGTTCAGCCCTGCAAGCTACGATCCTGCTTGGGATACACAGAGAAGTATTTCTTATGTTTTGATTCAAGTCTTTTGAAAAATCAGATTTCTAAATAGTTTTTGTAAAAAGTAATCATTGTTAGCTGGAATTACTGTTCAAAAGATGCCAGCAGGAGAACAATAGTTAGGTACAGGGGAAAGCCTTTTCCCTCTCCTGACAAGTCTGAAGGGAAGTTGGGGAGCAAAAAAAAAACCCAAAAACAAAAAGAAGAAAAAAGCAGCATCTTCTTCACTGTAATCTGCATATCTGAGCATGTAAAATAATTAACATAAACTGCAGCTTCCCTGCTTTAATATGTAGTTTATTTCTTAGCTCTTCTATGTTGAAATCTTACACCACCTGGCTGGCTGCTCTGGGGTTGAGAAAATGACATGTAGCAACTAAATCCATTGAAGATGGAATTAATCACACTGAGGTGTGAATAGGAAATTTCCTCAAGGGTATGAAAGGCTGCTTTAAAAACCACCCCTCTGGCAACGTCCATATCTCATTCCATTGATATGAAGGGCTAGAATCAACCCTCAACTGGATGAAATTCAGGATGCCAAGGAAGCTAAATGCCACCAAATGTCTTCAACAATCTGAAACTGTGTTCTTTAAGTTTGTTCTGCTCTGCCTTTGCTTATGAAGGAATTTTGTTTGAAATGATAGAGTAACCTATGTCAAGTCACAGTCTCTCTGCCCTCAAGTACTAGGAAGAAAGGAAAATTGAGGTTACCTCAGTGTAGGTGTTTCACAAACTTGCATTTTAGTTTAGATACCTAGTAGTAGGGAGTGTAGGAAATACCTAGTGTGAGGCACAACAGATCTAACTGCAATTGTATATTTAGTAGATACTGCAATACACAGGAACTAGAATTTAAATCTGGGGCTGCATTCAGGAATCCAAGGTCCTTTATGTTTTTTTCTTGATTTTTTGTTAGTGACAGCCACTCCTTGTAATGGGCATTTGTCTGTTAAAACTGATTTAAAATAGTTTGAGGTTCAAATGTAGAAATTAAATACGAAACATACAAGAGTCACCTTTAGCCTTCCACTTTCTTCCTCCCTTCCCAGTTCATCATATTATTGAAACAGATTTCTCTTACTGAAGCAAGAGCAGGCCATAAAGCCCATAGAAAGGAAGAGCTTAACTTTTCTCTATAAACCATAATCAGTTAATGTTTTTATTGGTTGTGAGTCCCATTCCCACATTCTGGCCCATCAGATTTCAAATTATGAAGCATTAGTCTGCTCTACCTTCCTTCTGTGTCGAGTATGTATACACAAGAAATGAGGAGTGATACTGTCAATATTAAAGATAACCTCCCTCAAAGCTGATTCTCACTAACTGGTGATAAATAGATTTAAGCTGGCAGAAAGGTGGTAAATTTACATCATTCATTTCTGCACAACAGAAATATTTCATTTTGTGATAAAAAGGTACCAGAAAGTAAAGAAATGCAATTTTTCCTCCAATGTTGCTGCCAGCCTAGCCTGGTGTTTGTACTGCGCGCAACAGATCTGCCAAACAGGTGCTTTCTCTCTTCCACAGAACACATTTCTTCACTTGGTTAGCTGGTCAGCCTGGTACTTGGTTACACATTTGGCACAATCAGCCCTGTTCATATCTCAGTGGCTCATCATCTTGATCCACAGCTAAAATGACTGCTCTGGTTTTCTGTTCTATATTGTTTCAGCAATGGATAGGAACACACAAGAAGATGGTGCATTCAACACTGTACCTTTGTGCACATTAATGTTACCAGAGGTGGCTGGCTTTAGAAAGCATGGCAGCCAAAAAGAGGAAGCACAGGCTTGCCATTGCTAGCCAGTTATTTCTTCTCCATCTATAGTGTTTCCATCATAGAAACTCACCCTGCAGCATCACAAAAACATGCCAGAGACAGGGATTATCACCACTGAACAGCGTCGAGCACTTTAAAAACAAGTTTTGCTGTAATTAGTTACATCAGAGTTGCAGCACACAGGCAATGTGTCTGGTTCTAGTGGCTTGCTTCCAGAATTGCTGATTAAGAGGAAGAAGCAACAGCACAGAGGCACCAAATACCCACTTTTATCTAGCCAGGCCAGTAAAAGCACTTACTTCTGGGTCACTGAGATATATTGATAGGGAAGGACAAAAACAAGGCTTGCAATATAACGCAGCATCTATATATATAAACATATCCTGCACAAGAATAGCAAGAGACAGCCTGCTACTACACAACTTTCACTACAAAAATAGTAGTGCTTTTCCATGTACATAATAAAAAATTGTACCCAGAGATTTTGTATAAGTGTTCCATAAAGGATAAATATGGGCAAGGCAACAGCACAACCAATACTTTTTACCTAAATGGACTAATAAAAAAATCCCAACAATGTTATTGAAGTAAAAGCAACCTCATTTCCCATTCGTATGGCAGTTGAAACAGAGGCCTAGCAATGTCTGTATGCATGTTTGTCCAAGCTTATGCAAAGAGTCAAGGCTTGCTGCAGCTACTCATGGGGAATATTTTTTAGATCTTTCCTTTTTTTTTCCCCTTCTTTCTGCCTTAAATGATATTGAAACCAGGTAATGAGTCTACTGGGAAAGCCCTGGAAACACAGGTAGAATTATAGTTCTGCATTTACTGACCTTCATGAGGAAGATAATGTCATTATTAAACCTCAGTATGTTCTGTAGCATAAAAATTAGCATAGTACACGTTGTCTAAATTACCTCTATTTATCTCACATGTCAAATGTTACAGAAGAATTCATGTTCGGTAGAACATAAGTATGAGGTAGGTTATTACCTTTAGTAGATTTTAAAAGCAGTGGTGAGGTTTATGCACACTTCCTATCAAATTTTAATTTCTTAGCTGAGGTCTTAACGTGGATTTAGCAACCCCAACAACATTAATGTAATGGAACAAGGCAGCAAAAGTTCAACCAACTTCAGCCAAGTTTAAAGCCCTGTGTTTAAAATTTTGCCAGAATTGCCCACCTAGTGCTTTCACCAGGACAGAGAATACACCTTTGACTGACAATGGCTTTGTAGCATCAACCCAGCTTGTGTATCTTGTGCAGTCCTGAACAAAAATAAATTAATTCCAGATATTTTCTCCAGAGCTGCCCCAAACCCATCTTTAGCAATGATGTATTTTAGAGGTATGGAAAAAAGAATAAAGGAATAAAGGCATTATTCCTTAATCTATGGCATTCCTAAAAATCTCACTTCTAGCTGAAAACATGGGACCAAAGATAATCATGAGGTTAAGTCCAGCATAAAAGTTAGCAGAACTTCCCAAACAAATGGCAAGTGCAGCCTCACAAAGGCTTTGCCTATCCATTAGTTCACAGATACTGGCTCTTAACAAACCCTGAACTTCTGGATAACATCACTACCACCAATTGCAACAAAAGCCTCCAAAAATCAGCATGGTTATAGGTTTCTTTTATATCAGTACCATTTTTAAGAACCTTTCCTTTTTTGTTTTCTGCAAAAAGACAGAAAAATGTACTCCCAGTTCTGAGGAGCCTTGTCTCAGAAAAGGCTCAGATGTATTTCTAGGGAAAAAAAGCCAAAGAAACCCCAGACCTCAAGAATATGTAGACCATCTCACTGGGGCCATGGTCTTTTATCATTGAATTTGGTGTACAAAATTTCACTTCTTTGCATTAAACACAGGATCAGGGAAGGCTTTGGACATATAGCATTAAAGGTGGTCTTTTTTCAGATTCAGGTTGCTTCCTAGTCATTCAAGATACTTGGTTTTCAGAGCAATGAACCTGCTTGAATATTCTTGTGCAAATAGGAAATGAAGCAAGACTGAGGCTCTCCACTACCTCCACCATATCCATGACACTGAGACACAGCACATGCAAAGACATGAAAAATACAGGGCACAAATCACAGAATACAGTAATGCTGCAAGCAGATGCCACACATCAAACAAAGCTTCGCAAGCTAAGAGCCAAGAACATTTTCATAAGCAATAATGCCCAAGGAGCTGGGTGGCTGCAAGCTGCTGTGCCCAGCCTAGGGGACTGATCCTGTGGGCATGAATGTTGTACAGAACACACAGCCTGCTCCAGGAGCTGTGCTGCTCTCACTATAAAGCAGGAAAAAATTCTCTCCACTTCCAGAAAGACTCTGGACATCACAGAAAATTATATTGCCACAGTACAGGAAAAGAGGAATCCCTTTACCCCTTTAAATAGTATCAAATCTACATATTCACTACAGATCTGATCTCTTTAATACCACTAATTCTCTTCCTAAAAGTAATTGCTGGATGAGTACTAAATGTGTTATATCTTAGCATCCTCTGTCAGGAGATGCCATTTGATTTCATCTCTGAGTTACAGATTGCAGCATATGAACATTGTTTACCTTTTAAGAAGCAACACCAGTGAAGCAAAGAATCAATCAAAAACAGATCTAAGGAATCCCTCATTTCACGTAGAGGATTTGTGGATGGATGAGAAGACTAGACACCAAGCACCTGAACAGTGAGCTAACAGTACTGCAGATAAAAACCAACAAACAGATTAGATGTGATGGATCAAATTAGATGCTGTTAAAGTGTTAGCCTACTGTGCATGTTATAATATACCCAGGAAAAATAGTGGCCTGCTTACTCCACCTCCCCAAGCAGTTGTGCCGCACAGAGCGGGCACTGCAGCAGTGAGCATGAGACAAAATTAAATCAATTGTTCCCTACATTGGTATTTCCCACTGATTTACTACTGATGATAAAAATGCTGTGTCCAGTTGCTCCTGGATCTGAACCCAGCTGATCCTGGATTACTTCTGCACCTTTCAGTTTTGGATGAACTCAACTTTTTTAGACCACTTGAAGACCTCACTGGGAAGAGAGGCTTTCCTGTTGCTCACTGGCTCATCTGACCTTCCTCTCCCCACATCCCAACAGAACCAATTTTCAGGACTCTCCCGAGGGACTCAGTGACATGGGCTTTCATGGCTACTAACCTTCCCTCCAGGAGCTGCAGTTGGCAGGTCATTAGCCCCATGCCTTTTAAAGGTATTCACATACCAGAGCAGCAGATGCATACAGAGGAATGCAGGAACTGTGTTAGCCCGAATAGTTCCCTATCCCCAGCCCGTCAGCCAGCAGACAGGAGAACTCAGAAGCAGAGGCAAGAACATGCATTTTCATCATTAGCAGTGCAGCAGCTCTGTGAGGTGGGCTCAAGCAGAAAACAGGATGCAGCACCCTTGTTTTTCTCACACTAATGTGTCTCGTTTAAAAAACAGGTAAAACCAACATGTCAAACTACTTGGGGAGAGGTCTGCAGAGCTCGGGAAGGGAGAGAAAGTGACATGCAAGACAGAGCAGGATGTGCAGCTAATTGATGTTGCTGTTGTGGACATGGAAAGGAAAAGACTGGAGGATCATTTCTGAGGATACCCCATCAACAAACTTAACGTGGCCTTTGTTTAGTTTGTTACATTCCAATTAGTGCCAGGCAGAACTGCCCACCCAGCCCCCTGAAGCAACTCTTGCAAGACTCCTATTGAAATGGAGTAGCTTTGCTTAGGGACACAAGCACCCCTTCCATATCTCTGTGCGGCAACGTTTGGACATTAGGTACATAGGCAATACATGCACAGCTGCTACCAACTCCTGGCCCAAAAAGGGGGGAAGAAAAGGAGTCAGATGATTTCACAGTCCCTTCTCTTGTCTGTTCTAGAATAACAAGGAGAGCTCAATATGGCTAGGCCCTTCTCTACTGCGTGGAAAACTGCCCAGGGAAGGGGAATCTCCATGGGTGAAAAGGGTAGGGGCCCTGTGTGCACTAACATCAGGAGAGCAAAGTGATTTCCAGTCAGTGCAAGGATGCAGCAAAGCAGGAACACCTAGCTATACAAGCTGAGACTATGAGCAGTAGAATGCAGATTAACCACTTGGTTGCCGCTTACCATGCCAGGTACATTGGGCTAAAGGCACCTCCATCCAGTGCTGCCCGACGTGCCAGGTACATCCCATGATGTTCCATTGAAATCACAACAGGCCATCAATAGAACGTGGCTGCACGGATGCAGAATGGAGAACCAGCAGGGACGCTGTTAAATGCAATTAAAAAACTGCAATCAAAATTGAAACGTACATTTTCAAATGGCCACCTGCCTTAAATACGTAGCTACTACAACAACCTCCCCCTCCACCCGTCTCCCCAGAACTGCTGAGCTGCAATGGAAACAGAGCAGAAGGCCTCTGCAAGTTTCTTGAGGACTCTTTGTTGCCACCTCCCTTCAGTACTCCCGATGGCAGAGAGCTTCAGGGTGCCCAGTCCATGTACGTCTAAGAACAGCAGATCTCAGGAGATCTGCACCCGCTTCCTTCTGCCCACAACACCATTTAGAAATGCCTCTATGACGAGAAAAATATGGCACCAGAGCTTCATGGTCTCATTCCCCACACAGTACAGGCAATGGAAGAAACACTGAAATGCTGATCTTCTGTGTTGTCGCCATTTCCATGTCCCCCTTCCCAAGCCTCTGAAATCCTACTCATCTAGAGATGTTATGGCATTCAGCCAGGCTGGGTGCTTTGGCTTTTGTTACTTCTCTGGTAAAGAAAATACTATATACTCTCTCCTATTTACAATGATGCTTCAGTGATTAATCTTTGTTTTTGGAGACTGGAGATCAGTCACTTCATGGTGAACTGCAGCTGGTACAGAGTCGCAAAACTTATGATCTCTAATTCCACCCTTCCCTGCCCAAAGGAAAAAGCAATGACAGCTTTTCTGCATCAGAGAAAGGGATGTTCCACAGATACCGTTCAGCTTGTCAAGCCTAGGGTATCCTCTATACTGCATATCCTCCTTCTCCCAGAGTTCCTGTAATCAGCTCCAAGGGGATTATGGAGGATAGTCTCAGGATATATGCCAAGCACAGCTCACTCTTTACAAGTGGTGATGTTGCCCCAATGGAAAAAAAAACAACAAAGACCATAAAACAAAACCAGAACAGAAATAAGTCTTGCAGCCTCTCCAGGATTTAAAAGAAGGTTTCTCTATTCTCATGGTGAAGTGAAACTTCTGCATAGCTCTTATCCCATTGATGGCTGTATGTCTGCAGCTGTCTTGCTGGAGATAGAAATCTTACATCTAGTTAGAAGAATGTTGTTTATCATTTCAATCTTAAAAAGACAAAAGGCCAAATGGCAAAGACTTACAATAACCAATGTACTTGGATGACAGAGAATGTAAAATGGGACACCAGCCTGGGAGATAAAACGTGTCTTAGTGAAAAAAAGCACTGAATGCAAGGAAATAGTTCTTCATTCTTCCCGGATATCTGCGGGGCTCAGGCCCAGGACGGTGTTCCCATCATTCCCACCTGCATTCTTATCCCCACAGTTCTATAACAAAATCCTTTTCACATCCAACTAATTGGTCTTTTGTGTTCAGATTGCCTTGTTTTGACTGCTACAGACTGAAGATTTTTTAAATCTTATCAATATAACAAAGAAGTGACATGTAAGCAAGTGTTTGCTTACTGACCTGGGCTGTGCTGAACCAAGAGCATTTGCTGAACTAGTCTGAGCAGACCACTGCTAGCATGAACAGGCCAACTCACATTTAAATAGCATACAACTTTAAGCATAACAGGCTACTGCTCCTGGGATTTGGAGCCCCCTCCTCGACTGCATGCTGACAACACAACTGGCTGCAACTGCCAGCATCATGACTGCAAAACACTGAGCTGAATGCTGCATAAAGTTATTTCTTGGACAGCAACTCAAATGCAGATTTACTCCCAGATTACAGCAATTTGCTTCTTGCTACTGTGAAGCAAGCAGCTCTTCTCCTTAGCTGTATTTCCCCTCCAGGGCAGAGATTAGCAGAGAACTGCTTAAAACAAAGGTGTTTCCTACTGTTGGAACATCATACTGCAGTCAGAAATGAAGCTTCCTGCCAATTTCTAACAGAGCCTATCTTACACATTTATTTTCACTACTGACACGAGGGAGCCTAAAACTACTCAAAGCCTTTAGTGAGAGGAGGAGAGGCATGGACATAGCAGATCTTGTCAAGCAGAGCCAGGCACTAAAAATTCCTGCATATCTGCAGGACACAGTTGATCTCAGGAATACAGCAGTGCCTCAAAACAAATAAAGCCTTAGAAGCTAGTGAGCAGCACTAGATGATGGGCTCTTTGTCTGCCTTGCAACAGCTGAGGAAGCTCAGTTGTAACTACCTGCATTGCAAGTAGCAAAGACAGCTCTGATGTCCCAGCTAATCTAATGACCCCTTTTTGTACTAAAATGCCCACGTATTCAGTGGAGTTGCTCAGCTCACACAAGAGGAAGGATCTCTACAGATCTACCAGTTAAGGCCCTGTTGCTATGCAGAATTCCTCTGTTTCCCGGGTACCTTTGAACCTTGATGTACAGACCTAAACAAGAGTTTAGGACATGACTAAAGGATTGTTTCTACCTCCTAACTAATCCTAGAGAATCCCTATGAATTACATGGAGTGAGAAGGTACTTCTGGTCCTAAAAACTCGGGCCTCCTCCCTTAGTATGGCAGGTCAGAGTCGACAGGGGGAACACATGCTGAGCATTGCTCTGGGGGGCAAGAGCACACAGCATGGTGGAGAAGGAACACCGTGACCCTTTTCTAACCCAGACTGTTTTACAGCACCCTCCCAGTTGCAGCAGTACTTTAGGGCTCTGAGTCACCACAGGTACAAGCAGATAGCCAGGTTGTGAAATGCAGCAATTCTGGAGAAAATGCATGGCCCTCTCACGTGTCACTGCAGCTGGGGAGAGATTGCCAGGACAGGGATGAGGCAGGCAGCTGCAACTGCTTAAAACAAAACTAGTTAAATCCACTAGTGACTATGAGTCAGACCCCTTAGTTACAGGGTTTGTTAGAGCAAACAAGGGCCCAGAGTACTGGGAAAAGTGGGAGAGTTTGATGAAGATTCTCCTGATTGGCCTGCTTAATTTTATTTCTTATGTGGACTCAGCAAGTTTTTCTGCAGAGAAAAGCAATCTGCATAGGAGCATCTGCACACAGCATACTGCTCATATCACGAACTTGTTGTAACAGTTAACACTGAGCTCCACATTGAGGGGTATAGGAAGACTGTGATTAGTAACAGCCTTGGACGGAAACATCCTCTCCTTCACCACATGCTAGATGCCAGCGAGCACAGAAGCAAACTTAGCTGTCTCATTTTCTTCTACAAGATCAAAACTGCATCCTACAGATGTAACAACGGTTCTCCTTAATATAAACAAACACCTTAAATATATAAACTTTTGCACTTTATCCACCATTCCCCACTCCCCTAACCTTGCCAGGAACTGACCATGTACTCAGCCCTGTACTTGCTAGAGAAATCTTTGTTGAAGTTTCAGCAAAGTCTTTCATGCAAACCACTGTTTAAGCGTTGGTCCTGGCAGATGAAATACTGCCTGCAACAGCCCTTCAAATCAGATGCTTAAGTTACCAACCTGAACTCTCATATATTTGGTTCTTAGCAACCACCAAAAAGCGTTTCTGCAGCTCCAAGCCTGGCAAATGAGAGGGTGCCAGAAAGCCACTATTGCTTGTCAAATGGACTCAAAGCTTTGCAAGCTATCTGCATCGCATCCTAATCTAGCTAAACTGAAGATGACCTAAAGAGAAATCAGGGTTTATTAGATTTCAAAACTCCGTTTCCTTGGCTGCCTCTGCTCAATCCCTGCCTCTCATTTTGCCTGTTTTATTCCTGTCTTCTTCACTTGAAACTTGAGGCTTTCCTTAAATGCAGCTCACAGGAGGTCAAGGAGGTCGCTCTACATATGCTTCCAAAATCCAGCTCTTCCCAGCAAGGCTCCCATCCTGACATCCTTATTCTCCAGCAGTGTACAACATGGCCCAGGGCTGAAGATATTTCACATGCATTTGGTCAACCTACTGTCAGACAGTCTCTCAGTTTGGGGGATTACAGCCCCAGGCATGTTGTGAAAGGCAGACCAGCAAGGTCATGGGGCGTTGAAAATTTAGCTACAATCCAAAGCACAAGATCTTCCTCTTTTCCTTCCCTACAACGTTCTTGTCAAGGTCAAGGATTTTCTGGCATTTGTCAAAGCACACAAATTATAGGCTCATCATGAATCAAGACTTAAAACATCTCTCCATTTGAAAAAAAGTAAGAGGGGAGCAAGGCAGAGAGGAGGAGCACAACAGAGGGGAAGGTACTTTTGCCCAAGATTTTGTTTTGATTGGCAGCCTATGCATGTGCTTTACCCTGTAATCTGAAAGCTCCTCAGGACAAGACCCTAGAAGCATTTTATACTGAACCATATACACACCCCACAGCAAAAGAACCAGCGGCTCCCCACATCCCTTCCAGTCTGCTCAGCTTCTCCTAAATCAACACTGCCAGAAGGCAAGACAGCACTATAACAAATTAGCACCACTCACAATTTGTTGAAGTTGCTGTTCCATTGTTTGTTTATTTAAAGCACACGCTCGCATGCACACACAAACAAACCTCCCAAGCTTGCTCTCTGCTGCCATCACCCAAACTCCAGATTTGTAGTCTCAGAGAGGCAAGAGAAGGCGGTGGATTAAACCCACGCATAGCAACACTCACTGCTCTGGGACTCTGCTTGAGTTTTGCTCTTTCACTACAAGCAGAACAAAAGAATCTCCACATTGTTCCAGTCTGGAAGATCATGGTGTTGAAATCCTTATTTCAGCACTTGACTGGAAAAGTGGTGTTAAGAAAGAGCCATGGGCTTGAAAGGATCAAGCACTAGTAAAACTCTTAGTGCTAATGCTATTTATGAACATCCAAGGGATAATCTGCACCCCTTATCAACCCACAGATTATAAGATCTTTAAAATAGGAAACACATCTTACTTCATAAAGTAATGTCTAAGTTTACAAAGCACAAAATTAGTGGTAATAAATTATTGGCAAAGTTGGCAAAGAGATGACTGTAAAACTTGAAAAAGGACCACTGCCCCCATTTCATTCTGAGCTCCATTGGGTTGTTCTGAGTTGGTTTACCCTTATGCACCAATCTATTCCTACTTCAAGAGATTATCTTGGAAATATGCTCTGCTTTTATTTGCACTGGAGAAATTAATGTCTTATCAGGAGGTGATCACGACAAGGCTGATTTTCAAGAGCTGCAGTAGATTCTTATCCTTCCACCAACTACAGTCTAATTTGCCAGCATGTATATGTGCCAGCAATGATTCCTTTACACAGCTTTTCCATCTGTAGCCTATAGCACATTACACTCTGGGCTGCTTGCAGGCATACTCTAAAGGACAGTAAAGCCAGTACCATTACCTCAAACCCTTACACACTTCCATGTAGTTGTTGGTTTTTGTTTTTTTTTTTTTTTCATTTGAGAGAAGTTTTCTGATTTATGAATGCTCTAAATAGTTACATCTTCTGGCTGCTGTATCAAGTGCTGACAGACTGCTGCATCATCCAAAGCATCTCTGCTAGCCTGGGTTGAGCATGGTTTTGGTTTCTGGACAGGTGAACAGTAGATACCACAGTTACCTCTACCAGTCTGGCAATAATTAAGCAAACGGCTTGATTTTTATACTCAGATTGTGCATTAAATTCTGTGGGTGCCAAAACAATTACTGTCTTATTCTTCTGATAACCCATGGTTTATAAAAATGTTTAAATACCCAAGCTGAAGTATTTCAAAAGCTACTCACTTGACATTCATCACCTAAGGAAATTGCTAAGCCATTTGTGCATTTACGTCCTGTCAGGGAAAAAAGCCTCAAAGAGCACAGCAGAATGGATCACCCTCCTCCTTTCAGCATTACTAAAACCATCTCATTGATAATTATTCTCGTCTAGATGGGTGTGGGGGAGTGAAAAGCTGGAATAGATTCTATTTATAGAAAAACAGGAGGTACCAGAGAAACAGGCATGAGGGGATGAAGTTGTGACAGTACTGAAACTAGCAGGAGACACAGGTGTACCAGGTGTCTGTGCCAGAGAGCTCTGAGAACAAACCTAGCCGCACCTCCTGCAAGACTGAGGCTTGGCTGGCAGGTTTCCTAGGCACTCGGATGCAAATTGACAAGAGACAATTCACAATATTTTAAAGCTTGAGCAAGAGTTACAAACTATCAAAAAAACCCAACCAACAACAAAAACACCCCACCAAACCCAAACCAAACACTGAAAAGCTATTTTTAAAGTTTGCTGCTGTTTCCCATAGAGCTCTCCCCTCTCAGCAAGGACAGTGGATGAAGAAAAAACAGAAAGCAAAAAACCAAACAGAACCAAAGCAGAAAAACCAAGACAGCCAGAGAGACCGAAACCTCTGTTACACAGATTAAACAACCCAGCAGTTTTATAGCTACAAAAATAGGATCAGAACCCAGCCAAAAGAATAATACATGGGAAAACTACTCCAAACAGCCACAACAAACGTTGATTCTACACCTTGGACTGGGAAGAAAAGATAAAGTTCTCATATCCTTACCACTTCCAGCAGAGCCCACTAATATACCAGCACAAAGATACTCTCAGAGGATGTAAAAAGTATGTTTAGTGATGATATGTTTGGACTAAAACCCGTCTCTCTCAGCATTTTACATTCCCAAACACCTGGATCTAAGATCTAGCTGCCCTCAGTTGCACATTATTCAGCTACATGCAGTTCTGTCTTGGAGAAGGGCTCAATAAATTGTAGCATTGTTATGCCACAGTGTAGGTGCTCCAAAGTACACACATGCTGAGGCTTATGCACTTGAGAAGAGTCATAGGGATGTTCTGATACCATCCAGTTCGCTCTGAACCATCAAGTCAGTCCATCTAGGGTTAGTCTGTCCTTTTCTCCAGGCATTTTCTTGGCAGGCACCTAACTCAAAGAGTGTGTTTTAACAGAAGGAATCCCACACCAAAACCCAGAAAACAAAACAGTCAACTCCTGTAACAAACATGAATAAATGGCACAGGTGGCATTCTTCTTATCATAAGCTGTTCTCTGTCATGGATGCTAATATGGCTTTCACACACATCTTTTTTTTTCCTCTCTGCTACCTCGATGTAGGAAGCCTGACAATCATCTCAGATCCCCAGACCCTTCCAGGACCAGTCTTTGCACACACAGACCCATTCCAGACAATTAAAGTCTTACAACAGGGAATGTCATGCAAAAGCCCGTTTAATCTTGTGCAGGCAAGAAATAGCAGGGACCTGCCTGTAGAAAAATTTTAAAGTATATAGCAATTCATCAAATTGATTTAATACAGCCAGCTGCACGTGAGAATGCTGGCCCAGGCAGAAATAGTCCCAATAGCATACATTTGCTTACAAGTAGGCAAGGTGCTTTGGCACAGCTACTGCATCCTTTGAAAAAGTTGGTTTTGACATGTCGGGAAAGGACTTGGCTTTTCCAGCTGCTCTCTAAGCAGGAGGCAGCTCAGCAAACACACCCAAGACCTGAGGCAGACACAGCTCTAAAATTTGTCTTCATTATGTTCTAATTTTCACACAACTTTTTATTATTTGCAATAGCCAGGGGAAAAAAAAAAAAGTGCTGATGGCATTTTTCACTTCTCTAAAACCAGAGGAAAGGTCAGGAAAGCACTGCTACAGGCCACTGGCTCTTTCCCTAGCAGTAGCCATCAAGAGTGCTGGGCTAGGATGTGCTGCTCACCATCTCCCCTATTATTCTTGAGCCAACAAATCAAATTTGGGTGTCAGGTGTGCTGGGGTTCAAACTGAAAAGTGTATCAGAAGGGGGATTATTGTGTTGGGCGAGTGAAGGGAGGTGGTAACATTTATTCATAACAAATAGTGACATTGCTGAGAAAATAAATTCTACTTTGCTATCTTGCAAATAAAGCTTCAGACAGGACAAACAACGGGGCTGCATTTTACTGAAGTGCCCAAAAATGACCAAAGAGTTTGGATTTTTCAACAGCATGACTAGCACAGGAACCCTTATAGTCATTCTAGTTTTCCTCTTAGTTTTTAAAAAGTTAATTCTGTCTAAAACTTACATTTTATTATAAAAGTGTGACACCACACTTTTATGTGGGGAAGAGAGGGAAAAGCATATCAGAACTTCAGAAAGCCCCAGCTCCAACCATCTGTCATGTGAAAGAAGGATTGATCATTACAATCCACATTCTTCTTTAACTTAATTTTTATTTTCCTGGGAAGTGTGAAAAAGCTTTTTTTGTTCATTTGGGTTTTTAATTGATTGTATTATTTAAGGGACTCAGGGAGGAAGCTAAAAGAAGGGTTTGTTGAGGGCGGGGAGTGCAGGGATTAAAAAGAGAAAAGCCTCATAAAACACCCCCACCTCCTCCAGACAGTTTTGTTCCTCTGCTGCACATGCACACTAATGCCCTTTTGCCTCCCCATGAGAGAAACAAATCCAAAAGATCTGGCACGAAAGGCCTGGAAGACACTGTATGCAGTTGGACACATGTTGGGGTGGTGCTGGGAAGCAAAACAGCAGCTGAAAATATATGGGAATAACAACAACATTCACAGAAGTTCCCCTTGGATACATGTCAGCATGTGGGAATGATGGATTAAGATTGTGTATTTGCATTTCCCAGTCAGATAATAAGATATCAAAGCTGGCATGCTAAGGTGTTCTGGTGTTCCTTGAAGAGAGTCTCCAGCCATCAGCACTGCATGAGTACAGAGCTCTTCTGCCTACAAGTATCCCCCTCTCTCTCTTTCTCTCAGTCTCTCAAAGAGTGCATGCATTTTTGTTTTTTTAAGTATGTGATCTAGGTTAGTGCTCATAAAAGTCAAGGATTAACAGCTACAGCGTAGCACAGGCAGCTGGGCAAGCTCTGCTGACAGATCCCTGCCAACACAATCAACCCCAAATTAATCCTGCACTGTGCTCCCACCCACGCACAGCAAGCAGGTAGTGACGTGGTGCCAACTTCTTCAATCAACATGTGGGAGCAAAGAAGCACCAAGTTATTGCCTCTTCTTCTAAAGGCCACAGTAGAGCATTTTGATCTTTGCATGCAATAGGCCCATAGACACCTGCACAAGTGGTGTCCAAGTCTGACTCCTCCATCAGATAGGGTGCTTAAAATAAGATGTAGCACTTCTGCATCATGGCAGAATCACACACACAACCATGTCACAGGGAAACAGATCCATCGTTACAGATGAGGCATAATGATCTACTTTAGCCTGTCCAAATGAGGGCCACCACCAAAAAGGTTAGGTCTTGCCCTTTTCCCAGATCAGCCCTGGTCTGGCTCACCTTACAGCCTCCTGGTCTTGAGGGATAGTGCAACTCAGCAGGCACAAAAGCACAAACGAGGACCAGGACCACTCGTCAACAAAGCTGGCTATAAAGCCAAATCCTCTGTGTCAGAGGTCACAGGAGTAATTGAGGATTGTGCTTCAAACTCCAAAGCACCCTCCAGTACCCAGGCAGGCTGCTGGCAATAGGTGAAAGACAGTGATGAGACAGAGGAACAATGAGGAAAACGTTCTTGTGAATTATTGCTGACACTGCATGATGCATGTGCAATGAGAAAGTGCAGCAGAGCGCCACTCAGACCAGAAAGAGCTTCTCTTCCATAGAGGGAGGGACAGGAGGGAATACTTCCTGCCCCTGCGCCTGAAATTCTCCTGCCTGACACCCCAGTTTATATAGTCAGGAGTGAGATTGATGCGCAAGTACAAGAGATGCTTCCGCTTTGTAATGATCTCAATTTCTAGCTGCTTAATAGTTGTTGTCTTCCTCCAAATTTTCTAACAGATCAGCAAGAAAGTTCAGAGGTTATCCCAAAAGTCCCCAAAACACATCAGAAACTGTAGTCTGCTGCAGGGCTGCAGTACGTTGTCTCAGCAGATTCAGTGGGTAAACAAGGTCTTCTGAAACAGCATAATAAGTGTTTCTGCCTGGACTTGCCCAAAGACCTTAATGCAAATACAACTCCAGGAAAATTAGGGTGGACTCTGGTGGCTGCCTCCCCCTCAGGGTTTTTCTTTTTCTTCAATCCTGATGAAATTCATTACAGTTGCATTTAAACTGAGGTTGTGATTTAAATTTTCCAAAGCAGGCAGGGCAGGCTTGAAAGCCCGATAGATCAGAGTTTATGTGCTTCCTGAAGAGCTCACGTAGTGCCAGAGCCTTCCCCAGGGGGTGCCTGGTTGGTCCTCTCACCCCCTTGACATGTTTGCTGTCACACAGGCCACTGGATTCCTGGCAAGTCGAGCAGGCTTGCTCCTTACAACCAAGCAGCCCCCCATTCAAGCATGCCAGTACTTTCCTTGAAGGTATTTACAGTTTACTTTTTAGTGCTACTTTAAGTTCAAAGGGGCTAGTAAAGCCCCATTAAGCCATTTACTTTAAACTGGTTAGTTAATTATCCTGTTGCAGGCTTTAAATTAGCAATTTATAACCTTGCCTAGAGATGCCAGTATTTGGAAACAACTCAGCTGGGACATTTTGCAGGGTGCGGTTAAGAACAAAAAAAACCCACTGAACCCAGCCCCCCATCCCCCAAACACATCTCTGCAGTTTTGCTTGGAAATTGATTCACTCTGGGAGAATCCAGTAGGGAGAGGAGTGAGAAAGAGCACGCCATTGCCACCTAGCAAGGACAGTGAGGCCACAGCTGCCTTGAGCTGTCTCAGTGCACCAAAATGTGGTGATGTGCAGAGATAGAAAGCTGGCCCGAGAGGCATCACAGTGAGATGAGGATGATGCTTCCCTTATACTGAAATATTCTGCTTCTCAGGACTATAATAAAAGGTATTTTCACATTCATATGTACAAAAATGTGTGCTGCCCACAAGAAAGGAAATTTGAGGCTTTGGGGCTGGTCACACTGTGAATAACAGCACATAGGGACTAAAGAGAACATGGGTTTTGGTCAGCACCTCTGCTCACTCATGCAGGAGAGGAAGCCTTTGCCACACTGCAGCCATCTTTCAAGTTAGGATTAACAGGATTCAGATTTATATCCCTTGTCATAAGAGCTCACAGCAAGCCTACCCCATGGGCCAGGCGAGGCTGGAGCCAAGGAGTCTCCATTCTCAGTATTTTCTGCCCTGCTAACAACATTTCACATACAAGAAGGACAATCTGTTGGCCCTTCAGGTTCCATTTATTTCAGTTCACCTCACTCAGAATTCAGAGCTGTTAAAAAAGGCAATAATAACAACCTTCCCCCTAAATACTTAACTGCCCAAATTAACCAGGTCCTAGAGTAAAACATGTCTCTCACCCTCTCTTCCTTATTTCCACCAGCCATTATTAGTTCTACAAACAACTGCCAAACTGAATGCTTATTGGCAATTACTACTTCAAGTAAAGATAGGCGGGAAAGACAGTTGCTACTGTTTTCATACAAAAATCTGTCAGGTACAGGGGAAATCTTGGCCCCAGTCCTGGAAACTGGCCCAAACCAACAAGCACATAAAACCTCACCAAGAGCAGGGATCCATAGAAAGACAGGCAGGTGGAGTGAGACAGAGGGAAACCAGGAGAATCCACATTAACATCAAAAAAGGCACATGGAAAACAAAACAAAAAAGAAGTTTGAGAGAAAATTTCCATTCCACTTGAAAGACAAGATAGACAGGTGGAATGGAATCATATGATAGATCCGTTCTCCATCTTAATCCATCCCCTTTTCAATGGCAAAACAGAAATTATCTGCTGCCAAACGAGTGTCAGATTAACTTAGAAGAGAGAGATAAAAGTCTAAGCAAGTTAATTTCTTTACACAACCATGAAATTTATTTTGCATTTGCTTGCTGTTTCTTCTGTATGGAAAGTAGCCAGTTCACAACAGCTTTTGAGATGAGGGGCAGACAGGAAGAAGAGGGTGAAAGACATTCAGAGATTTCAAACCGAAGGGACGAAATACTTTTGTATAAGATTTGGTAAGATGATGTCACTGTTATGCGATTTACTACTCCAAATCACAAGACAGAAGCATTATAATAAAAATACAGGTAAACAACACAAAATCCAAATTATCTAAAGGACTGAAAAACCCAACCCTGCACATAGATGACATTCTCTGAATTCTCTGCCCTTTCTTGGGAGCAGTTACACCCAAACCATCACTCAGCTCAGAAGCTTTGCTCTGCTCCTAGTCATTCTGGAAAAAAAAAAAAAAAAAAAAAAAAAAATCACACACAAAGGTAAAAAAAGTTCAAATGCAAACAGTAGGCTGGTGTGTGAAACAGCCGGGTGCTAACGGGCTGAAGGATTGCATGGTGTTAGGGAATGATAAAATAATGTGAAACTAGGGAGAAAGAAGTAAGCAAAGCCCTCCTGGGGATGAAATCAGCCTTTCCTGCTCCACCAAGACCTTCTACTTCCAAGGCATGCAATACTCAGGCTGTGCCTAGAACAGGTGTGTCTCCTTAAATACCTCACATGTCACACTTGTGTTTCATGGATACAGTCCTGTGGGATTATATTAGTACCAGTGCATACCAGCTGTAGTTACCCCCAGCAGTATCCTGTAACTCCTTGCACGGGGGGAGCTGTTCCCCATTGCATGCAGAGCCCCTTGACATACGACTTTCTGGAGACAGTGGCCCTGCAACGGCAGCTTTGAAGCACTTGTGCTCTGGAGGCTGAACCAATTCAGCAAGACACTTCTTCCAAGAGCAGGAACGAGGCACTGCCAAGACAAAGTGAATCGAGGGCTACAAATATTCTTTTCTTTCCCTTCTCTACACCTATTACCAGCAAACTCTCAACTGATTTATGCCAAATACACACTCTGAAGATTGTCTTTGAATAAAAAAAGATGCACAGCTAACAGAGCAAAGTCCACTCAGGCATTCCCAAGCGGAAAATGCTGACAGGGCACAAGGCAGATATTGCTAGGGCAGGATGAAAGAAGGACAAAGTCTCATACATCTCTAAGTCAGTGCAGGAAGAGATATCCCTTGGCAATTTCAACCTAATTCTTCACTAAGTATTGGAGGATATTAGCTGTTGGCCTAAGCAGCTGAAAGGGCCAACAAAAGTTTTAGGGCAGCAAATGCATTCCTGGTATTTTTTGTGTCATATCTTTGTGACTGGCACAGATAACAAAAAGATAAGAGCTACTTGGTTGAGCTATGGCTCTGAATCACAGTAAAGAGATACTCTTCAGCATGAAGAGCCACCCCCCATGCCACTCATCTCATGAAAGGCATCTTATAGGACTTAATAGAGAGTCATAGCATCAAAAGATGCAAGAAGCTGCTGACTAGCATGCATGGGCTCAGAGGTGGAAGCCCTGTAGGACCCTCCTGTCTTATTCCTCATTAATAGCACAAGTACCTTCGTTTTCCAGCAAGCAATTCTTGCAAGAGCTTTTAGGAGAGAGAGTACACGAGTAAAAATGCACGCAGCAATCTTGATGAAAAGTCTAATTTATGAAGAATCTACCACACCGTAAGTTATTCCACTGGTTACTTAATTAAATCAGATTTCCAAGTTTGAGCACACATCAGGTTTGTCAGCTCATCCCTACAGTAAATACCTCCAGGCACCACAAGCAGCCGTGGAGGATGAAGGCACTGCCAAGCTAAATGTTCTTCTGAAGTGGCATATGTAGAACTTTCAGTCCACCTCAGCTTTATAATCACTCAAGGGCTGATACAGTGGGTTCAATGAACCCAACTCAATCAGTCCAGTGTGAGTTGGAAGCACAATGAAATTCTCCCATATACTCTACATCCCAGTCATCTGTTCATCTCACTGTCCATCACTGTTCAAATGAACCCAGAATAAGGCTAAACCATGATACTTCATTCTTAAATACACAAGCAGGACCTTAAAGCCCCAAAATCTATCTACTCTACTGGCATTTTTCATTTTCAAGGTCTCAAATCCATAGCCATAAAATTCAGCATTAATCAGCTGGTGAACTCTTTAACCAACTATTTATTACACTTGGTCTTCATCAACTAGGCAAAAATCTGTTGCAAATGCCACCTCAGACTCCTGGTATCTGAGTTCAAGAGTCCCTCCACAACCAAGATTTAGCATCTTTATGTTGTCTTTATTCTTTGCCAGTCACAGTGTTAGTGACTTCCTGGCCAGTTAGCAGCAGGCCTGTAAGAGCACTGAACACATTTGTCATGAGAGCTTAGAATATGTACTGTCACATCTTTCTCAAGCAACTTGAAACCAAATCACAAGAGCAAGTCTGTGTCCCCAACAGACAAATGGAGGCCCAGCTGTATTTCATAACTGTGCAACATACAGGATGTGCACTTCCAGAAGCTTGATGCTTGGTGACACATCTAATGCAGAAACAATTATTTAAAGAGTCACTTAAAGAAAATCCTCACATTGAGTACAGCAGTGCAATCATTTCCTTCATTTTTTCCACAAACAAAAATGTCAGACTTTGGGAAAACTGGTCCTACTTATGAGCAACCTCTCCATATACCCAGACAGAGCTGTGTGTTCCCATGGAGAAAGTGGCATGTGCATTTTCTTCAAAGACCCAAAACCTCTGAATTTCTAGGGGAAAGCAAACCAAAAATCATTCATTTCAAGTAGCAGCTGAGAACAAAGCTGTCCATGAGCTTCTGTACAGGTCTCCATCCAAATTCTCAACTCTCACTCCTGTCAGTACTTGCAAGCATTTAATCCAACTGAAGTTCTTCACCAGCCTCCAGCTATTTCGTGACGTGCCTGTCTTAGGGCATAAAATCCTAGAAAGCATCCCCTTAAATCAAATGCATGTTATATAATTGATGAAATCTTATGGGGGAAAGTGGCAAAAATCCTACTGTCATCAAGAAGAAAAATAGTGATCTACTGCATAGCAAAGATTAGCCACATATCCCTTTTTTATCGAAGAATTAGACTCATAATTAAGCTGTTTTTTGTCTTAAAATAATGCATAAACAAATTCTCAGAAAGTTTTACACAGTTTTACCCAGTGGAATTTCAGAGTTCAAATTAATTACAAGCTATTTCACTGCTGGACTGTCTGCCCTCTAATGGCATAATTAATTTAATTTGTTGGAAGTTACAGTACCAAACACGTGACCCAGAGTTAAATAAGAAAAACCTCTTTAGGGCTCTTTTGCCACTTGTATCAAATATACAGAAGATAAGAAAGTAAGAGGCCAGGTGCACTTATCTTCAGAGGCAGCTCACACACCTGGAGAAGTATGTAAAACATGACAAATTCAAAACTCACTTGCCTGTTTAAATTTTGGGGGAGGGTAATGTAGATGACAGACAGAGGAAGGAGAGGGGGAAAAAAGGACTAAGTGCTATGTTAGCAACTTTGTATATACACAGAGGAGTTTCCTTTATGTGTACCACATCATAGCAAATACAGGAAAAGCCATGGCAGAGCCACATCAGCAGCTAAACGGGCTTTTGCTTATTTATTTATTCAGACAGCATGCAGTGGTAGAAGGGTGGATTTAAATCTGAGTAATTTAAAGCTACCAATTTTCATCTTGTTTTACATTTACACTCTAGTTATTTCTGTCAGTGGCTGGTAACTACTAAGCCATATTGATTTGCAGCTAAATAGAGTCTGCTCTGAATTTGGTATTAGTTTTTGCTAACCAGTGTGCTGCACTATCTCCAGCTGAAACATTTATTCTGTTTTACAGGTATTTCTCCAGCTGACATTTCTCCTCTTTTGATTATTTTAATGCAGAGACAATGACTTTTGGCAGACATTCTTTTTCTCATTGGAATCGTGCTGCGTGAAAATTTGGTGAGTAACCAGCCACTGAGAATTTTCTGACTGCATTTTCTTATCAAACATATTAAACATTTAAATCCAAACATGTTTAACATTCAAAACAAATACTTTTTAAGGAGAAGTGAGCCATAGCTGATGACTTAAAACTGAATTCTCATTGCCTCGTCCTTCAAAATCTAGAGCTAACAGTTATTTGACTCCCATTATATGTAGTTCCTATTCCCCAGCTTAGGAACAGAAAACAAGAATCCCAAGTTTCTTAAGCTTTACTGCATTAAAGAAACTCAAACAAAAAACCACCACCAACAACAAAACAAAACAACAAAAAACCTAGAAACGAGCAAAAATAGCCTGAAGTTCTCCCTGCAAAAGCAGCTACATCTATCTAACAGCCTAGTACTTTCTTACAAACTCCTGTTCCTCAAGCTTAGGGACAAGACTTTCTGCAGTTGAACATCTCATCTCTCCTTAAACCTTTGGCAGAAGACAAGTAGTGCCTGAATAAATACAGACATGATTTTCATAGATCTTAGTGAGTTTATTTAAGGCAGCTATTATAATTTCAAGCAAGTGGTTTATTTCCCCCCTTGGTATTAAAAGCACTGTTCAATTCAGTAGCTTTTAGTCACTACATCAATGATGCACTTGACTTTTGCTCACCATCCCACAAATTCCTAACATAAAGACTATTAAAACACAAACTGAAATAAACAACAGCAGGGAAAGAGAAACACTGACATACTATGAAAGCAAGATGTACGTATCAATTTCCTACATTATGCATTCTGCTTCCCTTTGTCTCATATGCACTGAGAGGCTGTGATTGTCTGTCTACATTGTATTTAGAGATTTATTTTAGAGAGAAATCTTTCCTAAAAAAACCCAACTCTTAATACATGTGTTAAATGAAAAAAGATAAAGCTTAATTTGCTATTAGGAAGATGGCAGAGGAAAAGACGATTGACTTTCACCACATCAGACACAATGTTATGTCAAAAGAGCAAAACGAACAGGTATTCATGAAACACTTCCATGCTACTTCCAAATTCATGTTTGCCTTCACAATCCATGATGTTTTGCAAACCATTTCTGCATTAAGCTCCTTATTTGTTTATTCCTTCCCAAAGTAGCACCTTCATTTATAAAACTAATTGCTAGCACAGACCTGGCTGCCTGTCAGACTTCAGAAACCTGAAATGAAGTCTTTCCTTTTGCCTGCTGGGGCTCAGACCTGAGCAGCCCAGTGACTGATTCTACAACCTCTACAGAAGGTTCATGTGCTTTCTTTAGAGCAAACGCATCATTAAGTGATGAGGCACAACTATGAGCTCACATGCTGCTTTCTTGTAATAATGTGTGTATGCTTACATGAAAGAGTGGAAGGAATAAAAAAATCAATCAATTTACTGTGCTTCTGTGGCTGCAGAAGCATCAAAGAAAAATCAAGCATTTGTTCTTAAAGTCAGGAGACGCTCATCGTCTTGTGAGGAAGTCAGCCTAACAGTTTTCAGTATGTGAAATAAATGCAAATTTCACCTGATTATCCAATGGTTGCTAGTAGACTAATGGTGACATCACATGGCCAGTGACAGGACACACCTCAGTCATATTTTGAGCAAGACTTGTGTCACTTCAGCTAATTTACAGCAGTCTTAAGGAGAGATGCATCATGTATGTAGCTATTCATTTCTGAATGGTGGGGGTTCCTGTTCCATTCATCCATGACTAGAGGTTAACTCCTTCACTAACCTGACAGATGCAATTACAACAGGAAAAGTGACACTGTGCCTTGGTCCTACATCATGCTGAACAACTCTTGTATATGTAGCTTAGATGTTGAGGGAGTTTCCCTGGATAGTTTAACAGTACTGCTGGACTTCTAGCTGTGGATAGATAGCAAACATGCAGAATGAATTGTTGCATTCTTACAGGTTTTTGAAAAAAGAAAGTTCTGGATGTGTTGAAGGGAATAAAGCCAATAAAATATCTTTGCTCCTTGCTGTAACCATCAGTCATTTCTGAATGGTGACGGGGGGGAGAAGCAAACAGGTGAAGTACAACTACACATTACTTTTTTAAAAGGAAGATGACTTGATAGTCTAGTAAGAACATCATTTCCCTTACCTAATACAGTTCCTTGTAAAGTATTAAAGGAGAGTAATCTTTCAGTAGCATTTCAGCCACCTCAAAGGGCAATTTAAAAAATAATGTAGGGTTTTTATGTTTAAACAAGCTCTTCCAGCAATTATTTGTTAATAGCATCCAGAGGCTCCAAGAAAGAAGCAGGACCCATAATCCCAAACAATTTATAGTAGCAATACGTAGGAGTGAGACAGAGGATTTGAAGGGGAAGAAAATGCTGGGGGCAGGGAGAAGGAGGAGAGTTAAAAGCCACAAGTAAGATTGCTAAGTATATCCAACATCTAAAAACTGGAATAAAAGCCAATCCCACGCATCAAAGCCCTCTGGAAATACAAACTGTTAAAAAAAATAGTCATTACTACCTTGTTTGCCCAACCAGATGAGTCCCAGCAGCTTTCCTGCAGCCTGCACTTTAGAGAACTCCAGCCTTTTGCTACTCTTTTGGCAGCCTTGTGCCCTGAGTACTCAGGTGTGCCAGGCAATGACAGCTGACAGGTACAAACTCATCTGCCCCAGGGCTGCCTGGCATGTGAATTCAGAAGGGCTCTGGGAGCTGGAAGAGAACAAACTCTCACTATTTTGCCTAGAAAAGCCTCTTGTAGTTCTCCTTCAGAGAGCTGAGCTGTGTTCTTTGTAAGGTGTGATATTCAGGCTCATGCTGCAGTCCATACTCCTCCTCAGGGCAGAGGGAATGCCACGCTGCAGCAAGCTTGCTTGCTCTCAGGTTCACGTGGAAGCATTCCAAGCTACTCAGCTTCTGACAGCTCTCCAACTGCTCTTCCACGCTATATTGCTTTACATTACATTGCTTTCCCTGCCAGGAGGCACTGCTGTATTACAGTACAGTCATCTAACAAAATGTAAAACTGATTTTTTCACCTCTCAAATACCAACTGAGTGTTGCCATTGCACTCACAACTACAAACCCTGTTCCATATTAGACTTTCCTGCTTTTATGTGTATAGAAGAGATTTTACTACCTTGCCTCCTCTTCAGTCTCCTTCCTACCTTGCTGCTTCTCCTCTCCCCATCATGCTCCTCAGTCCTTTCTGCAGAGGGCAGCCATCCTTAGCTTTCAGCTAATAGTCACTCCTATTGGAGTTTAAATGCCCAAACCAGTGCATCAGGTGCATTACCAGGCAACCTGACTGACTGTAGCACCAAATATAGAAAGTGAAAAAAAGAACTGGAAACATTGTAGTAACTCACAGCATCGTTAATAAGCTCAGCTTTTTGTTAAGTCAGAATTTTAACAAAGAAAGTAGGCTACAGATGCATTTTATAACACACAATTTTAAGGTATTAGGAGGCATATGCTTTCTAATTCTCTTCATTTCTGTGTGCTTTATATGACTTGTGGATACAAGGCAAAATTGGTTCCCTGCACTGCAGTGTGGCTAGTTGCCTTTCTAGTTTTGAACTATAAAAATAGCCATACTATAAGAGCAAAGGTCTAGCTCTGTGTCTATTCAAGAGTAACCAGAATAGGACAAAGAAAAAAAAGTAGGGGTGGGGGAAAGCAGTGAAGTAAAGTACAGGCAGTCTTCTTCTTATACCTTGTGCAATTGTTAAAGATCTCCTGATCCAGAGGTTGCATCCAGGTCATCACTTTTAATAAGAACTTATCTGTTCTTCATCGATTTTTCAATCTGTTTAGACTTCTGCTATCTATAGCACCCTTTGGCAATGGGTTTCATATGGTAACTGTTACATGACAGCATAACTCCTCTTTGCCTGCTTTGCATCAATTTAATTGACACAAGAACAATGAAGAAGCATTCTCTAGTCCCCTTCTCCAACCTATTCTTGACAGTACAAAACATGCGTAATTTCTGTAATAGTCATATCTTCTTTATGGCAAAGACAGAAATTGTGTTGACTGACTTGAGACTCAATTTCTTGGGACCTCTCCTAGTCCTCCACTATCTCTGAGAGTGGAAATGAGAACTACACAGTGTTTAAGATGCTGGCATGCTATGAATTTACATAGCAGCATACTGATGGCTTCTGTTTGTTTTACCAGCTTTGGTAAACATCCAGAGAGTTTGTGGATTCCTCAGGCAGTGCAGCATTTCCTCCCAATTGGTCATTAGTCTCTCTTTTGGGAACTTTTGGGGAACTTTCTTCAGATAGTGCTCTTAAGTAGTCTGCTGAGGTGACAGGTGAAGTTTTTCATCCCCCAAAGACTGCTACCACAGATCTCCCAGGGTAGGTTTTTTACCCAATTCAAGACTGACAAGGATTTGAAAGCTGGAAGTTTAACTTTTCCCCAGCTTCACCCCAAAGTCTTCCCAAATGCATGACAGCTTGTAGCTGGTTAAAGGTCACAGCTATTTTCTCACTAGTGTACAGGTGAAAAGCCCCACAAACCAGAGAAGCAGAAAGTACATGGCTCTCCTCAGCAAGCAAGGGGAACCATTGTTGCACTAAAATCTGTACTGATCAGCCAAGGAAACTTTCTCAAGCTTATCCCAGTAAATATCCCAGTCTTAAGAAATTTCCCAGGTGTCTGTATTTAATGAATGTCTATTCTGAAGGATCAGTCAGACTTGCACTGTGATGCACAATTCACTATCTTTCTTCATGGGCCCCTGTGAATTTCCAGAGACTTACTTGCACCAAATATAGCTGCTCCATATAATTGCTTGTCTTATTTCCTCTGTATTAGCTGAACTACCATGGTTCGAAAAGCCCTTACAATTAGTGATAGGTATGATTAAAATCCATCTACCTGCCTAGTGCTATGTGCACCACTTGTTCATAACAGCACTGTCAGTCACCGTGCTCAGTTGCCATTTCTCTAAGCTTCTTAGTAGCAGCTCAAATACTGCCAAATTAGTGAACACCAGGAGAAACAGCAGAGCAGTTTATCTGACCCCAATTTCGGAATTTCTGGGAAGCAGTTGTAACACACCATGATAATACAAAACACAGTTTTGAGCTGAAATGCTGCATCTCAGCATACCTGTCCAGAAAACTGAGCAGGGGATTTGAGAAAAGGCTCCTATGAACATGCAGTTAACAAAAGTAGCTCAAGACAGCTTCACAGAATAACAGCATAGATACATTTTACTTTCATAGCTACAAACCACAGAATTTGAATGAGCAAACTACAGAAATAACAACCTTTGTACATCAACAAAACTCTACAACTGCTCATGAGCATAAGATAGCATGCAAAAGCTAGGCAAATAACATAAGCCAGTTCAGCATACTGAAATCTAGACCTTCCTTCTGGATATCTCATCTTCTGAACATTTTGCACACAATGCCTGCAAGAATAACACTGGGGGTGTTAAGTGCTAGAGAAAAAAGAGTCCCTTTCCTTTTATTTCCTAAGGCAAGTAACATGGGATAGAACTTTTACTCAATAGGATGTGAATTTCCACCAAATCCCTTGCTGAACCTCTGACATAAAGGCAACTCAGGAAGTCAACCAGAGACCTTGCCCATTATTTTCCAAGACTGGAATGAGAAAAAGTTGCATTTAAGTTTTGCACTCAGTTTCAAATTTTAGTCACCTCAATGTTCTCTTTTGAAATACACACACAATATATATACACAAACCCTCCGTGTATTTATACTCACACATGTATAAATCACCTCTGGTATTTCTGAAGAAATACCTGTTCTTGAAGTGCTGAATCTAATAGATTGCTTCCTTGGTTAGTTTGTCCCCTGTATTATAAAATGCTGCCATTCAATGAGGGACTAGAAATCAGCTATGAACTTCAATAAAGAAAACCCAACAGCCTGCTCACAAAGAGCAGAAATGTTTAGGAGCTGCACCAGGCAGGGGGAAAAAGTTTAAGTCACAGGTCTTACTACTTGTTGCTGTCCAGAAAGGTGTACACAAATGGCTGAGGAAGCAGCAGCTCCTGCCTCACTCTAGACTACTGTCCAAGAAATCAGCGCATACTGTTTGCTGTCATCCCCTTTCTTTGGTAACCGACAAGACATCACTTCAGCATAAGCTAAGAAAATGCATTTCATCTTAGTCTAAAAACATCTAGCTCCTGCTCAACTGGTTTCAGAAAAGACTTAGCTAAGAAGAACGAGGATGCCCTCCTCGAGATAGCTGTTCTGGCCTCTTGTGGGTGTAACTTTCCCAGCAGGACTTGACAATTGATAATGTTGTCTCACAAACTACATTTAAGCTTCGTCCTGTTAATATAGACCTCTCTCACTGAGACTAGAGGATCTCTCTTCACCTGGTATCTTCCACATTTGTCTTGCCCTTGTTTCAGAAGCAGAACTATTACTGGTGAGGAAAAAAGAGTTACCCATAGTAGGGGAATGGGTTCTTCTGTGCCACACGAAGTGGACAATGGGTAAATTTACTTTGCAATTTGAGACAAGTAGCTCTTATCACCTAGGACATTTGCATACTACAGCTTCTTTAGCATTTGGTTTAATGAATAAAGGAATCAAATCTTTCAATGGATATTGCAAACAACCACAAAGATTTGCCACCTGAAACAGCTATACGTGGCTCTCTCCCCATACACATCATCTACAAGTAAACATTTCTCAAGTGATCATCTGGGAGAGTTGGAAGTGGGCAGAGCTCAATGCCTAGCCAAACTGACTGTTCAGGGGGAAATGCTGACGACACAATGCTGAAACGCCTTGGAGATACTTTGTTGTGGCTTCACTGTGTTCAGTTTTTCTTTAAATAAATGTTCTGGCAGCTGGTAATTTTCCTGCTATATCAAATTTCTAGATACCTACTTGGAAGATAATTTAGTTGATACATTAACATTTGCATGGCATATTTCTTTGTGTTGTGAAAAAGAAGTCATGTGCAGAGGTGAAGAAACTTGCCACAAAGTCAAAATGGCAGCTGCAGAGCAGAGGGGATCTCCCATCCTCACTCCTTGTCATTTTGCAACTACTCAAAAGTGTAGCCAACAGGCAGTTAGATGAATGACAAAGTGCACAGCAATCTGGCTTCAACCAGCTAAAGCTGCTTCTTACAGTCAGTAGCATTCATCTTCTCTCAGGAGCAAGCTCCCAGAGTCACCTAGCAGGCATACAGTAATGATACACTATACACCATGGGGTTAGTCAGAAAGTTGTAACTAAGGTACCTATCACGGCAACATCTAAATGCAAGTATCAGAGCACTTCACAGACAAAAAGGTCTTTCCCTCAGGGTGTTTAAAATTTGCATGTCCCTCTGTAGCACTGAAGATAGCAGCCATGGTGATTCATTAAGATAATGATTTAAGTAGGAGGCTTAAGAAAGTCAGGGTGGATTAACATCCAAAGGGCTGCAGTTGGAGCTTCTCCACTCCAGGCTGCCACCTTCCCTTTTAAAGGAAGGGATGAATTCCAAAAGTCAGGAGAGTTATGAATTAACAGCACCTATATCACAACTACAATGCATTAAATCACAAGAGCACCATCTCTGCTCAAGCCCATCCTCCCTGTCAAGGTCAAGCACAAAATTCTATGCTGTAGGAAAATGTTCATGACACAAATGATTGGCTTTACTTTTATTTGATTAGTTTGTTAGTGTAGGTTCGCCTCAAAAAAGATTGGGCAGATCTCTTTATAACTCATTTTCTGTCCACCTCAGAGACAACACAGGTTTTCCTCAGACAGTTGTCTTTCCCCACTATTGAATAATCAGAGTGTTTGATAAGTTGATTGCTCCCCACATAATAACGTAAATATACACACTGGAAGAAAGCAATTCAATCAAATTGTAGTCAGTTACGAGTTGAAACATGCATCTGTCTGTAACATGGGGTTAATGGTCAGACAGTAACAAGCAGCTCATACTTCATCCCTGCTAAAAGAGAGGCCTTTGTACAGTGATTTTGATAGAATACTTTGTTACCTTCTATAGCAATGCACAGGCAAGCAATTTTGCTGTCCTTCTGCTCTCTCACAACAGTTGCAATAGGGCATCCCAGCATATATTGCCCTACTCACCGCTAGCTGTACTTGATCTGAGCGTCTTCTAGGCACTCTATCCCATGCTGATTCAGTACAGAATAGCTTCCTAGAATGCAATTACAGACACAGTAAGGGTTTGTCTTAAAAAGGGATTATTCCAGAACAGCTATTCTTTCTTAACTATTCCCTGTCACCTCTTTGTTAGGATTATGAAGTTAATTGGGAATAGCTCTTCTGCTCAGATTTGTAACTAACCTCGGTCTGAATCAATGACCCTGCTTAGATGAGCCCTTAGCACAGCATTATACAATCATAGCAATGGCTTCATAGATGAAAATAGACTCAGAGTTGCAATGAAACTAGAGCAGCTGCATGGACACATCTCAGTTGAGCTTGTTCTAAGTTGGACAGGTAACAGGATTAACAAAAATGTATTAAAATAGTTGTTCCTGTAACATTAGATCTCATTGGTACCTCATATGAGAGCTAGCATCAGGACAAGGGATA